>CAEFZP010004947.1:0-15000 GCA_903064625.1 Mallotus villosus
GAGAGGAGAGAGAGGCGAAATAGACATTTTTATTGTTCCGTCCTGCTCTGCTGTCATACTGAATCAGATCATTTGGTTAGCGAGGGTTTAACCTCAGGCAATGGAACAAACGCACACATGAACGTCAGATGAACATCACACCACACACACACACCACATATATAGCTCATTGCCTCAAGGTCAGTTAACAGCTCATCGCAGGAGAGGAAAGCAAGACCTACGATCCTATGTGGTCAAAGTTCATGAATCTGAATGACCCTGTCCAGCCCACACTGCTGCTCTGCCATTTCCTGTAACCACTACACACCAACACATCACACACACACAGGGTTGGCCCACACACACACACCACACAGTGTTGGCCACACACACACACACACACACACACAGTGAAGAAACGATACCCTCTTTCCATAAAGCTACACTTAGGGGAGACTTTCTCTCAGTCTGGCATTTACAACAGAGCAATGTGACATTTGAGCTGTGTGTGTGTGTGTGGGTGTGTGGTGTGGTGTGTGTGGTGGTGTGTGTGTGGTGTGTGTGCGGTGGGGGGAGATAGGGTGTCCATGTGAAGAGAGTCCATAAACACATATCAGATTGACAGTTTATGCAGAATGCGACGACGTCGGCTGACGCTGCGTCTGTAAATACCACCTGACCTGGGGGACAGGGGGTGTAGTGTAGGACACACTGTACCACCTGACCTGGAGGGACAGGGGGTGTAGGTAGGACACACTGTACCACCTGACCTGGAGGGACAGGGGGGTGTGAGTGGTAGGACACACTGTACCACCTGACCTGGGGGGACAGGGGGTGTAGTGTAGGACACACTGTACCACCTGACCTGGAGGGACAGGGGGTTGTAGTGTAGGACACACTGTACCACCTGACCTGGGGGGACAGGGGGGGGGTAGGACACACTGTACCACTGACCTGGGGGGACAGTAGTGTAGGACACACTGTACCACCTGACCTGGAGGGGACAGGGGTGTAGTGTAGGACACACTGTACAAACTGCCCCATGGGCTACATCTCATTAATGAGTCTCCAAATTGAGTCTCTCACACAAACTCCATTACATTACATTTAGTCAGACGCTCTTATCCAGAGCGATTTACAGTAAGTACGGGACATTCCCACGAGGCAAGTAGGGTGTGGTGCCTTGCCCAAGGACACAACGTCATTTGGCACGGTCGGGGAATCGAACCAACAACCTTCTGATTTATAGCCCGACTATATATATGATTTATGACCCCCATTAAATCCTCCGGAGACCTGGTCGGCTGTCTGTCTGTCTGTCCCTGCCTGATGCCTGTCTGTCTGCAACACTCCATAAGCCAAAAAAAATTAACAATTTGTTTGTCCAGAACTGAGGTTGGCATGTTTGCGGTTGTGAGCGCGTGCAGAACACGTTGCTTCTGGCAACGACTCTGCAAACCTTCCCAGTCGCGCATAGATACACACACACACAACACACAAACACACACACACACACGTACACACACACACGTACACACATACCACACCTCTCATATGACCCGAGCAATTTCCCATCTCGTAAAGCGACACCAGTATAGGCCTGTCTAAGTCTGCGCCTCTAACACCTAATTACACCCACCCCCCTCACCCCCACCCCTCCCCCCTCTCTCATTCATGCTAGTTGGTGCCATGACATCATAATCACAGTCCAAACTGCGTCTTATCGCAATATCAGAATGCGATGTGGAGCGTTCTTATTCTCAACAGGAATCCAACAGGGTCAGAAACCATAGATATATATAAATACGTCCGCACATGGCGGCCATCTGCTACAGGCAACTCGCTCACCCATAACATTGTGTTGGTTGCTACATGTACTTTTTAAATAACCATAACTTGCTAAATTTTTCATACAATTGTTTTAAACGGTTTGGTTTGTTATAAACGTCAGAGATGTAGTTATGCCACTGCATACTTAAGACAGAGGAAGAGGCAAGAGAGTGTGGAAGAGGAAGAGGAGAGGGTGAGGAAGAGGAGTGTGGAAAGGAAGAGAGTGAGACCACACCACACACACATTGTTGCGAGTGAGGAAGTGGAAAGAGGAAGAGGGTGAGGAGAAGAGAGTGTGGAAGAGGAAGAGGAAGAGGGGAGAAGGAGTGTGGAAGAGGAAGAGGAAGAAGGGGTGAGGAAGAGAGGTGGAAGAGGAGAGGAAGAGGGTGGGAAGAGAGGTGTGGAAGAGGAAGAGGAAGCGGGTGAGGGAAGAGAGTGAGGAAAGTGGAGAGAATGAGGAAGAGGAAGAGAGTGAGACTCACACACACACATGTTGCGAGTGAGGATAGGAAGTGAAAGAGGAAGAGGGTGAGGACAGAGAGGTGAGGACAGTGGAAGAGAAGAGGGTGAGGAAGAGGGAGTGAGGAAGTGGAAGAGGAAGAGGGTGAGGAAGAGAGTGACGGAAGTGGAAGAGAGTGAGGAAGAGAGTGAGACAGTGGGAAAAGAGGAGGAAGTGGGGAGGGAAAGAGAGGTGAGGAGGAGTAAGTGGAAGAGGAGGAGGGGGAGGAAGAGAGGGAGGAAAGTGGAAGAGAGTGAGGAAGAGAGATTAAGGGAAGATGAAGGAGGTGTGAGGAAGAGGGGGACAGCCGACAGAGGACGGGAGAGGAACTTTCAGGAGGAGAGGACCGAGGAGGAAGGAGAGGGAGGGAAGGGGATACCTGAGTTGTCGCCACCCAAGCGAAAGAGCACGGGGCAGAATACGAGATAGGGACCGGAGGAAGAGAGGCGAGCCGCCCATGGGAAATACCGGCTAGCTCGGCAGGATATTTGATGACTCGGCCGGGAACGATTGTATCGAATAATGGTCCCCACGGAACCCAGTCCCTGCACCACAATTCACCCGAGCTTTCTTGCAGTCCCGGGCTACACGCCGCTAAGCTTCCGCTATATGATGAAACTCCGTCACAGACCCTAGTTAGCGACCCATTGAGAGCCCCGGAGCGTGGGACCCAACTAGCACACGGGGCATAGACGGAAGCACCAGAACACAAACCCTAAGAGGCCAAAAACGCACGCCTAGTAGGAACGCCGAGGAGCAAGTCAGTTCCGAAACTCCTGGGAGACAAAAAAAGAAAAAAAAATAAGGGGCTGGCAAGTGAGGGAACTTAGGGGGGAAAGAGGTCCAAAAGGAAAGAGGGTGAGGCAAGGGGTAGGAGAGGGGTGAGGAAAGAGAGTGTGGGAAGAGTGGAGACACACACAGAAGCCGAGCCTCATTCACTGGCTCTCCACTGCACCCTGGCACATCAAAACTAATTTCCATATGGAGATTGCGCCCCTAGACAAGAGAAAGATACAACTAGCCAGTCATAGTTAAATCTAACCCATATACTCAAATCTACACTAGTATAAGCTCCTCACCTCCCATTCCTCTCCTCTCCCTCTCCCATCTCCTCTACACTGCTCCTACTCCACTAGTCACCTCTTCAACTAAAGATTCTGTAATACTGTCTCTTTACTCCACTCTCACTCGAACCTTCTATTCTCTGTCTAACCCAAACCCCATCTGTCTCTCTCTCTTCTCTCAGAGCCGCTCTCCTCACAACTCTCTCTATATCTCTCTACCAATCTCCTTCATTGCTACCAGTAGGCCTACAGGCCTCTTAAGGTACGAGAGAGGTGAGCGAATATCAACGTGGCTAATGAGTATTTAATGGAAAACTGTGTGTCTGTATATGTGTGTGTGAGTGTGTCTGTATGTGTGTGTGAGTGTGTGTGTCTGTGTCTGTGTGTGTATGTGTGTCTGTGTGTGTGTGTGAGTGTGTCTGTGTGTGTGAGTGTGTGTGTTCATTACTGTGGAACTCTTATCAGGGAACACAGACCTGAACGTGAGCAGTTTGGCGAGAAGGAAAAGAGGGGAGGGCGAGTGATGGACGGATAACGGACTGCAGGGGCGAGGAGACGAGGGAAGGAAACATGGGGAAATGAGCGGGAACAGGGAGAGGAGTTGGAAGGCTACACACACACACACACACACAAACAGGGAGAGGAGTTGGAAGGCTACACACACACACACACACACACACACACGCACACACACACACACACAGGGAGAGGAGTGTGGAAGGCTACACACACACACACACACACACACACACACACACGCACACACACACACACACAGGGAGAGGAGTTGGAAGGCTACACACACACACACACACACACAGGGAGAGGAGTTGGAAGGCTACACACACACACACACAGGGAGAGGAGTTGGAAGGCTACACACACACACACACGCACACGCACACGCACACAGGGAGAGGAGTTGGAAGGCTACACACACACACACACACACACACAGGGAGAGAAACATGGGGGAAACAGCGGGAACAGGGAGAGGAGTTGGAAGGCTACACACACACACACACGCACAGGGAGAGGAGTTGGAAGGCTACACACACACACACACACACACACACACAGGGAGAGAAACATGGGGGGAAACAGCGGGAACAGGGAGAGGAGTTTGGAAGGCTACACACACACACACAACACACACACACACACACACACACACACACACACAGGGAGAGGAGTTGGAAGGCTGAGGAATGGAGAGATGGAGAGATAGAGAATGAAACAAGGAGAGGAGGAGTTTGGACGCGGAGAGGAAGTCTCCTTCACTTCCTGTTCTCTCCTTCCTCAACAGAAGAAGAAGGCTATTCGCCATTTAACCCTTGTGCTGCCTTATGAGGTCACAATGACCCGAAGGTTCACAACGACCCATCATTCTGCTGCGACAATTTTACCCAATACAAAAACCAAATAAAAAGCATTTTCTTTTAACCTTCGCGCTGTGGGGGGTGTGAGACAGCCCGACGGTTAAAAGAAAATGCATCACTTTATGTTTGTATGAGGTAAAGTTGTCACAACACATGGGGGGGTCACAATGACTGAAGGATCACAATGACCCGAAGATAACACAAGGGTTAAGACATTATATCTTCACCTCTCTTCCAACACGCCACCACGGCCAAACCTGTACCGTCATAAAACCAAGGATCTTCGTAGGCCTCATCAGTGAACCGCAACTGCATCTCATTTACACATAGGCCTAGAGGATAGACTTAAATATTTAGTTTGGATCGTAATAATCTTAAATCTTCTTCTATGGTAAACTAAAATACGTTTATAGTAGAACTAGTATTCACCAAGACGTTTTTCCAGGTGGCCTACAGGAGAAGGAGCTCAATATCGCAGCAGGTGAATGTTCCGTGACCGCAGCGCGAGGGAGCACTCACACAAGAGCGGGAATGTAATTGCATGCGCGGAGTAGAGTAAACGCACCTGAGGCATATTCTTCTTCATAATTTACACAGGCCTAGTCAACTGTAGGGGAATGTTATTCAAAAAATGCCAGTACATAACGACTTTAAAGGCGAAACCGCTGACAAGTTGCTTTTATCGTAATTAAAATCAAAGAGTTCTATTTTCGTGAGACGTGCGCACGCCTCGCGCTTCTTCGTTGAGATGCAGCGCACTAGCCTAGGATACAAGGCCTTGAAGAACGTAACAACCGTGGCAGAACAAGCCACTGAGCAATCAGGTACAAAACAGTGAGCGAAATAAGCTTCTCCTCTCTACTCATTCCGTATGGCGCTCCCACCACTTTCGCGACACTGTTGAGCACAAACGTTATTTTAGAACGGCAGCGGCGGGGCAGAGAGCATAGAGGAGAGGCTTTAGGCAGGTGTGCGAGAGAGAGAGAGAGAGAGAGAGAGATAGAGAGAGAGAGAGAGAGAGAGGAGAGAGAGACAGAGAGAGAGAGAGAGAGAGGCTGTAGGCAGGTGTGCGGGAAGCGGAGAAAATGATGATGTATGGTCTACGAGGGCAAGAAGAGGATAATAAATTAAAAGGACATGTGGGGAGGCAGAAGGGAATGGGAAAGGGGGAGGATGAGAGGGGGAGGAGGAGGAGGAGGAGGGGGAGGAGGGGGAGGAGGAGGGGGAGGAGGGGGAGGGGGAGGAGGGGGACATGTGGCAGCAGAAGGGAATGGAAAAGGGGGAGGATGAGGAGAGATTGATAGAGATAGAGAAAGGAAGAGATTAAAAGAAGAATCTTGCCAGAATAAGAGAGCGGGACGCAAGAAAAGATAGAGAGAGATAGAGAGATAGGGAAGCAAAAGAGAGTGAGAGACAGATGGAGTGAGAGAGAGATGAAGATGCCTTGTCATATAGTGATGGAGAAAGATGGAGGGGTGAACGGGGAGGGAGGAGGAGGTGATGGGGAGAGAATGCGTGAATGAAGAGATATTGAGATGTGACAGTGTAAGCAGCAGCTGCCAGAGGGAAATCAATAGATATAGAGAGAGAGATTAGGGAGAGAAATCGAAAGAAAGAGAGCAGGAAAGGAGAGAGGGAGTGAGAGAGAGAGAGCGAGAGAGAGAGAGAGTGAGAGAGTGAGGAGAGTGAGAGAGAGAGAGAGGAGAGGTGTGTGTGTGTGTGTGTGGTGTGTGTGTGGTGTGTGTGTGTGTGTGTGTGTGTGGTGTGTGTGTGTGTAGTGTGTATGTAGTGTGTGAGTGGATGTAGTGTGTGTGTGTGTGTGTGTATGTGTGTGTGTGTGTGTGTGTGTGTGTGGGGTGTGTGTGTGTGTTGTGTGTGTGTGTGTGTGTGTGGATGTGAGGAGAGATGTTTGTCCTCGGGCTGCTCTCTTCCAGGCAGGATCAGGATGTGTGGGCGGCCAGCAGCGTTTACCAGCACTAACACTGTTATATATGTGTGTGTGTGTGCGTCTGTGAGCGTGTGTGTGTGTGTGTGTGCGTCTGTGAGCGTGTGTGTGTGTGTGCGTCTGTGAGAGTGTGTGTGTGTGGTGTGTGCGTCTGTGAGCGTGTGTGTGTTTGCGTTCGTGTGTGTGAGCGCAGGTGTGCGTGTGTGTGTATGCTCGTAGGTGTGTGCGTGTGTGTATGTGTGTGCGAGTAGGTGTGTGCGCGAGTGTGTATGTGTGTGCTCGTAGGTGTGTGTGCGAGTGTGTGTCTGTGTGTGTGTGTGTATGTGTGTGTATGCGCGTAGGTGTGTGCGTGTGTGTATGTGTGTGCTCGTAGGTGTGTGCGAGTGTGTGTTGTGTGTGTGGTGTGTATGTGTGTGTATGCGCGTAGGTGTGTGCGTGTGTGTATGTGTGTGCTCGTAGGTGTGTGCGAGTGTGTGTCTGTGTGTGTGTGTGTGTATGTGTGTGTATGAGCGTAGGTGTGTGCGTGTGTGTATGTGTGTGCTCGTAGGTGTGTGTGCGAGTGTGTGTCTGTGTGTGTGTGTGTATGTGTGTGTATGCGCGTAGGTGTGTGTGCGTGTGGGTGTATGTGTGTGCTCGTAGGTGTGTGCGAGTGTGTGTCTGTGTGTGTGTGTGTATGTGTGTGTATGCGCGTAGGTGTGTGCGAGTGTGTGTCTGTGTGTGTGTGTGTATGTGTGTGTATGCGCGTAGGTGTGTGCGAGTGTGTGTCTGTGCGAGTGTGTGTCTGTGTGTGTATGTGTGTGTATGCGCGTAGGTGTGTGCGAGTGTGTATGTGTGTATGTGTGTGTGTGTGTGTATGTGTGTGTATGCGCGTAGGTGTGTGCGCGTTCAACCCTTCTCATCAGTCAGCCACCAATAAGATTACATAACAGCCATCAAAGTAGAATTAACCATGGTTACCAAACACCATGGTTACCAAACAGCTACCGTCGCAGCCTCGGCGACACAGAACAGAGCGTGTGTTTGTGTTTCCTCCCAGAATACGGGCTGACACCTATCGATCGGACGGAAACCTAAGACTTGGTCTGAGTCCGTGTCCGACGGCGAGAGCACACACATTCTCTCTGTTCCATCGTACAAAACAATCCAATCAGAAACGGTTTACTTGCAGCTCAGTGGGATGATTGACTCATTTGGAAGTGTGTGTGTGTGTGTGTGTGTTTGGGTGTCTGTGTGTGTGTGTTTGGGTGTGTGGGACTGAAAGGAGAATCTGTCACTGTTTGAGTTGACATTTTGAGATGCGTGTGTACTTCTGTGTGTGTGTGTGTGTGTGATTGCGTGCATATATATATATGCCTACATGGTCACACGTCAAAGTCAGAATGATTTATTCCTCGTGTGCAGTGTAACACGCGGCAATGAAACTCTCTCGACATGACACGCAACAGCTACGCTAGTAGGCATGAAAAACTGAGACGTTAATTAAAACACGTACATAGCAAATATACCGAGGGGGGCGGATTAAGCCTGTGTGTTTGTGCATACATAAATACATACTGTGTGTGTTATCTGTGGGTTCCTGAAGGGATCTGAACAGTGGCAGTCCCCTGCTCTGAGACAGACGGAGGGCGTGGCAGGGGGGCGTGGCAGGGGGCTATTCTTGGCTCTGAACACAGACATTGAGGGACAGGAGACAGAGGGTCACATCCCAACCCTGTCACACACACTCTCAAACACACACACACACACACCCACACACCAGACACACACTCTCAAACACACACACACCAGACACACACACACCAGACACACACACACCAAGCGATAGACTGAAGCTAATTTAGGTAGCGCCACACAATGCTAATTCTCCAGCTTATAAACCGCTCTGCATCTGCTGTTGTCCCTTGAACTGGGCTAAACTCAGCCCCCCTGGATGGCCTGAATACCAGTAACCCCAACCATCCCCTTTACTCTAAACCCCCACCCCCCTCCCAGTACTTTCTCTGGGGAAGCAAAGTATAATCGAAGGTAGAGTATCGACGAAATGCCAGGCCAGAAAATGGATCTTTCCCTTTAATTTGATAGAATTGTTTATCTTTATGATCTGGGCCCTGGGTTGTTTTTCCACCATGCCAAAGTGAGAGCGGATCTTCCTCAGGTCTATCCCATAATAACAGCTGTGCCTGCTAGCTTTTGTTTTATCTGCGTGTCTGTGACAGTGCGTGTGACTGTGCGTGTGTGTGTGTGTGTGTGTGTGTACTTGTGGCTGTGTGTGTGTGTGTACTTGTGGCTGTGTGTGTGTGTGTACTTGTGGCTGTGTGTTTGTGGGCGAGTTTGTTTCTGAGGGTGTGTCTTCAGTTCTGTGTGTGTCTGCCTCTGTGTGTGTGTGTGTGTACGTATGTGCGTAGATGTGTGTGTATGTGTGTGTGTGTGTGCATGCGTGCGTGTGTGTGACAGATACAAATGGCAGCTAATTGGATGTGCTTCAGGATTAATCTAGTGTCTGTCTAACCTTTCGCATCTCCATGGTGATGTCCTCAAGACCTGTAATGCCTCAAACCCCATCATGCACCTGTGCGCCTGTGTGTGCGTATGCGTGCGTGTGTGTGTTCAAGCATGCAAGTGTGTGTGTGCGTATGAGTGTGTGTGACCATGGGTGGATAAAGCATGAAATGTGAGGGATGGCTGAAGGCCGAGTGTTTGTAAGAAGCCTCAGTGAAACAGCGACATGTAGCAGTGTGTGTCGGTGGGCCTGTCTGCTAGTGATGCTAGGGATGCTAGGGATGCTAGTGATGCTAGTGATGCTAGGGATCCTATGATGCTAGTGATGCTAGGGATGCTAGTGATGCTAGGGATGCTAGGGATCCTAGGGATGCTAGTGATGCTAGGGATGCTAGTGATGCTAGGGATGCTAGTGATGCTAGGGATGCTAGGGGTGCTAGTGATGCTAGGGATGCTAGTGATGCGATGCTAGTGATGGTAGGGATGCTAGTGATGCTAGTGATGCTAGGGATGCTAGGGATGCTAGGGATGCTAGGGATGCTAGTGATGCTAGTGATGCGATGCTAGGGAAGCTAGTGATGCTAGGGATGTGATGCTAGTGATGCTAGGGATGCTAGGGATCCTAGGGATGCTACTGATGCCACAGCAAGGAGTCTCAGAGATACTCACTCTAGGGGTTCCAACACCGTATCAGGGCTCATCAGAAGCTGCCAAAGTAGCAGGGTTGGGGGGGTGACATTCCCAGGACAGCACGCCCCCTCTCTGAGCTCAGGAATGTCCTCCCCCCTCCTCCCCCGTCCTCCCCCGTCCTGTGAGAGTAAAGGAACGGTTGGAGCCTGGGTGTGTCATGATGCCCAGTTTTTGTGTTGATTTCTCCTTGTTGTTGTTGTGCGTGTCGAAACAGACAGAGAGCAGAAGGAGAACTCAACAGCGCAGCGACAGTTTGTCTTCTGGCGCACTCACGGGGCATCTGCTACGGAGCGTCATGTGACCGACGTCATGTGACGGCCTCCCACACGGCCACCTGCAGGCGGCCATCTTGAACGTCCAGAAATAAGACACATGGATTTCAACCCCCGCTAGAGAGTTTCGCTGTAGAGTAGATTGGAGAAATAACATACTGTTTGTTCAGGGATCGCTGTTAGAACAGAGGAATATGTACTGTGGTGTTTGTTCGGAGATAGCTGTTAGAACAGAAGAATATGAACTGTACACTTACTGGGGATTTGTAGAGCTCAGGGGTTGGAAAACCTGCCAAAGTTATGAACAGATTGAGCAATTATGAACAACTGAATGGTTGACTGGTTAGAGAATGACCATATTGTAATTTTTAGGGCTGTGAGTATGGCTCTGTTGTCCGGTGTTTGACTGCAGATCAAGAGATTACAGGTTCAAATCCCCCAACCATACTTTTCTTCGGATTAAAGCGTCTGCAAAACTGAATACATTATTACATTTATTGTTTATTTAGAGATAGATATTACAATAGTGGAATATGACCGGAAAAAAGGATTTAGGCACACAGAGGCAAGGCAAGGCACACAGAGGCAAGGTACACAGAGGCAAGGCAAGGCACACAGAGGCAAGGCACACAGAGGCAAGGCAAGGCACACAGAGGCAAGGCATATGGGCTTATGTTCTACACAAACAAACAAAACTCAATAACTTATAATATTACTAAATAAATAATACAATATATTAGCGTATAAATAAATAATAACTACTTACTCAAATCAAACAGAATGGAAATGATGGTGAGGTCCGTGGAATCCAGGCAGGAGGGAGTGAGGATGGAGCCGTTGATGGTAGATGGTGGTGTCTGTAGCACACAGAGACAGGTTAAGGCAAGGCACACAGAGGCAAGGCAAGGCACACAGAGGCAAGGCAAGGCACACAGAGGCAAGGCACACAGAGGCAAGGCAAGGCACACAGAGGCAAGGCACACAGAGGCAAGGCAAGGCACAGAGGCAAGGCAAGACACACAGAGGCAAGGCAAGGCACACAGAGGCATGGCAAGGCACACAGAGGCATGGCAAGGCACACAGAGGCAAGGCAAGGCACACAGAGGCAAGGCACACAGAGGCAAGGCAAGGCACACAGAGGCAAGGCAAGGCACACAGAGGCAAGGCACACAGAGGCAAGGCAAGGCACACAGAGGCAAGGCACACAGAGGCAAGGCAAGGCACAGAGGCAAGGCAAGACACACAGAGGCAAGGCAAGGCACACAGAGGCATGGCAAGGCACACAGAGGCATGGCAAGGCACACAGAGGCAAGGCAAGGCACACAGAGGCATGGCAAGGCACACAGAGGCATGGCAAGGCACACAGAGGCAAGGCAAGGCACACAGAGGCATGGCAAGGCACACAGAGGCATGGCAAGGCACACAGAGGCAAGGCACACAGAGGCAAGGCACACAGAGGCAAGGCACACAGAGGCAAGGCACACAGAGGCAAGGCACACAGAGGCAAGGCACACAGAGGCAAGGCAAGGCACACAGAGGCAAGGCAAGGCACACAGAGGCAAGGCAAGGCACACAGAGGCATGGCAAGGCACACAGAGGCAAGGCAAGGCACACAGAGGCAAGGCACACAGAGGCAAGGCAAGGCACAGAGGCAAGGCAAGGCACACAGAGGCATGGCAAGGCACACAGAGGCATGGCAAGGCACACAGAGGCATGGCAAGGCACACAGAGGCATGGCAAGGCACACAGAGGCAAGGCACACAGAGGCAAGGCAAGGCACACAGAGGCAAGGCAAGGCACACAGAGGCAAGGCACACAGAGGCAAGGCAAGGCACACAGAGGCAAGGCAAGGCACACAGAGGCATGGCAAGGCACACAGACGCAAGGCACACAGAGGCGAGGCACAAAGAGGCAAGGCAAACCTACCGTCAAGTAGTAACGTTGAACTGGCAACAAGTCTGTGGGGAAACCAGGGTAGATGAACTGTGCAGATAACGGTAGATGGGTAACAGGTGTGTCTGGTTGGGAGGTGAACTGGAAGATGTGGACAGTATTGGGGTATGTGACCTGGAACATAGACTGGACAGACAACAAAACAGGACTGGACAACACAGAACATAACAAGCAGAGCATGTAACCTCGGCTTGTATTAAATCAATCCCTAGCGTCTGCAATCTTTCGACCAGTGTGTTAGCAGCAGCTGGTCTTGTTGAAGCCAGAAGGATAAAGCTAACCTACCCACATAATGGGACCGTGTTAGTTTAGCCTAGTACCAGCAGGCTAGCAACTCAAAAGTGATATTAACTGGTAATAAGTAGGCCTATATGATCCCTTGAATAGTAATATGCCTATCCCTGTAATCTCGACCAATGTCAGCAGTCAACTAAGCATGGTTAGTGTCTGTATTAAATTGATGAATAACTGTGCAGGAAAAACAGCACCCCCCAGCTACAGATGTAGAGCAGGTTGGTGATGAATCAACATCAGGGGTTTCAGGTGAGAAGTTTGAATTGTCAATTTTGGTAAAGATTGTATTAAATTGCAGTTTTTAAGGGATGTTTAGACAATGTTACACATGAATGTTATCATTCACACTTATACTTGTAGATAGTAAAAAGGTGCTATAAATTGGGATGCCCAAATGTATGCATCATATATGATTTCATTGCTCAGAAGTCCAGTAGGCCTAGTACAGCTCCATAAAACCTGAACACCTCGCCGCTCAAGGACCCCCAGTGGTCAGAAAGAGAAGTATGGAGTCGTGGGTGCAAGCAAGGGCACAGACACAGTTCTACAGTTGAAATGGCGTTTATTTGGCCCGCGGTAATAGTAGGTAGAATGGGCTGGACGGAACCAAAGCAAATTTAAAAAAACACAGCCCACCCCTTACCTGTCCTAACTATCAAACAATACTACTAACTAACTGGCGCTCGAGCCGAACGCCCTAACCAAACATACAGGGGGTGGTCCGCCCAGATCTAACCTGGTGTATATAGACAGAAAGTTACCCTACGGGTGATGTAGGCCCAGGGCGTCTTGCCTAACACACGAGGTGCTTCCCCTACTCCCTGAGAAGACAACAGAAGCAATGTTAACACACACGTTAGATACAATACAACACCTCTCAAATATCAATATCACCCTTCCACGACAGAGTGTCCACCCTCACAGGGAGACAAACAGAACACCAAACCAAAGAGAGGCTCTCACGAGATAAACAGAGGCACATTTATACTGCTGAGGGGACGATGGGATTGGACGATTGGACAACAGGAACCAGCTGGACAATGGGTAACAGGGGGAGGAGTTGCTGATGATTGGTGACTAGGGTGATGGGCGCCACCTGTGGAGAGAAGAGAGCAAAACCACACACAAACACACACAGAACACATGACAGGACCGGGGACATAACAGAACCTACATATAAAAAATTGAACAAACAATTACACAGGACATACATGTCGTGTGTATCTAGAGATACATACATTTACCCAGAGATAGACGAATCGATGGCTGGATGGATGGCTGGATGGATGGCTGGATGGCTGGATGGCTGGATGGATGGATGAATGGCTGGATGGATGGATGGATGGATGGATGAATGGCTGGATGGATGGCTGGATGGATGAATGGCTGGATGGCTGGATGGATGAATGGCTGGATGGATGGATGAATGGCTGGATGAATGGCTGGATGGATGGCTGGATGGATGAATGGCTGGATGGCTGGATGGATGATGAATGGCTGGATGGATGAATGGCTGGATGGATGAATGGCTGGATGGATGGCTGGATGGATGAATGGCTGGATGGATGAATGGATGGATGGCTGGATGGATGGATGAATGGCTGAATGGATGGATGAATGGCTGGATGGATGGATGGCTGGATGGATGAATGGCTGGATGGATGAATGGCTGGATGGATGAATGGCTGGATGGATGAATGGCTGGATGGATGAATGGCTGGATGGATGAATGGCTGGATGGATGGACAACCCCACTTCCCTCTCCATGCTCCTCCTCCTCATAGAATCTCGTTTTCTGACAGCATCAAGAAGAGTGCGTCTCTGTAGTCTGTATGTCTGAGTGTGTGTGTGTGTGCATGCCATGCGTGTGTGGTGTGTGTGTGAGTGTGTGTGTGTGTGTGTTATCTGTGAGAGTGTTGTTGGGAAGCAGTGAGCTGGAGAACCCTGCTGTACCTAATCGAACCTGAGAGCGTGACGCCCTGATTAAAACCCCTGAGAGCAAACACACACACACACACAAAGACACACACACACACACACACACACACACACACACACAGACACCACACACACACACAGACACCACACACACACACACACACACACACACAGACACACCACACACACACACCACACACACACTGTGTAGACAACACAAATAAAGTATCTTTCTTTGCCAAAACACACTTATAAATTCAACTGAATACAAATATTCCAGATGGACAAGCCTTCCATCCCACACAGATGTATAGTGTGTGTGTCTCCAGGGGAAACGGAATTAATTTAGCATAACGTGCGCTAGGCTAGCCTTAGGGAAGGCAGATGTATAAAATCATTACATACGCTTCACCTCCTACACACACACACCACACACACCCACACACACACACACTCCTACACACACACATGCCCCACACCACACACACACACACACAAGCACACACACACACACACATGGAGGTGACCCTGGAACAGAAGGAATGAAGATTTAATGGAATTGAATTTATCCGTATCTTCTCCGCCTTCCCCCGTCTCTCAGCCCCTCACCTCATCCTCTCATCCCTCTCATCCTCTCATCCCCCTCATCCTCTCATCA
>CAEFZP010004947.1:17500-20000 GCA_903064625.1 Mallotus villosus
TAAAGAGGGATGAAGGGTGATATTGAGACCAGGGAGAAGAGATGATGATGGAGAGTGAGACCATGGGAGAAGAGAGGAGGAAAGAGGGAAGTGCGACCAGGGGAGAAGATAGGAGGAGAGGGGGAGAGTGAGACCAGGGGAGACTAGAGGAGGGAGGGGGAGGTGAGACAGGGGAAATCCTCTCTTCCTTTTGGTTCTTTCTCTTTTCTCCCCTTTTCTCCCTCCCTCTTCTTCTTGTCTCTTTCCTCCACCTTTCTCCTCTCTTCTTGTTGAAAAGTTATTGATTCCCCCAATGCAGCCCGGTTCTTAACCATTCGTAAAGACCCGTCTGACAGTTTGGTAAACACGCAGGTGTCAATTTGTTCAGGAAATAAGGTGGTCTGGATTTAATGCCACTAGGGACTTATGGATGTGAGGACAGCTGGAATTCTGGTGGCAGGTTTTGCTTCATCGTCATTATTTCGGTTTCTTCCACTCTGCCTTATTTCTTTTTCTTCCCTCTTTCCTATTCTTTGCTTCCCGCTTCCTGCTCTTTCTGTTTTCTTCCCGTCTTTCCTTCTTTTTTTCTGCTTTCCTCTTTCTTCTTTCTTTTTATCTTCTTCTCTCTTTCCTTTCTTTCTTTCTTTTCTTCCCTTCTTTCCTTCTTTTTTGACTCTTTCCTCTTTCTTTCTTTCTTGTTTTCTTCTCTCTCTTTCTCTTTCTTACCCTTTCTTTTTCTTCCCTCTGCCTTCCTTTTTTTCTTCTTCTCCGCTTTTCTCTTCTTTCTTTTTTTCTTCTGTTCTCTCTCTTGCTTTTTTTCTTCTCTCTCTTTGTCTCTTTTTTTCCCTTCGTTGAACTGACACTGTCTCATGTCCTCGTGCTTTCGTCTCCACCCCACCCGGACTGGCAATGTCCTCGCCTCCCCCTCCCTCCTCTCCGCCCCTTCTCCCAACCCGAAAATTCGCTCGCTGACCGCGCGAGTTCCCCAGTTCTCTCCCGTCCCCTCTCTCCCTCCCTCAGCTTATGTGGAGTCAAGTCTGAGAAGGATTATTCCAGAAGGCTGCAGCTTATTAACCAGAGCTGTGTTCCCACTGCAAAGAAACACACAGACAATTACACACAGTAGAAATGCAACAGAAAGCGTAAACAGTAGAGACACAACAGTGACCTGGCCTTATTTGGAGCAGAGGTGTTTGATTGTGTTCCAAGCGGTCCTATTACACATCACATCACGTGTGTTTGGGTCTCGATGAGAACACTGATGAAGAAATCTTGGCCTCCATGGAAACTCTGCAGCCTGACATTTACTGCCTTTGTGCATTACGATGTTGGCCTTGAGTTTAATGGCTCATCATCCTTAGAGGGAGAGAGAAGGGGAGGGAGAGGGAGAGATGGAGAGAGAGATACAGGGAGAGAGATGGAGAGCTAGGGAGGGAAGTTGTAGAGAGCAGATACAGGGAGAGAGTAGAGCTAGGGAGTGAAGGTGGGAGAGAGATGGAGAGCTAGCGTTGAATTGGGGGAGCGAGTTGACGAGAGATATAGACGACGAGACGAGAGCCAGAGAGAGAGACGCGATCGAGATCTCAGAGAGAGATATCACCGTGTCTAATGTTTTGTGCCTCGCTGAGATATTACCAATGACAGAGACAGAGAGGTGTTGTCCTTGAATGTTGTGAGTGGGTGTGTGTACGGGTGTGAGTGTGTATGTGTGTGTGGGTGTGTTCATGTGTGTGTGTGCAGTGATGCATGGCCCATTTCTCCATTTGTTCGTGCTGCTGGACAGCTGATAATAACCCAATCAGAGACTGTGATGTAGAGGGGTGACTGATGGAGAGAGTTATCTCCCAATGGGGATGAGGCTGACAGAGGATATATGAGGCCTGCCATAGGCCACAGTGTTGTGTGTGTGTTGTGTGTGTTTGTGTGTGTGTGTGTGTGTGTGTGGTGTTGTGTGTCTGTGTGTGTGTGTGTGTGTGTGTGTCCGGCAGCTGAGGCCAGGACAGAACAAGCGAGCCAACCGTTTAGCTCCCACTGACTACAGGGACGCTTGATGCGGATGGGTGACATGGACACACACACACACACACTCCACACACACACACACACACACTCAGCCAATCAGGTTAGCTGTAACACTGACAGCCAATAAGGTCACCCTGGCAACCAGTAGATTATACTACTAACACTGGCAGCCAAGAAGGCAGCTTTTACAAGTGACGGCCAATAAAAGATTAAACATGTTGATCTTTTAGTTAAAAAAAATACTAATCGATTGGGTGAACATTAGGGGGGGTGCATGTGTGTGTTATCAGTGTTACCGCTAACCTATTGGCTGTCAGTGTTACAGCTAACCCTATTGGCTGTCGTGGTGAGTTCTTCTGGAATCTGGAATAAGGAGTTGGGTGACGGTAGAGATTAATTATCTCTTCTCATTCGCTCTCTCCCTCTCTCCCCTCGCTCTCTCTCTCCCTCTCTCTCTCTCCCTCTCTCCTCTCTCCTCTCTCTCTCCTCTCCCTCTCTC
>CAEFZP010004948.1:0-21160 GCA_903064625.1 Mallotus villosus
GGAGAGACTGAGAGAGATTGAGGAGAGAGAGAGAGAGCATCATGGGTGGAGCAGGATGAGCAGAAAAGGGATGATGTGGTGCTTGGGGGAACACTCAAGGGTCATTTTCTTGCTGTAGGCATCTTGAACCAAGCAGAGGCGGTCTTTATTAGCAAGCATCAGGGTCAGTTGAGGCTTCTGCAGCACCATACTTTGTCTCAACCTAGCCCCTTTAATCTCCCGCAAGCTTCGAGGACAGAGGAGAACGGTGCATTGGGTTTTAGTACTATTGAGTTCAGCGTGCTTGATGCTACTTTAAACGCCTCCAGAGTTTATCTTAGTCAGATCATTTTGAGGCGTAATTACTTACTTAGGCCCGCTTATCTATTAATATGTTCTTTCAATTTAACCCGTCCTTTGATTAATTTCTCACACTGGCAAGTGTTTCATTAATACAAAACCCATTCGTCATGTGGAATGAAATATACATTCAAGCTGGAATTTATTTTTTATTTTTTACACAAATGGAATTTCTAATCACACAGCAATGGGAGAAATCAACTCAACATTATTCCTCTGGTCACCTCTTTCCTCTGGGTTTTGCCAGGGTGGGAAGGGCTGAAATTGACCCTAAGATAACATTAGTCACAATCACAACCCCTGGTAGCTAGAGAGCTGTCTGAGAGTGGCCCGGTGAACTGCCTGAGTAGAAGTGATCTCTGCTCTGTGACATCAGACAGCCACACTAGGACCGGGCACCGGCTTGGTGACACTCCATGTGTGTATATTTGCGGGATTGCCTCCGAACACACACCACACACACACACTCTCACCTCCCTCCTCTCTGCGGTTCTCTCCGGCCTGTACTTTGGCAGATTGGCGAGAATGAACTCCTATCCCAGACATGTTGTGTGAGAGCAGGGTCCTCTCTAATGGAAATGAAGGGCTGGGTGACGTGCTGTCCTTTGTGCCGCCTCGCAGGACTCACATTTTATTAGTACTCTTTAGAGAGAGAGGGAAACACAAGAGGGGAAAAGTCACTCTCCTGCATGGTAATAAGGCCTGCGCAGAGCCGGGCAGAAGAGAGGGGAGTTTGTTAAGGAGAAAGGAAGAGGGAGAAGAGGAGAGGGGGCGGGAGAGGGGAGGAGACGGGGTGGTGGCGTTTTGTCAGGACGCTTTTTTAGCAGAGAGGGGGAGAAACTTTACATGCAAACAAAAAACAGCTTTTCTCGGGGTGGCCATTGAGAGAAAGAGAGAGTCAGTGTCGCTGGTTCTGCTGCTATTCTGCTCGGCTTCTTCCCCGATTGTCTCTCTTCTCTGTTTGCATGAGCTCCGGCTGCTAGAGCCTCACGCTGGCACTGTGGACAAAACTACTGAGGAGGATCAAAACCGGATGTGGAGACTAACTAACACTGACGGATGACACCTTCAATCGATTATGATCATGGACTCTCTGGACTCGTTCCTCTTGAACGGTCACGAGAGGTAGTGTGTGATGTGAAAGGACACATTCGCGCTCACAGAGTTGGATGTGTGTGTCCAGAGGGTGAAGTACAGAGAGAGCGAGAAGTTTTTTAGATTTTCTGAGAGAGAGCGGCGGGAGCAGAGAGAGAGAGCGGAGCGAGAGTTCGTTTTCGAGTGGTCGCGAGAGAGAGAGAGTGGAGAAGGGCGGAGAGAGAGAGAGAGATGAGGAGAGAGACGAGAGAGAGAGGAGAGAGGATGAGAGAGAGCGAGCGAGAGGAGAGCGACGGGGCGAGAGAGGAGAGAGAGGCGCAGTGAGAGCGAGGAGAGCGACGAGAGGGAGAGCGAGCAGGTGGGGAGAGAAGGAGCGGGAGAGAGAGTGAGGAGAGAGCTGAGATGAGCGAGACTCGAAGACCGTGGAGAGAGCGAGGAGATGAGAGAGTGGAGAGATGAGGACGAGAGGCGAGACGAGCGAGATGGAGAGAGAGAGAAAGAGAGAGGAAGCGATAGAGGACATGAAGGGATTGAAGCGACGCTCAGACTGACCTCAACTCTGAAACACTGTCTCTGTAAGTCGGTGAATAGGGTGAATGGTTAGTATACCAAAACAGCCAGAGAGGGAACTAGGGAGGGACCGGGCAGGGGTGCACTTGTTTGGGGATGGGTGTAGGACGGGGGGCTGCAGTGAGGTGGAAGGAGAAAATGTGAGAGCAGATTTGTCGGCTGGTGAGTGGGTGGTGGTGGAGGTGGGTGGGGGGGCAGGGCAGAGGGGGGTGTAGGGCAGGAGGGGGGGCGTTGTCTGAAAGGCTGAAAGGGAGCATGATGACTGCTCAATGGTACCACCCAGCCTGCCGTGAAATCAGAAACCCCTGCCAACAACCAGGGTGGAACAGCCCCCCGCACACACACACACACACACATAGACACACACATACACACACACATACCAAAACCTGGCCAAGATACTGTGTGTGAGTGTGTGTCTGTCAGTGTCCTCTGGGGAGAGAGCAGTCATGCAAGGTATCACTCTGCCCCTCCTACTATCTCCCCAACCCCTCTCTCCTTCCTCCATGCCTCTCTTCCCACCCCCCTCTCCGCTCTCTTCCACCTCTCTGTGTCTCTACCATACAAATCCATCCCTCTTCCTAAACGCTCCAGTTAAGCTAAGATGCTGAGCCGACTAGCCGCTGGTGTAGAAAGCAGTTTAATAGTAGTTAGAGCTAGTTTGTAGGCATGCATCACTGATCAGGCCAAAGGCTGGTTTAATCTGTTAATGGCTACCGTGGACTGCCTGTTAACCCCCCCCCTTCTCTTCTCCTCCTCTCTCACACACACAAACACCCGCCCCCCCCCCACCCAGTCCTATCCATTAGGACTTGTTGTGTTGTCACCGACCCCACCCCCTCAAGCTCCGAGGCAGCAGGCAGGTTGTAATGAAGTTTGCTGTGCATAATCACAGCCCCATTCAGAGCCTGAGCCCCACATGGCAGTTTAACATGGGCGGACGTCCTCCCGGGTAATCACATTAGTTTCCCATACCTGTATTTGTCTCCTCATCACCCGTCAGATCATATGTGTCTAATACACGAGGACCGATTTAAAATGCACGTATGATGTTTGCGTATAAGTGTGTGTGTGTGTGTTTGTTTTTGCACGTATGTGTGTGTTTCATGCATGTTTGGCTGACTGTGTACAGGAGTGAAGATTGCCTGGTAGAGAGAGAGTTGGGCGTCTGTAGAGAGGAGGGGAAAGTGAGAGCTGGTGAGTCAGGAGGAATATGGTGGGGGGTCCTGTCACTTTGAGGAGGAGGAGGGTGGGACCAAGGGCCTGGGAGGTCAAGAGACTAGCAGACCTAGCTGGTCTCCCTATAGCACCACACACCCCCACCTACCCCAGCACCTCATCCCTCCCAACCCCTCCTGGGGTCACACTGACACCCCCCACCACCACCCTCCACACCACTCCACTGGTTCTCACCCTTTCACTGCATTGTTCCGGTGGAGAATTTAGTGCTCAGCAAACTCAATTGGTCAATAACCCTGCTTGGGTTCTTACTTAACTGACTTCATAAGGCAGCTAGCTAGTTCATGCCTCCAGTTTCTGCCCCACACTGATGTACGACCAGTAAATTAAAAGCTAAAAGTCTATCGCTTTATCGTGTCTTTGGAATGGAGAGGCAGATTGGTATGTTATAAATCATGCTCATATATCTGAGTAGGCCATAGCATTAAATACCTTGATCATTTTGGCTTACATCATTTCTGTTCAATGAAATAAAATGAAGATAAACATTTTCTTAACGAGTATACATATTATGCTTTTTGAGATAGCAGAGCTATATTGTGTGTTTGGATGATGGCACCAGTATTTGCAATAGTATACTGCAGGTAGGAATAGAGACCTTGAATGTAGAATGGATGATGCATTGAGGTCATTTGTTAAAACTATTTCCAATAATAGCCTATCTCTACTTCTCTTTCAATAAATACACTCATTGAATTATCTATGTGCTTGCGTGTATAGGCTACTCTGGGCACATTCATTTGGAGGGTTGCATGGGTGAAGGGGAATTAATTGAAAAGCTTTTAGAAATGAATGACTTTAAGAGTAAGTCCTGATATCAAGTCGGCTAGCTCCGAGAATGCATCGGATGCTGATGAAAACCGGGCCCTACACTTTCCTCTCTGCACAAGTAAATTATTATTTCGTCCTCTCCAAGAGTCCTGCGTGATTTACTGTTTCTTATACGAACCTGTTAGTTGAAAAATTGATTTCAAAAATTTAGTTTTACACAATAAAACACTGTCGGTCCGCGATTAACAACTATAGGCTTCCTTAGGAGTCGTTAACCTGCGGTGATACTTTTTGGAATTAAACCATAAAGTGCCGTTTTTAATGGGTGCAAATCAAATATGTTCTTCGAGTTAATTTAATTAAACTGCCATGAATGTGTCCGGCTCCAGTCCAAATTTTGAGAACAGCAATACTTTCCTCAAGTTGATTAAAATATGTGATATTTCACATTAGTTCGCTTTATGGGTGTTAAGGTAATTCACTGTCTGCAAATGGCTTCTTGTCAGTCTTAGTGAATGATGTCATGTAGAAGGTCTATCGCATACATTCTGTGGATGTGCTTATAGGCCTGGACTCCTGGGCCATTGTTTGATTGATTCTGGAAGTTTTCAAACAAGCATCATCCGTTAAAAATACAATAGGCCTATTTCATGGCTTTTATCCTTAATTTAAAAATACTGGCGCTTAAATAGGCTTTGCTAATTGAGCATTCTGAAGGGAATGTCTGCCCTATACTGTAGGCCTATACATGATTCGAGTGTCTTGGGACAAATTGTGACTATTGTGAACAAGAACAAAGAGTATAGTAGTAGGCTAATAAAACTAGTCAAGTAATAGTTACAAATAGCAATAATAATAATAATCCGTTTTTTTAGAAACCCATTATGCATGCCTCTTGAACACGAATGCTTAATATCAAGGTAGGCATATCTCATTATCACACATTTAAATTAAACTTAATGCAAATGACGTTAACATCGGAGCATGTTAAACAGAATAGTGGGAACTGGAAAACAAGATGACTAATGCATATTTATTTCATGCTAATTGGTGTGTAGGAATAAAGAAAGCTCTTTAATTAATTGACATGGATCGGATGTAAATGAATTGCTGCACTCCATCTGAAGTGTGAACAGTCGGGCTCACAAGACGAGTGGGAAACTCCGTGACAGAGACATGGAGAGGAGAAGAAGATCAAGTATAAAGAGGCAGAAACATTATTATCATGCCTTCTGTTTTAATGAAATATAAACAAAGAAGACACCTTTTGAACATATATGTTATTTTTTTACTAAAATAGTCCTTTATTATTTATGTTTCTATATTATTCTTTTTGGCTACCTCAAAATGTTGAATCAATTGTCCTATTTTGATAATATTTTATTTTTTAGTTGTATTTTTTATTAGAAGCCTATTGTTGTAATTTATATTACTATTTTGAGGCCTAATATGGCTACAATCTTGATTCGTTTATAAGAAAGTGATCTCCATAATTTGGCATGCAGTTCTTTACAATCAAAGCCATGGTCAATTTTCTGAACAACCATCAAGGTTGCCAGTTAGTTGTCGGTTTATTCAGATTTTCTTACATGGATAATTCCAGATTTCAGAGTTTTTTGTTTCTGAAATAGCTGTGTCCTGCCAACTCGCCCCGTGTAATTTGTCCTGTGTGTGGGGGCTGCTAAAGGGTCTTTTTCGCACATTTATTTGTTTATGGTCTTTTTAAGTTACTGATTGGTTGCAACCCATTCACTGCTCCACCCGTTTAGTGAAGAAAAACACAGGACACAAAAACACTCATCCATTTCAAATCACAGATGGTCTTTTCAAAGGCTGGTCTCTTGTTTTGTGTGGGAGTGCGCCCGTTTTTTCCCTTGCCGGTGTCCCCGCATTTTGCTTCTCGTTGTTTCTTTGTGTCTAACTTTCTCTTTCGAGCGCTTTTGTGAGACCCTCACACCCCCTTCTGCTCATCTGCCCCGCTATTCACCTCGCGCCTCCTGTGCTGTGCTGCTTAACTCCCGGTCGCGCTCTGCTCAGCGATGTTTGTGCGAGAGAGAGAGGGAAAGAGAGAAGGATAGAGAGACACACACATAGACGGAGAAACAGACGGGTGTGCGTGGAGGGGAGGTGGGAGTGAAGAGGGTGGGATAGCTCCCTATCGCTAGCGCTTTGGCCATAGTTCAAGCCTCAAGCATGCTTTTGTGTGCTTTAAATCGCCTATAGATAACGTATCAACAAATTGCATTTTTCTTCACACGTTTGACAATTTACCATCGTTGTCACAATCTACACTATTCTTGACCTGTCATAATAAATGCAGAGGATATAAGTTGAATTGACAATCAAACAGAAGATGTGTAGCCTGTTCTTTATTCACATAATTGAGGACATAGCCTATACATCACTTATATTATTCAAAATACTATTCTAAACAAGAATTCCGCATTTAAGATAAATACATATAGGCCTATCTGAATTCCCTCCATGTAGGTCTACGTGATTCCTTCTGTAATTAGTTATTTTCTGTACGTATAGTAATTATCATATAAAAGTACACAATAACAGATTGCACTGGTGCTAAGTCCTGTGGTGGATATGGAATTATGATGTATTTACACTTGACTTAGTTATTGAGGCACCATGATCAACTTCACCGTGTGGCTAATTTTAAAAGGTTCCACCTGTCACACACGCGCAGACACTAAATGTATAATGCCACACATGCAGACACAATGTCTGTTAGAATGTGCATAGTCTTACATTTAATAAGAATACCGTTTCCACTAAGACGAACAGCTGTACCATAAGTCATGGTGGTAGCCTATATTTTACATAGTCCAACATTTGTTCACCACTCCTGTTACATTACGTTGAGGGCCGTTTACCAAGGCACATGCTCGGTTTAAAGTCTAAATTGTATTCTAGCGGAATATAATGTTTCATTCGCGTGCACATCATGCGTGTTTTGTGGTTCCTGAATTTCATTTACCGTCATGCTACTTGGAAGAATAACTGAACAGACTGAGCATGGATAATATGCAGTATCATTTGCAGCCGTTTCCTCTCTCTCAATCTCCTTCTATCTTTCTCCTGTCCTAGGTAGAGTAATAAACATACTTGCTGTCTCTCTCTATATATGACAGTTTGCGACCTCCTTAACCAGGCGAAGCCTGTGCTCCTTTCTAACTCCCTTTCAATGTGACCATTGTTGGCCGGTGTAGCCATGTTAATGTCATGTACCGTAAAAATTGCTGCTGCTATGGCGATTAGATGCGGTGCTAAAGTACAGAGCAAGGAGCCGCTTCGCCACAAAGGCCTTCAGCGGAGGCCGACCGCCGGCTTCAAATGCTGCGATAATTGCATTGCTGTGAAGGGTTAGCCTCCCCCCCCCCTTCTCGATTTTTTCTCCTTTTTTTGTGTGTGCGATTTGTCTCCTAAGCCGGCGTAACGTCTCGGCGCGGCCTGCAGAATGTGGAGAGCAAATTGGAGGCTGAGCGTGAACAATGCAACATGGAACACTGCTGGGTCATTCTTCTGCGGAGATCTATCCACCCCCCCCCCACCCTCTCTCTCTCTCCCAGGAAAGAGAGGAGAAGGGGGCTGAAAGAAAAAGAAAGAAAGTAGGGAGAGGGATTGCACAACAGTTTATTGCCTGGCTTGGCTTTTATTAGTGAAGAACCTAATAAGCTGTTTTCTTTGCACTCTGGGATCTATCTTTCCAACAAACAAACAGTTTTAGCCCCATCATCAGCGCTGTTCTTTCTCTGTGATAGCGTCATGCTGTTTCATCTTGTAGATATATTCTTATATCTATTCCCTGTGAAACACGTGTATGGAAAACACACACATACACAGAGCAGGGCAGTGCAACTGTGTTGAGCCTTTTCAGAGTACACGGGGCCCGGGCCGCCAGTGAATAGCATATC
This sequence comes from Mallotus villosus, assembly GCA_903064625.1. Classification (NCBI taxonomy): domain Eukaryota; kingdom Metazoa; phylum Chordata; class Actinopteri; order Osmeriformes; family Salangidae; genus Mallotus; species Mallotus villosus. Next base: position 7,941 of record CAEFZP010004948.1, read on the forward strand.
GTTCACAGAAAGTCAACAGATTAGCTAGGAGGAAGCTTAGCTATTCCAGGGCCTCTTTTTGATGTTTAGGAGGCCTAATTTGATTTTTCACCTCCCATTGTTTCAGTGTTTTGCTCCTCTAATCCACTTTAAAGTGGAGGCAGCTTTCATCTTAGCGGGGTAACAGAAGGGTGGGTAGGGTGTGTGTGTGTGTGGGGGGGGGGTTGCTGCCGTTTCCCTTCCCTCACCCCCCCCACCCCCCCCTCCACTTTTCTATTCGTTTCTATCCTTACTACCTTCTAGTTTCCCTTCTTGTCGTTCTCTCATCCCCCTCTCCTTCCCCCTGTCACACACATCAGTGAAAGTGTGAGGGAGAGGCGTAAACCTCCGTCCCTCCCTCCCTCTCTCCGTCAGTCTGGACTGGAGTACTCGGCAGTCTTCATAAAGGACCTGGGTGCCTGAGCGCTTCCCAAGCCAGGGCCCTGCTAGACCCCGGCGGTGTATTAAAAAAGAAAGAAAAGCCCAGAGAAGAAAGAGAGAAAAGAGGTGGAAATTGCCACCAGAGTTTTGCAGCGAAATGACCAGCTTGGCTGTGTGGTGGCACAATGTCCCTCCTCTGTGACCCTTAAAACGGTCAGACAAAACCAGGCCTGGACCTTCTCCCCCGGCGCTGAAAGGAAGCACACAGACCACGGCCCTTTGTCCTCGCTCCCTCTCCAAACCATTGACTGCCGCATTTTTTCCCCCTCTCCCCCCCCCCGCGCTCAAATCTGTTCAAAACCCCAGGAGAGAGGGAGGGAGGAGGGGAGATGGATAGATAGAGAGAGAGAAGGGAATAGAGAAAGGGAAAGAGAAAAGGGGAGAAAGAGAAAAGGGAGAGAGGTGGGGAGAGCAGGGGGTGGAGTGCGTGGAGAGAAAGAACAGGGGTGGATTCCTGGCCAGGCTATTTTTAAGAACCATCTGTGACAAAGAGCAGAAAATAACCACTTAAAGGCAACATGTTTACCACTTCTCGTTTAAAAGCGCACTGTGCCCCAGAAAACAAAGATTGTGTACGCAATCTAACACCTTTCCTCCCTTTAATCTTCCCAAGTTCTATCTGTGTTTAGGTAAACCTGCTTTCCTGTATTGACAATTTTGAAGTGTGTGTGTGTCTGAAGGATTAAGACTGCGCAACGACTCAACAATGGACGGATATTTTAGCTCAAGAGTTAAGCATGATATACAGTACTAAGAGACACACACACACACACACTCACACACTGACACAGTGCAATTTCTCTATAGGACAATAATACCGTGGCACCATTGAGCACAGGGCACAGTGCTGAGGTTTGGAAGGTCTGTGTGTGAACAGTAGAGTGTGATCAGTGGTGTGTGTGAACACGGTGTGTGTGTGAACACGGTGTGTGTGAACACGGTGTGTGTGTGTGAACACGGTGTGTGTGAGAGGTCTTAAGTGGCCAGAGCCTGATGTGACAAGAGGGCTGCCTCCTCAGAGTCACCTAATCCTTCTGGAGTGCTGCTGATAGGTCTAATGATACACACACTGGGAGCCCAGGCCACTGTACCTGTGTGTGTCTGTCTGTGTGTGTGTGTGTGTGTGAGAGAGTGTGTTTTCAGCCTCAGAGCTGTGTCCCATTGTTTGTCATGTGTGTGTGTGTGACAGGGTTAGAGGGCTCTTTTTCGGAGAAGTGAGGCGAGGCAAGGGAGAAGGAGAAAGGGTGATGTGGGGTCTGAATCTGAAAGCTTTAGGTCCGCTCTCTCTGTGTTTGTGTGTGTGTGTGTGTGTGTGTGTGTGTGTGTGTGTGGTGTGTGTGTGAAAGGATGACATCACCCAAGGGAGGCGTGCTAGTGTTCTCATTCACTGGGCTGTACTGGGTCTGGACTGTACTGGGCCCCTCCTTCAACACACACCAACAGTCACAACACAAACATCTCCCGTTAGACCAAAAGGACACCCTTGTATGATCCCAACCCCCTTCCCCCCCACCCCAGCGTTAGTCCCAGGGTGTCTGCTGCTCTTCCCCCACTGGTGGGTCGACCGGAGCAGAGCAGCAACTAAGCTGTATAGTCCCATAAAGTCAGAGCTACCTGGTAACTGCTAGCAGGTGGTTTCTGTAGTGGTTAGCCCCTGGCCTACATCTAATGTCTTCCTCTGTCACCACCACCACACACACACCACACACACACCACACACACACACACACACACACACCACACACACACCCACAAAGGAAGTCTGTGTGTCTTGCTCAATGACAGGTTGCAAAACAGCAAACAGGCAGAGCAAGAAGTGCCGTTCCTCTTTTCTCACCTTCCCTCCTCCCCCTCCTCCCCCACCCCTCTCAGCCCCCATACTTTAATGTACATTTCCTTTTCTATTCAGTTCACACAATGCTAACATCACTCACTGCCAGTCAGCGCTGTGAGGAACCAGGAGTGGATGGGGAGAAATGAAAAAGGTCCCAGATGGACGGACAGATAGACAGGCGGGTAGGTGGGTGGAGTGGGACTTAGGCATCTTTCTTCCCCCCCCCTCCCCCCTTCTTTCTCTCTCTCCTTCCCGCAGACAGACAGACAGACAGACAAGAGGCAGAGCGAGAAAGAGAGAGCCAGAAAGAGAGAGAGAGTAGGGGGAACAGATTGAACAATTCTGCCTGCTTCTGGTGGACTGATGGAGCCAAAGTGCAGTGAGATTATAGGGCTGGTGGCGTGGGCGGTACAGGGACCAGGGACAGGCAGTGACATGATGGAAGTCTAATGGTCATAATTGGCGCTGGCTTTGACAGGCCCTGTATGATAGCACACAATAAACACCCCGTGTTTTTAAAGAAACATTTACACAAAATTGCACCCACCGCCGCTGAAACCGCCTGTTTTTTCTTTCTTTCTCTGTTTCTTCTTCTTCTTGACGACCCCGCCCCGCCCCCCCCCCACATTCTTTATTTGTCCGTCAAGCCGCTCGTGCTCTCTGATTCACTCTCGTCGAAGATAAGCGTGGAGTGGAGTGCTAGTTTGGTGGGTGGCTGACAGGTGTAAAAAGCTGCAGTTAAGCTCGAATCTCCTCCTACCTGGTTTCCATCTCCCACCGCGGCGGGCTTTCCCCGCACACAAATAAAATCTGGAGGACACAAGCGTCCGTCTCTCATTATCAAATCAAAAAGGAATCTGAACCTTCAACCCCGTACGGATCGACCCCTCTGCCAATTTTTTTTCCTTCTCTTTCTTTTTTCACCGCGGATGAAATCGACGGAACCATTTTGTTCTGGCTCCCGGCCCTCAGGGTTGGTTTTAGCGCTGCCTAAAGACTAACCGTCGTTATGTCTTTGTGGAGATGGGGCAGGACAGATCTTATAGTAAACCAGGCACCTATGAAATCGACCGCAGAGCATTTCATTTTTACTCCGTCATCGTCATTTGCTTTATCACTTCCTGTCATACGGTAGTTCTGTCTTTCTCGGGAGGAAGAGAGGAGATGTGACCGTTAATCTGGTAACACTCCTCCTCCTCTCCTCTCCTCCCCTCTCCTTTCCTCCTCTCTTTTCCTTTCCTCTTCTCTTTTCCTTTCCTCCTCTCCTCTCTGTAATTGCCTGCTTGCAATTGCCGGAGCGAGAGAAATACAAGGGGGCTGTAATCATTTAGAAATAGAGGAAAAGAGACACAGGAGGTTGCAGGGAGAGAGAGAGAGGAGAAAGAGAGAGACTGAGAGAGATAAAGAGAGAGAGATATTGAGAGAGATAAAGAGAGAGAGAGAGAGAGAGAGAAGAAGAAGGGAGAGAGAGGGAGGGTTTAGCATTATTAAAACAACAGACCACTCTGAAGTAGACTATCCCCTGCACCTGATCGACCCGCATCATGTGTGCCAAAATACTTCCCTCTGATCTCAGTTCAAAGACAGCAGGGAAGAGACTCAAAGCATTCAGACTCAGGGGGAGATGGAGCGGGGAGGAACAGGGGAAGGGGGGGACGGGGGGAAGGGGGGGACGGATTGTTGGCTTACTACAAAAAGACCCATCCTGTGTCCCAGGAGTCCACAAATCATTCAAGCAAATACGGACTGGGGGACATGGGGAGCTGAGACAGGCTTTAACTGCTGCCCTGCCCTGGTATTGAGCAGTGAGCATGGTCAACCACTGGACATCTGGTGCTGGAAGGGAGGGAGCACTTTCCACTGCACCAACACTGTGTGTTTTTGCATGTGCATGCTGGTGTGTGTGTGTGTGTGTGAGTTAGGCTGCTGGTGGCCTGTCCTTGGGCAATGCAGTTAACTCTATTGGAAATGTTCTCTGAGGCTGGAGCGTGAGGACATCCTCAGGGGCTCTGATGGTCTTAACAGCAAAACTAATAGAGGGATGAGTTCTTTAGCTGAGGATGAGTCCGTCCGCATGGCTCCCAGCTGCTCTCAGAGAGCGAGGCCGCCGCCTTCTCTCCCGTCCCGCCGCACGGCAACGCAAGCCGCCGTCGTCGACGCCGGGCTTTGAGAACGAGAGCACTTTGGGGAAAAGAAGGAAATGAGAAAGAACCGTTAAGAATCTTCAAATGATGGCAGAGGATACAAAGTGGAAGGGGAGCACTTTCCTATCGTAAATATACTGGCTCTCTTTTTATGTCTCCAGGAGCCATCTTGCTTTCGACGCCCTGGGATTTGTTTGGCCGGAGGGGGGGAGGTGGAGCCTTGACTGGAAAAAAAAGAGTATAAAGTGTTTCTAGAAATGAACATCCCAGGTTAGCTTAAGATTTAGTCATGGAATGTTTTATGGGACGCTTTCTGACTACATTTCCTCTGTGGAGATCCCTGGATATGGAGGGTAAAGACACTGTGTCGTCTCACCACATTGTAGAAGTTAATGGTTTTAGCAATATGTGACTTGCCTTTGCTCTTTGACACGTTCACCACGGACGCTAAGGTTTTCCACTGAGCGCGTGGTGTATCCGAGTCACCAGTTTTCCTTTCAGAATCCTGAGGGAAACGTTGTTGTTTTTCTGTGTGGTGATTTGGTCCCCACTGTTGCCGGGGTGTTTTGGAAGCTTTCATTAGTTCAAGTTGAGAGGTTAACGGTCATTTGGTCCCAGTAGACAAGAGGACAGACAGTGAGGTGTGAGGGTAGTGGTCAAGGTCCCGGTCTTTGTCTGACCAACTGTCTGACTAGCCATTTCCTCCCCTTCCCCCCCATGTCAGACACACACACACACACACTCACGAGGGGATGAGGCTGTGTTTTTAAAGGTGTGTGGGTCGAGTATCAGCGGTGTGGTTGGGAGGACGGGGGGAGTGGTTTCATAGGGCTGACCCCAGGAACACTTCCTGTCTGACCTGTCACATCTGGGGAAGTGATTGGCCGTCTGGCCCCCAGTGGGTTACCGGGGTTACCCCTCTGCGTCTGCCACTCAAATGAGTCGTAGAGCCGCTCGAAAAGGGGGCGAGCCCTAATGGTCATTCCAGCCTGCTGACGAGATAGGGTTAGAGGACCAGGAGGGGAGACCGAATCGTCTCCATAGCAGTGGGGACAGATTGACAGATAGACTAGACCATGGACACACGCAGCAAAGCTGAGCATAGTGAGAATGGCAGAGAGCGAGAGAGCGAGATACTAGCGATAGAGAGCAGAGAGAGAAGAGAGCAGATAGACGAGAGAGAAGAGCGATCTCTAGGCACCTCTATCTCTCTAGCTGCTCTCTCTCTACTCTCTCTCTTACTATCTCTCTCTCTCCTCTCTCTCTCACCCTCTCTCTCTCTCCTCTCTCTCTCTCTCTCTCTCTCTCTCGCTCGCCCACTTCCCTTCCTTCCTTCCCGTCCGTGTTTGGGCAGAGGGATTTATACCTCTGTGAGGGGCAGTTAGCCAGGCGGTTCCGCTTCTCTCCAATCCTTTGGTGGCCTTCAACAAACACACAAATCTATTTACTGCAGCAGTACCACTCTGCCACGACTCTCATCCATAGCGTAGCGGTGACATTGGTGTGGTTTGACAGCATATCCACACACAACACAGCCTCTCTGTCGTTCTCTAAGGTCTAACCCCGGGGGCTGTGGGCAGGGCTAGTTTGGGTGCTCAGCCATGTTGGGAGACCTCCAGGCACCGCCGAGTCGCTTCTCACCCTCAGAGAGGAGAGAGAGGGTGTTTCCCTCCAACAAAAGGAGGGGAGAAGGGAGCTCTCATCAGGCTGGCCTGAGCCCCCACTCCAGACATGGAGCTCTCCATTAGGGCCCAAACTGGGACCACGCCGCCCAGACAAAGCACTCTGAAGCGCGCCCCCCCCATCCCCACTCAGTCAATCAGAGGGGTCGCCATCAAGGAGCTGTTTCTGCTAATTGTATAGGAGCCACTTCAACTCACCCCCTGTAACAACCCCTGTATTGGCTAACCGGGGATGGACAACTAGCCGGCCAGTAGGGGGAGGAGATGGGTGAGGGGGAGATGTGATTGAAATTGAAAGACATCCAGTTGTGGAAGGAAAAGGGCAGGGAGGGGTTGATGGGAGGGGATATGTTAACGGGAGGGGGCAAACGGGGGGGGCTAACGGGTGGGACTTTTATGAAGTCGGCGTGAGGACTTGGCTCTACTTGTGTGGGCTACCTCTAAACAGCCCTGCCACTCAGCTGACTGCTGTGTGCATGGGCATATTAGTCACTCTATTCAATCAGAAATGAGTTCACACACACACACACACATCCACTCAAACACACACATCCACTAAACACACACACACACTTCTGCAAATAGTTCTTAACCTAACCTCTCTTCAAGCTCAGTTTGGACTTTAACCATAACCACCAGCTGTTACAGTAGCGCACGCTCACACGCGCACCTCCCCGCTGAGCTGTAGATTCCTGAGGGTGTGTGTGTGAGGGTGGTGTGAGGGTGGAGGGGTTCCAGGCTGCCTGTGGTCTGGAGGGACCAAGGTGACATTCCCTCCTCAAGGGGGGCGTGTCTAAGTGGGGGGTCTGACAGGGCTCTTTAACCCCTCCGCCCATCGCCCCTCCGTCTCTTACATATTTAATACCACACCTGACATGCCTGCATATAGACTCTCATTAAACCCAGCCAGGGTCTTACCTCTGGTGAGGAGGCTCACTTGGATCAGACCCAAGACAGACTGCAGCTCAGGGGAGGGGGGAGGGTGGGGGAGGGGGGGGAGGAGGGGGGAGGAGGGGAGGGCTCTGTCCTGTGGTGGTCCGTGCATGACCCTGTCCCGACTCCCTCATATGTCACCTATTTAGCAAGAACCGACGAATGTACGTGTTACACGGCGACATTCAGAAGCGCCCTGTCTCCTCTCCTTTGTGATGCCCCTGTACCCGCCCAAACTCCCTCCCCCCAAACCCACCACCTGGGACCCTGCCAACCCCACCCCATCCCCACTGGCCCCCCCTGGCCCTCCACCACCACAACTCCCCCTGCCCGCAGGCGCTGCAAGCGAGTCAGCTATGCTGTCTCCCACGGACAAGCCGCACCTGTACCAGGCCTGCTCCCACCAGTGGCTCCGCACCCCGCCCCAGTCCCCACCTCCACCCCCCCCCCCCGACACAGAGCCCCCGCGCCCTATCCGAAGATGACACCACACATCACACGTATCCCCCCAGCCAGACCCACCCACCGACCCCGCCACCAACCAGGAACAGGACGGAAAGAAAAGGCCACTGCTTTTGACCCACAGCGACGACCGGCCGAAGCCAGGGACACCCAGGCGGCACCCACCCGGGCCCAGCCCAGGCGAGCGGAGGAACCCGCAGGCAACGCGAGGGCAGGAGAACAGAGAGCCAAACAAGAGGCACGTGGGAGGCGCCGGACACCCACCAACCTCCCCCTCCCCAACCCCAACCCGAGCCACAAGTTGGACCCACGCAGACAAACTCACACTCACACCATAACCACAACACACCAGCCACCCACCAGTAGACACCACCACACCGACCCACAACCCCCATCATACACCCCCCACCCCCCACACCACCAATGACACCCCCAATCGTTCTTTACACCGAAACACTTCCGCAGAATAGAATGGCGTATCCCGCCCCATTGATCCACAACCCAAAACACATATTCGGGCCCCCCCACAACACTCCCAACCAACCACCCCCACGACGAAACGCGCTTGGGAGTTCCACTGCAGCAAACTCCCACCATCCACCCCTCCCTACCAGCACTTTGACAGTGAATAGAATGGCCTAACGCCGTTACCCATAAAAAACCCAAAGGAGCCCCAGTTTATCCAACTCAGACCCGCCCAAGCGAAAAAAGCCCTAACAATCCCCACACACACAAATACACACACCCTACCTACAAACCGAGTACCCAACACACCCCAATTACAGTCTACTAGTTACCTGAGCCATTACTGACCACCCCCAGAACCGTGGCCCGGTTGCCAACTGGCGCGACCTCACTCCGGCTAAAGTCACCGCCACCGTGCCCAGTGCCGACCTAGCCCTTACCTTTGACCACTCCGTTGGCGATACAAGAAGCAAACCCAACCACGCCACCTCCACTACACAGGCCACCCACCACAAGGCGATGGCCATCGCCCCCTTTTGCCCTCTGCGCACACGAACACTGCCCCCTCTGCCCCGGCCCTATCCACCCCTCCCGTCTCCCATCGCCCCCCACTTCTCCTCTCACTCCATCTTTTATCCGGCACCTGCCGACATGATTTACCCTGGCCCCCTCTTTTACACGCGCCCAAACAGAATCTAGCTTATCCCCCTTTCCCACCCCATCTCATCTTGCTCTTTCCAGCTCTCGTACCACCCCCCCCACCGACACCCGGTACTCTGCACCTTACACCACAGGCCCACAGCCACACCACCCCCACACCCCCAGACCTTACCCGGGCGAGCTATTCATTACTCATGCACCTCCCTGCGGACGCGGTCTTCTATTTCTTGCCCACAAACCGTACAACACCACCGACACCCCCCCTCCCCCCCGGTAATCCCCCTTTACCTGTGCCCCGCTATCCCCCCAGCCTGCTGTACGGACCACCATCACGACAACCCGACCCCAGCTCGGGTCTTCCCAAGCCGACTATGCACCGCTCCCCCCAGAATTCGCAGGGGAGGTTGGTTCCACTGCTCCCGACGGCCTCGCTACGGAGTTCAGCACCGGCCCCTCCGGCCGGCTCGGCGCGGAACAGCACCCACACCACGACCCACCATACCCCCCACCCCCCACCCCTCCCCCCCCAGTCATCCCCAGTAACGACGGTGACCTGCATCGATGGCCCCGCCCACACCCTAATGACTGTGTTCCCCGCCACTGCCACGAACCACCCCTCTTTAAAGGGGAAGCCGGAAGGTCCGTCGCCCGGCGCGATGACCACGACAAGCACGAAGAGAGAAGAGAAAGACGAGCGAGAGCCCCCCCCCACCGAGAGGGGCGGGAGGCAGCGAGCAAGAGCAGAGAACAAACCACATACGGACCACGCGAGAGAAGAGAAGCAAGCACAGACAGAGCGCGGACCGCACCAAACGAGGCACGACAGAGACCCCCTCCAACGAGGACAGACGACCGCAGAGGGACCGAACCACGACCCGACGAGAGCGACGAGCGCCGAGGGACGGGGCGGGACATGGGAGACGGCGAGGAGATACATAGCCCGACAAAGACGAGAGAAGGGGAAGAACGACAGAAAGAAAGACAAAGCGACACCACCCAGAACAGAAAGAACACCAGAAGTGAGTTAAGTTGATCTCTGATAAAAGGCTTTGTAAACCTTGTGTACGCCCAAAGCGGACATACGAGGGGGAAACATTACCCGCCCCCGATATGATAGTAAGCGCACCCGAGCACACCTACCCCCCCAACCCCACACGAGAGGCGTGTAAGCTGACAGCCTGTGTCCAGGCGCCACGTGTGTTGTGGTGTGGCGTGATCGCGACGTCAGCTGTTAACGCGTGGCTATCAACAATGCATCCTCGCAGGACACAGAGCGGAAGAAACATGTCCAGCGCTGAACAGACTATTGTCCCAAACCACCCACTTACCGCAGAGCTCTGTAATCTCCATACATTGTAAGCACCTACACTTCACCGCGCGTACGTAGGTACCCCTCAGCGGCGACCCTTCATAGATTGAATTATCTGGCTTTGTGCCAGAGTAGCAGCAGCTGTTGGAGAGATATGACTCATATCCCCAACGTGATCACATCCCAGTTATGACACAGCTCTATCTGTGGGACTGGAGGCAGAACCACCAACCATTGTTCACACACACACACACACACACACACACACACTCACACAACACACAGACACACACAGACACACACAGACACCTCTCCACCCTCTGCACCCACACAGGCAAGAGAATCTTCTCGTTCATGTATCGTCCGCTATGTTTGTAGTGAAAATCTAAAGTGATGTGAGAAGTGCTACTGTGACTTATGTCGCAGTGAGCTTTGTTAAACACTCCACATCTTTTCACTGTCTAAGGAAATGGCTTTTGAAGAGAGTTTAGGACCACTATTTTAGAGGGAGAGAGGGAGCAGAGAGGAGGAGAGAGAGATGAGCGAGAGGGAGAGAGAGGAGAAAGAGAGACGATAGATACGATGAGCAGCGGAGCGGAGAGGACGTCTCTTCTCTCCTCTCTCTCATCTCTCTCTATCTCTCGCTCTCCTCACCTCTCTCTCTCTCTCTCGCTACGTCATCTATCAATCATACTGGCCCAGGCCAGCCTCTCTGGAACAGACAGGAGTCCCACTAATGGGCCTTAGCAGAGGCAAGCCTCGATGAGAGTGAACCAGCCTGGCCTAGCTGTAACTGGGAATGAGCTAACCCCGGTGATGGATTCCACTGGTAAAGATAGCAGAGGACAGAGCCATTACTGAGAGCTCTGGTAGGGAGAGGACCAGAGGCAGCGCTGGTTCTTCCAGGGGAGGTGTGCGACAGACGCCACTAGCCCCGTCTCAGAGGGTTAGACTGGGGGAGATCTCCGACGCTGTCCCCCTGGTTCTTATGATCAGCACCGTCTCACACTGATACAAAGAGGGTGTTTAGTGGAGTAGGAAGTCTTCAACCTTCACCTGATCATCAAATGTTTCCACTAGAATCCTACGTACAATGAATCCTATGCGGTTATGTCGAGCGTGTAAAGCAAAAGAAATCAGGCAAAACATAAAGAGTATATGAAAATGGACGCAAAGCCATATATATCACTCGGGGGCATGTGACTGTAGAGAGGCCCGGCGCCTTTATGTCCATTTGTAAACAGTCGTGTAACTAAGTGATAACTAAGTGATCAATAAGATGAAACCACAGGCCGTAAGTGAGCTGGCCGGCACGCGTCTTCCTGTGCCAGGCCTTTGTCTGCCGCCAAGGCAGGCTTCTGGTGAAATCACACCACTCATTACTGGGTTAGCAACACAGGCCCCCCGCTAGACTGTCGGCAAATTGTCACAGCTGTGAAAGAGATCTATAAAAAGAGGCACTCGATAGACAGAGGAGGAGGACAGAGACGGGAGAGGCTTTTTGTTTGTGTGAGAGTGTGTATGTGTGTGTGTGTGTGTGGTGTGTGTTGTGGTGTGTGTGTGTATGTGTTGTGGGTATGAGAGGAAAGGGGTCCACACACACTCTCGCCCAGCATCCAAGCCTGTGGTATCACAAAAGTGCCTATTAGATGATTTCAGCAGCAGTTTGAGGCAGCGAGAGAAAAAGAGAGAAGAAAATACAAGAGAGAGAGAGAGAGAGACAGAGAGAGAGAAGAGAGAGGGCAGAGAGAGGAGAGGAAGCAGGAAGAGAGAGGGCAGAGAGAGAGAGAGAGAGACAGAGAGAGGAGACAGAGAGAGGCAGAGAGAGAGAGAGACAGAGAGAGGGCCGGCGAGACCAGAGAGAGAGGAGAGAGACAGAGAGGAGGCAGAGGGTTTGCACTACAGATAGCTTTAGACGCATCAACTCTAGCTGTTATACAGTTAACATGTGCAGACATGAACGATGATGATTTGCGCGCCCCGGGCTGCTCGCAGTGTATTCACCCCTCTCTCAGAGCTAGTTACGAGGTGCACACGCACACACGACACACACACGGCCCGGGTCTCGTGTGTGCGCTGTGATGTGCGTGTGTGTGTGAGGAGGAAGTCGTGCTCTCATGCTCAGCTCCGGTAAGAGCCTCCCAAGCCACCTTGTGTGATAAATCAGTTGTGTGTTAATGGTGTGAAAACAACACTGTGGCAGAGTATATAATGTTTTATGTGTCTTTACTGTCCTTATATAATACTAATGAGGAGCTGTACATCAGGGGAGGGGAGGGAGACGAAGACGCCGGTAGTGCGACCCACTAAGCAGAATCTGTAGCTAGGATACACGTATCGTGTGTGTGTGTGTGTCGTATGTAGTGTGTGTGCTAGTGTGGTGTGGTGTGTGATGTGTGTGTGTGTGTGTCGTGCGGTATGTGGTGTGTGTGGTGTGGTGCGTGGTCTGTAGTGTCTCTGAGTCGCTACAAAAGCCAACACAGGCGGAACACAATCACAATCAGCTCTCATTTGCATTCAGTAATTAGTATGCAAATGAACCCAAGGGACCACACAAGTACGAGTGTATTACAAGGCTCTGATGAGACTGCACGCATGCTGGGAGGGAGAAATACAGCACGCATTGGCTCCCCACCTGTTCAATACACATGGTGTCTAATCAGTTGTGAGGTATTGATGTTAGATCGTGCCTGCCAACCTCCGCTCAGCCGCTGCTGAAGACCACAGTTGGCATGGCAGTGTAGTTTAATTGGTCGCCCAGACTGTCAGTCAAAGGGCTCTCATCCTACAAGCACCTCCTCCCCCAAACCTGGCCTCTTGTGCTCACAGGCAGATCTTCCCGTGCGCCTCTCTTCCCTGCCTCTCCTGCCCGCGCTCGCGCTGACGATCGCGATGCGCATAGCGACAGAAACTCCGAAGTGCCAAGAGGGGCGAGAGAGACGGAGAGCTGCCACAGGAGCGAGCGGCGCGACGGCAGACGGACCCCGCGGACAGGAGTCAGGATCTATAACAGCCTGGAGACCGTCTCCTTGTTCTTCACTCTGTTCCACGCTCACACCAGGCTTATCCCTCTGCACCATACAGATATGAGACATATCGATGGTGGCTCCTGTGTGTGTGTGTGTTGTGCGTTGTGTGTGTGATGTGTGTGTGGTTGTGGAGGTGCACTCTGGCTAAGCAGTCAAGCTCAACCAGAGGAAGCACCCCACCAGTACAGAAGCAAAACTCTCCAAGCCCGCTTCATGATGTCCAGGGGAGAGAGAAAGTAGGAG
>CAEFZP010004954.1:0-14872 GCA_903064625.1 Mallotus villosus
GGGCTCGAAATTAACGGTGTCCCGATGTCCCGGGGACGATAAAAAATCCTCTGGGACACAAATGTATTTGTCTGGGACAATCCCGGGACAGTGAAAAATAAATAAAAGTAAACTTACTTCCAAACAGCCGTTATTTGCAAATTCATTAATTATGAGTAAAGATAGACGTTACTTTTAGAAAGGCGAGTTACATTTGCAACATCTCACGAATCACGATTGGGAAAATCATAGAATGCATTCTACGTCATCCATTCTACTGTCAGTTGCTGCAGACTCGCGCGGTGGGTGCAGACAGAGACGTAATGTAATAGACAGACCATATAATCGACAAGGAGAACAACAAAAATGCTGAGGTGGCTTAATAAACAGCCTCCTAAAGCAAATAAGGCAAGCTCCAACACTGCAGACTCCCGAAACACCCCAAGTCATCATTCATCGTCTTCTCCAAGTTCGTTGCCTGTGACAGTGACAGTGTTAGCTAGCAGTGCTCAGCGATAGCTAACGCTAGCAACTGAAGTGTGCCTTACAATTATGCATAGCAGCTACAAACGTCCGAAATGTTATTTTGATGTTTGCTAAAATCATGTGAAATACAGTTGATTAGATTAAGAGGTGTAGTTTGTACTGTCATTTTGTATTTTCTTTGTTCAGTCAGGGACTAAACTAGATTCGTTAGCTTCAAAAACGTAAGGCATGGTAGCTAGCAGCTAATCATACTTTTTTTTGTCCATGAGCCACACTTTTTTGGGGGGTCAAGAACGTCAGTCAGATCGGGTACCGAGTAGAAAGGGGGGTCGCAAGGTAATTGTAGAATTGTAGAATGACGAGTTTGCCAATCAACGTTGGTATGAGAAAAATGTGTTATGAACTTAAGAGAGAGTAATGTTCCAGTTGTTGTAGTTTTTGTGTCTACCTAATCGGCAAGTAGATCCAAATATTAAATTGAAAAATAAAAAATTAAATTCTTTAATTCAACAAATCAGAGTTCATGGTTCTCCTTAGGTTGATATTCACTATCTGTGATAGTGTCACGAGTTTAGGGTGTCATTCTTCAGAGCCACTGGCACCCTCAGACTAATTCATATGTTTAATAAAGGAATAAGTATTTTAAACTTACATGGTGGACCAGAGTCCATGGTGTGATGAGTAAGTGACAAAAAATTATCAAATTATATATACTCTGCGGGGGCGCACAAAGAAAAAAATTTGGGACACTGTTGGTTATATCCGGGGACAATACAAAGTAGAATTCGGGACAGTTGTGGGACACTGAGGAAAAAAGTTAATTTCAAGCCCTGAGTCTGCCTAGTCCATCACGAGCAATGTTGTCCTACTCATTACAACTTTTCCATTGCAATCTATGTTGTTTTAAAACACAATTCTAATAATGGTAGGGATAGGCTGGCCTAGACATCTGGAGCAAGTTTGAGAAGTAGGCATATCGCGCACGAAAATTATAAGTTTACGCTAACGTCTTTGAAGAGGTAGATTTTGAGGTGAGGGGACTGACAGAAGGTAAGGTGGTCCACCGGACTGGCCATCGGGAGCACTGGGAGTTTGCCCGATGGGCCGAAGCACTTTTGGGCCGGAGGGCCGCTTGCCTTATATATTTTTTTACTAGCCTGCTAATAAAATGAACGTCTATGCAGCCCTTAGTGCCGCTTACACACGACAGTGACACTGACAGATGGAAAGCTAGCTAAAGAGACAATATAAAGATGGAAAACCAGGCTAAGAAACGTAAACGTATTACCTTCACTAGACAATGTTTTACCAATTGGACAACGGATGTTTGTTTGTTTTACATCAAGCTCCAAAACCTATTTTTCGCTCAAATCAGCCAAAAAAAATCGCTCGCGCGCATTGAAATCTCTAACTAGCCTCATGACTCATGGCTGAAGTTACGTTGCTCCAGCTCTCCCCAGGTTGGCAAAAGAAGTATCTCATAATGCATCAGATTGATGCTTTACAATATGGAATATTTAATTTTTCTTATGGGGGAGCATGCACCCGGACCCCCTTAGAGGGGTAATATCCTTCTCAACTTTTTAACCCCTGACCCGTTTTCATTCCTGTTATTTACTGCATAATCCACGAAAGATTTGTGAAATTTGCCCCTCGGTCAGAGCCCCCCCACATAGAAAATCCCAATTTAAACCCCTGAGTATGACCATAGGCTGTGCACCGAGGGAAGCTGCTAAACTCACAGAAATAACAGTAGACTGTGAGACAACACTTACACAGACAAGTCAGAGTCTTTCCGAAATCCAAATATTACACAGGGCTGCAGACATATTGAGGAAAAGCATGGAGCAGGTAGAGCATGACAGTCAATCATATGTCAGCAGTGACCGTCTATCATATCTCCAATGCAGCAAGTACAGTCGTATGCAAAAGTTTGGGCACCCCTGATAATCTCCATTACTTTCATCTATAAAATGTTGGGCGTTTGGATGAGGAACGTCTTTGTCATATATATACACATACGTCATGGACAGTGATATTTTAGCCGTGAAATAAGGTTTATTTGATAAACAGAAAATATGCCATACGCATCATAAGAGAATTAGACACTTGCATAAATTTGGGCACCCCAACAGAAAAATCACATTCATATTTAGTAGAGCCTCCTTTTGCAAAAATAACAGCTTCTAGACGCTTTTTATATCCTCTGATGAGTGTCTGGATTCTGGATTGAGGTAATTTGGACCATTCTTCCTTACAATACATCTCCAGTTCAGTATGGTTTGATGGGTGCCTAGCGTGGACAGCCCGCTTCAAGTCACCCCATAGATTTTCAATTATATTCAAGTCTGGGGACTGGGATGGCCATTCCAAAACATTGTAGTTGTTCCTCTGCATAAATGCCTTAGTGGATTTGGAGCAATGTTTCGGGTCGTTGTCCTGCTGGAACACCCAACTGCGCCGTAACTTCAGCTTTGTTACAGATTCTTGAACATTATTGTCCAGAATTTGCTGGTACTGAGTTGAATCCATACGACCTTCAACTTTAACTAGATTCCCAGTTCCTGCACTAGCCACACAGCCCCACAGCATGACGGACCCCCCACCAAATTTTACTGTGGGCAGCAAGTGTTTTTCTAGGAATGCTGTGTTCTTTTGCCTCCATGCGTAATGCCTCTTGTTGTGACCAAATAACTCCATCTTTGTCTCATCAGTCCACAGCACTTTGTTCCAAAATGAGCCTGGCTTGTTCAAATGTAGTTTGGCAAACCTCAAGCAAGCCTTTTTGTGGCGCGTGTGCAGAAAAGGCTTCTTCCGCATCACTCTCCCATACAGCTGTTCTCTGTGCAATGTGCG
Source organism: Mallotus villosus (assembly GCA_903064625.1). NCBI lineage: Eukaryota > Metazoa > Chordata > Actinopteri > Osmeriformes > Salangidae > Mallotus > Mallotus villosus. The sequence continues at coordinate 3,322 of CAEFZP010004954.1, forward strand.
CTGAATGGTCGAGCAATGCACAGTGACACCATCTGCAGCAAGATGACCTTGCAGCTCTTTGGAGGTGGTCTGAGGGTTGTCCTTGACCATTCTGACCATTCTTCGCCTTTGCCTCTTTGTTATTTTTCCTGGCCTGCCACTTCTGGCCTTAACAAGAACTGTGCCTGTTGCCTTCCATTTCCTAATGACATTCCTCACAGTGGAAACTGATAGCTGAAACCTCCGGGATAACTTTTTGCAGCCTTCCCCTAAACCATACTGCTGAACAATCTTTGTTTTTAGATCATTTGATAGCTGTTTTGATGCCCCCATTTTGCCACTGTTCAGAGGAGAATCAAAGAGAAGCAAAACTTGCAATTGGCTAACTTAAATACCCTTTCTAATGATTGAATGCACCTTTTTATGTAATTGAAGGCTTAACGAGTTAATCAGACTAACTATGTGTTGCAGTTAATCAGCATTTAGTAGGCAGAGGTATTCAAATCAAATAAATGATAAGGGTGCCCAAACTTTTGCACAGCCTTTTTTTCACATTTGATTTAATTTCACACAACTAAATACTGCTACACCAAATATCTTTGTCTGGAAAACACCCCAGCACTCAGTGTTAACTAGAAAAGTAATATTACAATATTATATTGATCTTTTTGGTGAAGACAGGAAATTATCATGCAGCCTCAGAGGGGTGCCTAAACTTTTGCATACGACTGTATGTACCCAACATACTGTATGACTTTGTGAACTGGTGTGTTGATTCACATGCCCACAGAGATTACCAAACATGGGATAATGACCCAGTTTCAAAGGACAATCTGTGTGTTATCGCAATATGTCATGATCTCATTGGACAGAGCTGTCACGTCCATACGCCAATCACACTGGGACTTGCCATTTTGATACATCATGAGTTTGGTAGTAAGACACTCATCAATGAGCTCAGTGCAATGGGGCACTGTTTCCTATACAGAGGTCAGGCACTTCCTCACATCTGTGGCAGCAGACCAGATATCAAGGACAGAGAGTGGTGTCTACATCCCAACTGGCCTCACTGGAGTCGCTGAACATGGAACTGTTGATGCAGCCATCGACAACTTTGATCAAAATGAAGACACCCTGGATGGGAAGCGTACAACTCATGCTATGGCGTCTGTTGTGTTCCGAAGAGGTCAAGTCTCCACAGCAGATAAATGCCTAGCACGGGTTCCACAGAGGTCCCTCACCACCTTAAACACGTTTGATATGGATGGAGATCAACTTTACAGGTACATTTTGTCCATTCTTTTTTCTCTGAAATCTATTTTTGTTTTCATGTTATGATATTCGATCAGTCACATGAACTGCTAAAGACTAATACAAATGAATGTTCAATATGAATGTTTGTTGTGAGGTTTTAAAGTAATTTGATATTCAATGCATATGATCATAAGCTTATCCTCTCATTTCAATTGTGATTGTTGTACAGATAGTTGTACAGATACAGCAAATCTACAAAGCGACCAGAACCACCTGAACTTGCCCAACCTGAGTTACTACACACAAACACAACAATCTCTAAAGCAGCTGAAGACAGAGATCTGGTATGGAAGCTGTCCCGAAATGTAGTTGAGAATCAGCAGCATGTCCCTGCTTGGTCTGCATTTAATGCCTTCACGTCAGACACTGCTTGTTCAGTAGCCAGTGTACTCTACCTGCCCTTCATAAGAGAATCACCCTCAGAATTGTCCACCATCTATACGTCTATGATACGACTTGTACAGCTTGCTGCAGAACAAGCTGCACCATATTCTTGTGACAGCAGACCTTGCTATTTACAGTAAAGCACAACAGATCTTGTGGAGCAAACCATCGCCCTTACAAGGAAAGATCACAATGAGACTGGGAGGGATGCATATCACGATGGCTTACCTAGCAAGCATCGGAAAGCTCTATGGCGATGGTGGACTCTTTGACATACTAACTGAGTCAGATGTGTATGCAGAGGGAACAGCTCGACAGCTGCTTCAAGGGAAACACCTGACAAGAGGAGTAAGAATCATAAAGCTAGCCTCTGAGGCTCTGTTCAGGCTCTTTTGGCAAGCCATGCAATCATGGCTTGAAAAACAAGGCCAATGTGCAATGACTGAAGCACAAGAGCAAGTCCTACAAGATGTACAGTATGCATTTCATGGTAATGACAAGGCCACTGCTCAGCAGCTCATCGGTGAGGTGGAGAATGAACTTCCTGAGATCCAGAAGAGAATCCAGATGTTCACAAATGAGGGAGTTAAGCAATCAGCAACCTTTGGATACTGGTTAATGTTCCTCAATGGTGCTGATCTGTTGCTAAGGATTCTTCGTTCGGAGCGTGAAGCTGACTTTCAACTTCACCTGAATTGCATGTGTGAAGTCATGCCGTGGTTCAGAGCTGCTGGAAGGACCAATTATGGCAAGTACTGTCTATGTTGCAGAAATTAAAGCACTTGAACAAGAACAACCAGAAGCATACACATTCATGCAGCAAGGTGGGTTTGTTGTTCGCCGGTCTGAGCATCGAAGCTTCAACTGTGTGGCTACTGATCAGGCACTGGAGCAAACCATCAATCGAGAAGGCAAGAGTCAGGGTGGAGTTGTTGGCTTCACATTACGAAAAGGAGCTCTCACAAGATGGCTGATGACAAGGCATGTGACCACAGCATATGTGGATGCCATGAAAGAGCTTTGTGACACGGATGATCAGAGCCCGAAAGCACACAAGGAGCATGGAGCATCCAGAATGGACCGAGACGAAAAAGACATACGAAAGATAATGGAAGCTGTGGAGCAGGGACAGAATCCCTTTGATCTTGACAGTATTCCTGAGCAACTGATCAACATCGCGAGTGGTCAGGTTGCATCTGAGAAAGTTGCAAAAGAGCTCTCAAGCTTTCTCCAAGATGGTGCAAAGCAGAATGCCATCTTTATTGAACAATGGTCACATGGACTCAGACGTGCTCTTTCGAAGATTACTGTCTGTCTCCAAGCAAAGAGAGGTGTCCATGGAGACTGTGATATCTCATGAACTAGCAGCTGTCCCGCCCTCTTTGTTTTATGATGATGGAAGCATGAGGAAGACAACAAAAGCTGACCTGGCCAAGAAACTCGAGGCTGTCGTTGAAGAAACACAGCAACTGCCAAATGTTGAAGAACCATCAGCATATATAATCGATGGCATGGCTCTTCTACAGAGTCTCAATGATTCAACATTTCAAACATTCAACGACCTGGGAGAGTGTGTCTGGAAAAAGATTGCAACTTTAATGGGAAAGGAAGGCAACAGCTGTGTCGTTATTGTGTTTGATAGATATGACCACCAACACTCAGTCAAAGATCTTGAAAGACAAAGAAGAGGCACTGTTCAAACCAGCAGACGAACACATATCATCACAGGACAAACAAGGATTCCAAACTTCAGAAAAATACCTCAGGATCAGTGGAAACAAGGCTGCTCTATGTAGCTTTGTCAGCACCATCATCGCCAGTACTGGGCCAACGAGAATTTCTTCAGGGAAGACTGTCATCTTAGCAGGTGGCTTTGAAAATGGTCAGGAGGTTAAGAGGGTTAGCAAGTCAGGCATTGACTGCTTGACAGATCTTTACAGTGACCAGGAGGAGGCTGACACAAGGCTGGTGTTACATGCAATACACCTTGCACAGTCACATTCTCGACTAATTGTCAAATGTGATGATACAGATGTACTACACTGTAAAAAAAAAGTTGAGAAAATGCAAATTTTCAAGGCAACCTGATGCGAAGACATTTTTGAGTTTTCTCAACTTTTGACCACAATTGTTGACTTAACTAAGATTTCCGAGTTTAGATATGAGTTATGCCAACTCGATCTTGTTCACCTAATCATGATATTTACGTCGGACCAACAATAAAATTCATGCTTCAATTCCATGTATTTTTACCTTCAACAAACTCAGAAATTCTTGATGACTTAACTAAGATTTCCGAGTTTAGATATGAGTTATGCCAACTCGATCTTGTTCACCTAATTATGATATTTACGTTGAACCAACATAAAATTCATGCTTCAATTCCATGTATTTTTACCTTCAACAAACTCAGAAATTCTTGATGACTTAACTAAGATTTCCGAGTTTAGATATGAGTTATGCCAACTCGATCTTGTTCACCTAATTATGATATTTACGTTGAACCAACAATAAAATTCATGCTTCAATTCCATGTATTTTAACCTTCAACAAACTCAGAAATTCTTGTTACTTAAGTGAGAAAAGTTCCTTTATAAATTAAGTAACATTTATGTTGCTGTAATTGTATACAAATACAATGCTGAATGAATAAATAAAATAAAGAGCACACATCAAAAGATATATGAAACCTTGTTTATTTATCTTGTTCATAAACATGTTCAACACCACAATGTAACTTTGTGTGTGTCAGAAGTGAAACATTTTCAAAGGTATATTCTCATAACTGAACTTTCCTCACAGGAAAATGGACTGAACGAGGCAGAGGGTGATTTTTTTTTATATAAAAAGGATGCACCAAAGGTTATAAAAGTTTTAAATCACTGGCTGTTTAAACACCAACCACGATGCACTAAACAGGCATAAAACAAAGGTTGGCTTCCACATTTAGAGTCACAGCAAAAGCTTTGTTTGCAGAGACCTTGTGCGCTGGGAGCACTGAGAGCCAAGCTTGAAAAAGATGATCTGAATTGCTTCAAAGGTGTACCTCATCTCCTTCGGATAATCAATGTTCATGGCATACAGTAGCCCAACGAGGTACGCAAAGGCAGTGCCGAGGTCTGGCAGGTGACGTAGCACAATGGAACCTTCCAAAACAACAGCCCAGTCCCGCACGTTAGGTGAGACAGCAGGATCATCTTCTTCATGGACAGGAACAAGGCCAACAGACACGTCTCTGAGCATTCTTTCGTCAGGGTCAGTTTCCTGAGGAAAAGTAACAGATGCATGACTGAGTGCTAGGTCAAACAAAAGGACGTAATTAGGGCCCGACCGATATGGATTTTCTGCAGTCCTCTCCCTCGTCCCTACGTCACCACATTAATGCACTGCGGTCTTCAAACAGCGAGTTATCTAGCATCATCTCAGATAAGTAATTGTGATAAAACATGATAAAAACCATCAAAACAGACATTGGGAAGGATTTTTACCTGCTCTGCCATTGTAGGCGCATAAACATTCACCCATCTGTCGCTCTGCGCGTGCACCGGCAGTGAGACGGGTGCTTGTTTGTAGCGTTCTCTCTTCTGATTGGATATCAGTTTCGGGATCCCCGAAAAGTTTATTTGCCGATTACATGCAGAGCGGGTGACTGAGAGATCGGCTTTATGAAACGTGCACACTATGTAAATGATCACTGTATGAATAAAGAGCGAATTGAGCGAATTAAATCGCTCTATATTCATACAGTGATCACTCATATAGTGTGCACTTTTCATACCTCCAATCTCCCAATCACCCGCTCTGCATGTAATCGGCAAAATAAACTTTTCGGGGATCTCAAAACTGATATCCAATCAGAAGAAAGAACGCTACAAACCGGCACCCGTCTCACTGCCGGTGCACCCGCAGAGCAACAGATGGGTGAATATTTAGTCGCCTACAATGGCAGAGCAGGTAAAAATCCTTCCCAATGTCTGTTTTGATGGTTTTTATCACATTAATGGATCTGAGATGATGCTAGATAACTCGCTGCTTGAAGACCGCAGTGCATTAATGTGGTGACGTAGGGACGAGGGAGGGGACTGCTAACTGCAGTAACTGACAGGAAGTTAGCTAAAAGAACCATTCCGCTTACAGCACCTTTAACTCTTATATTAACATAAATAAATCACTTACTTCACCTATATAAAGTTCAAACACTTGTGACAACGATTAATTGAAGTCAGAACATGTCCATTTCCTATTACTTACCAAAGGCTGCAGGAAAAACTTGGTTGTGTCGTCTCGGACAAAAACAGGGAGGCATCTCAGTGCTGCAGTCCTTCTGTGAGACACAATGTCTGATGTCTAAAGAGTATACAGTGGAAAACATAAGCATATAAATGAGTGAAGTGCCACAGTGGATTTATACAAATTGCAAAATCAGAAATTCTTTTTAGTAATGGAGGATAAAGCGCAGGTCTGACCAGCAGCACGCTTTAGAAAAGAAAAAAGAAAAGAAAAAAATACAATGCAAGGACTAGTTTATTTTTTCTAGTATTGCAAATGAAAAAATACTTTTATAATTCTCAAGTGGCACAAACTAAGAACATAAAGCAATGAGTGATAACATCCATTTTACTGACACATGTCCATCACTCACCTGTTCATCAAGTTTATCCAGGATGTCTTCCATTGGCTGACCAAAAGCTCCCTTTCTAGCGCGGTACAGTCTGAGCAGGCGAGGAAGATATTTGTCAAGGGAAGCATTGAAAGTCTCCAGGAGGTCTTTGCTGGTGATTCGATGAAATTCTTCAGATATCTGAAAAACACAATCAGCGGGAAAAATGTAATTGAACTTTAATCACTATGTGAGGTTTTGATTTCAAATTTCAGGACTGATGGTATAGTGGTATAGTTGTGTTGGAGGAGCATGTATTGTAGTGGTAGGGCAGGGAATAGTAGAGTGTCAATATATGTATCAATGTAATACACTCCTACACCTATTAAATACAGTGCAATGAACATATTGATAAGACAGTTACTAAATAAATGACAGCCTTACCTCTTCACAGGAAAACAGTGCAGGCCATCTCTGCTGGACCTCGGATACCATAGGCTGCACCTCTACTAGCTCTCTCCGCCTAAGGGAAAATGTCAGCTCCATCTTGTGCCGTATCAATGTTGTGTTCTTTTTTTTCTTTTTAGTTTCATCGACCAGAGCAACTCTTTCCTCTTCAAGAGTAGAATCGTCATGGTGTTGTGGATAATCTGGAACATGGTTGACCTCTCCACGTTTGGGCCTTCTCAGGGTGAACGGAGTGTCATCCTCATCTCCTGCTTTTCTTTTCCTGTTAACATCCACTTCATTACAGCCCGCCTCGCGCAGCTGTGACCTGAAGTTTCCGAGCTTGTACTTGATACTTGTTTTCCAACCATCGTAGCCTGTGATGCTACCTGGCTCCTTCAGACACGGATACTTGAGAACCAGTGAAGAGGCAACCGATTCAATTTCATTTTTCTCAGGGTAGCCTTTGATTTCAAAAATCGCCTGTGCGATTTTATCCAAGATATCCATTTTGATGTCTCTTGTCACATCAAAGCCTTTGTTGGACTTTTCATATGTTGCATTGCCTTTACGCAATTTCCGTTCAACATACTCTTTAAACTTGGGGACAGGAAACGGAATGGGCCACTTAGCACCATGCCTTAAATTGCTCTGGATATTATCTGGAGACCTATCCCGGAAATCTTCAGAGTGAACACTGGCTGTATCCAGAGAGGAGACTGAACCAATAGAGGACTGGTTAACAGATGAATCACTGTCCCACACAATATGCAAGACTGCACGCTCAGCTGGTAACTCAGACATTGATGTCAAGTTACATAGTGCATTTCCAAACTCTGGGTCCTCAAACTGTAGTGAGAAAGCACTTTCAAGTTCGAGTCTCTCTCTTAGTATGTCTATCAGATTGTTCACAGATTCCGGTACTTCGAAAAGCTGGATTCTTCTGGCATCTTTGGAAGAGACAACTACCCGAAGTAACAAAGTCTGAAAGAGAAAAGAGGAGGAAAACATATGTAAAACTTGGGTTAGAACATTTACTTGATAAATCATTAATAAAATCATCATTGAATAGACCATTTCAGTGTTAACAAAGCATACCATTTTTGGCTTCTTTATTGGAGAATGAATGATCTTGTGGTGACCATCAGCTTTCCACCAACTTTGTACGCTGTAAGAGGGCGGTAATCCGTCAGCACATCTGGATCAAGGGCCACCAATTCTGCACAGTGGGGTTCAACAAGCTCATAAGACCTTAGATGTTCAATGTACCAGGATGAAAGTATTTTACAAATGAATGTCACATCATTGGAGTTGACAAGAACAGTCACAATCTTGTGAAATTCTGGCAGGCCACTGCACTGTCCAGCAGGTAAAATCATGCCCTCTGCATACTGTGTTCCATGCAGGTGAACAGATTTAGACAGAGACACACTGTCTAGATGTGGGTACTTCTTTTGTATTGCACACTTTAGTAGTGGATCCAATTCGGAGACCCTGATGACTTTCACCTTTTCAACGTAGAGTTTTGTCTTGAAAAGGTTCTCATTATCCAGATGGTAGGCCATCATTTGCTGGTGCTTTGAGGAAAGAGTGAGCAGCACATTTTTCCAATTGTGAGTGTCATGGATGACTTTTTTAAAGAAGCTGTGCTTAGCTTCGAACCTCATCGTCCACAACTCCGTTAAAGGCCCATAGCAGCGAATGAGATGTGGGTAGTGGTCTATGAAGTGGTGTTTTGGCCTCAATCTGAAGTCCGGAAAGGTAGTTGTGAGCAACTTGCGATGATCCAGTAGTTTACAAGATAAATAACACAATGCTTCCTCTGAGAGTCTGTTACACACAACAATGTCAACAATTTCCTTAAGGTCCATTAAAATTTCCCATGCAGGCTCCTTTTCTGGTATCTTACGTCCAATTATAAAAGGAAGTAGGCGTATTAGTGTCCAATTTTCATGTCCGTTACCACCAACAGTTCCTTTAACAAAGCTCGCTCTTGGAATTTTTTGTGGTTTGTTAACTTTGTCCGAGTCCTTGTATGGGAATGACTTAATGCAGTTGTTTAATGCATCAAATGTAAAGAAACGTTTTGAGATCAGCTTCTTTAAACACAAAGACAATTCGACAGGTATGACACCTTCAAAAAGGTCATGTAAGACATCTGGAGGAAATCCAGTTACTGGATGAAAGAACGCCAAATGTTTGCTTAGAACACATTCCCGTTTCACCCCATTAATGCTTTGGAGGTCGCCATTTTGCCTAAGCTCTTCCAAAAAGGTGTCATGTTCATCAACATCCCTCAATTGGAAATCATTCACTTCAGTGGTTGCAATTTGGTCCCGACTTATCAAACAAAACCGACAGAACTTTTCAACATTAAAACTTTCACGGAAGCCTGCAAGACTATGTGCTCCAAGATTATCTGCAGACACACAAAATATAGCACCCTTAACAAACTGACCTAAAATTTCAACAAAGATTCCTTCTTGTTCTAAACACTGTATATCTTTAATCAATGGCTCTAGAAACTTTTCATAACCATGTTGTTTGACATCCTCACTTTTACCAAAGAGAGCTAGTTGTATTGAAGTGAGGCTTGAACGGTATTTGGATGGTAAATTTAGAACAACCCAATATACTGCAGTTATTTTATGAAGTTTTCTAGATGTACCCAGAGGGTTGCAAATTTCAAAATCATCAATGTACAATGCCAAACTTATACATAGGTTTTGCTGTCCCAGTAACTTATTGTCCTTGTAATGCTTGCCGTCTTGAAAAGACTCAAAGTGTCCAGATGAACTTTCTTGATCAAATACAATTTGGTCCAAAAAATCTGCCCTTCCTAGTAAAGTCTCAAGTACCTTAGTGACAGGAACATAAACAAAAGCATTTTTATGATCTCTGTTATAAAGATATTCTATGGGGTCTATAACACAAAAATGTTCCTTGAAATATGAATTCCTTCTGTAATCTGTAGATAGCAAACCTTTCTCTGATGTTGTTAAAAGGAGTGGATTAGTTTGAACTATAGCATTAGAAACTTCTTGCAAAACAGAATCATTTACTTCAATGTTATGCTTTGAAAGGATATCTTTCACACTGTTGAGAGTATGAATGTTAGAAAAAGACAGCAGGTTATGCAAATCCTCTACAATCTTTTGTGTTGAACCCCTTGACACATGTAAAACAGTTTGCATACATAGAAAAAGGGACGCCAATTTATGCTGAAGTGTCTCACTATCCACATCTTCTGGAAACTCTTCAACCTCTGTTGGTCTCACACTATTGTGCAATGCAGTGCCAGTTTCACCATCAGATTGTTCACCATCATTTGCATCATCTTCAGTATCGCCTCTTGCTATTGAACGAAAATCCCTAAGCGTACAATTCTTATGGTTTCGACTTCTGTGAGAACTGAAGGTTGAGCGAGTGTTTGTTTTAAAGTTACATCTTAGAATGGGACATGGTACAGTTTCTCGTTGCTTTATATGATCCCCGAGATGGTTCCAAAAAGTCTTTTCACTGCAAATCTCTTTAAAATCACACAATTCACATTGAAATGTTGAATTTTCCTGGATTCTCACAGTTGTGTGTGATCTTGAGAGGTGTGACTTTAATGCACCTGGAGTTTTAAATACACACACACAGTCTGTGTGAATACAAGGCCAGTGCGCACCTGCTCTGTGACGAAGCCGACAGTGCTTAAGAAGTGCCTCTTGACTGGAGCTTGCGAATTTGCAAAATTTGCACTGCATGAAGTCCTCCCCTGAAACACAAGATACATATAATGGAAATATTTAATTTCACTAAAAGCCTTTAGCTGAAAAGACAATAATTCACAATTTCCCCCCACCCCTATCTTAAACACATACTCCATACACCTTATAATACACATAACATAATCGTATAGGCTACACCACACACACATATCCTCCACAGGCTATCCTTAGAACCATACTCGGTATTATATCACTTTACATTGTCTAAATATCTATGGTAAGTACTCAAATAACTTACTCAACAAGGCATACAGGTAAGTATTAGCAACTAACATTAGCTATGGAAATACTGTCTGTTTAGTGTAGAACCACCCCTTTAAGTGCAGGTAAGTAATGCAAACTCAAATTACATCAAACATAAAATTGACAACAGTATACACCATTACTCCAGAATGAATCATTGTATTAAATTGTCTTAATACACAATTGGTCTCAGTTTATCATCACTGCTTACTGTTTTTTTATTTTTTTTATTTACATATTTGAATTGAATACTTAACTGAATTAACTTAGTATAACTCTTCTGTAACCCAAAGCCAGTTGATATTTGACATATCTCAGACAAATAATAAAAGCATTAAAACACGGACTCTGGTACCCTCACAAAACATTTGGAACAAGTGGGAGGAAATACCCGGATTAGTTTAGCCCTTCTGTCAATACACACACGCGCCGCGCGTTTAACCACGGCCCGCCATCTTGACACTGGGAGGCTTAACCACAGTGAAATGCAATGTCTCTTAATGTAACAGTGGCAACTAAACTCGATTAAAACACACAACTGATATCTATTACCCAGATGTCGATTATAACCAGCTTATTGTGTCAAAATATTCTCAGATATTAAAATAAAAGCATTTAAAAAGGCTGCAGACTATGGCTGTCTCTTTTCAAAATAGTCAACTGTTCCTTCTACCTTCATGACGGAGAGGAAATTCCCGCGTAGCATGCTACGGGGATTATCTTAGCTATTCTGTCAATACACACTGCTCATTCAGTTTTCCCAACACAGTTACCCGCTTCATCATGCTTCACACCATTTATTCTCACC
>CAEFZP010004955.1:0-22060 GCA_903064625.1 Mallotus villosus
AGGAGAAAGTGAGAGAGAAGCGGAAAGGGGGAGAGAGGGGAGAGAGAGAAGAGAGGAGAGAGAGAGACAGACAGTAAGTTGTTTGTAGTCAGACCCGTGTGTACTAACATTAACATGCAACACCCGATACGTCAGGTGCCTTTAAATGAGTTCTTGGGACAGTGATGGACGTCCTCGTCCGGGGTTAAGCTAATCAAACACACCACGAGACAGGCCTCTCTGACGATCCCGTTTATCTAGAGCAGGCAGCTAGGCATGACTAATCAAGCAGGCTGACACTGATCTAAAGGCCCTGGCACGTGGAGACAGCCTGGCGTGCCACTGCAGCTCCGATGGCCTCGCTGCAGATAAACGCAACCTGGGAATTTTTCAATTTCATATAACGTCACAGTTAATTAGCAGATAATACTTGATCTGTCAGAGAGGAGCGGTTTAGAGCGAGCGGCAGACCGACGGTTCTGTCAGGGACGATCAGCGCCGCGGAGAGATGATGGCTCGTGTTTATGAACGAGAAGCACTTTGTTTTCAAAAGCAATTATTCATGGGTAAATCACGTAGAAAATGGGGGTGCGTCTATAAAAAATGTATTGACAACAAAACTGAGAATAATTGAAAACTCAGATACTCATGTTAAGAAAGATAAATGACTTTCAGAGTAGAAAACTAAATAACCCTTGAGACTGAAACTAAGCACTTAAAGACCCAGTTAGGTAATTTAATGAATCTGCCCAGATTAAAACTACTTTCAAGAACCAGTCAGAACCGGATTCAACCCGTCCTGTACTCGCCGGAACACTCGACGCTACGCAAATTTCACGAATCCGTCCTCACAGATCCAAACAGGAAACCACAACGGAACTAGTCGGAACCGGTTTCAACCGCACCTGGACCTGCCGGAACATTCCGGGCTGGAACTCGTCCAGCCAGTCGACGTGCCAGACCAGCAGAGAGCCGTCCATGGGGTGGATACTGAACAGCATGTCAGCCGCTCGGCTCCAGTCATCCAGGAGCACCTCCACCTGGTGCTCCACCGCCAGGGCAGTGTGTGTGTGTGTGGCCACGCCCCCAGCCACGCCCCCAGCCACGCCCCCAGGGTCCTCGGAGGGAGGCCCTCTGGCAGGGTCCTCTTCACTGGTGTCGACGTCGTCTGGAAAGCATGAATGGATGGTGGGTGGGGAGGTTGAGTATGTAAGGATCACTGGCTAGCTGTTGATGCGTTTGTGTGTAGTAGCGTGTGTGTGCGTGTAGTAGTGTGTGGCTTCTCCTACCCCTGTGTGTTGTGTGTGTGTGTGCGTTTGTAGTAGTGTGTGGCTCTCTACACCTGTGTGTGTGTGTGTGTGTAGTGTTGTAGTGTGTCTCTCCTACCCTGTGTGTGTGTGTGTGTGTGTGTATGTAGTGTGTCTCTCCTACCCCTGTGTGTGTGTTGTGTGTAGTGTGTGTAGTAGTGTGTGGCTCTCCTACCCTGTGTGTGTGTGTGTGTGTAGTGTTTAGTAGTGCATCTCTCCTACCCCTGTGTGTGTGTGTGTGTGTGTGTGTGTGTAGTGTGTGTAGTAGTGTGTCTCTCTATTTACCCTGGTGTGTGTGTGTGTGTGTGTGTGTAGTAGTGTGTCTCTCCTACCCCTGGGTGTGTGTGTGTTGTGTGTGTGTAGTAGTGTGTCTCTCCTACCCTGTGTGGGTGTGTGTGTGTGTGTGTGTAGTGTGTGTAGTAGTGTGTCTCTCCACACTGGGTGTGTGTGTAGTGTTTGTAGTGTGGTCTCTCCTACCTCTGGGGTGTGTGTGTGTGTGTGGTGTGTGTGTGTGTGTGTGTAGTAGTGTGTAGTAACTCTCCTACCTCTGTGGTGTGTGTGTGTGTGTGTGTGTGTGTGTGTGGTGTGTAGTAGTGTATCTCTCCTACCTCTGGGTTGTGTTGTGGTGTGGTGTGTGTGTGTGTGTAGTACCTCTCCTACCTCTGGGGTGTGTGGTCGGAGGCCTGGCACTCCAGGGTGTGTATGTAGTGTGTGTACCTCTGGGTGGTGGCTCGGAGGCCTGGCCCTCCAGGGTGTGTGTGTAGTAGTGTAGTAGTAGCGTTGTAGTAGGTGTGTACCTCTGGTGTGTGCTCGGAGGCCTGGCCCTCCAGGGTGTGTGTGTGTGTGTGTAGTGTTGTAGTAGTGTGTGTACTCTGGGTGTGTGGTCGGAGGCCTGGCCCTCCCAGCTGCCTCTGAGCTGCTGCAGAACACCTCCATGGCCAGGGTGAGGTGGAGCTCCTTGTTGTTCCGCCAGTGGACAGTGAACGGGCCTCCTGGCTCCTCCTCATGCAGCACCACACAGCGAGGAGATGGAGGGCAACAGGGGGATGTCTGGGAGAGGCAAAACCAACAAACCCAATCTAAGAACGAACGCTTCTGAATCAATTGTGGCGTTAAGTTAAACTGGACCGATCGTTTCATGGGTTGAATTCACAAGCATGATCCGGGATCAAGGAGTGGCTTTGAAGGGAGGGGGGTTGGATATTGGGTAAAATCCTTTCAAACTGGAGCCAAAATTGCTAGGTTCAAAAAACATACCTACCTGTCTTTAAACTGACTTTATGGAGTGAACTATGCTACCAGGCTATCAGACATCACAATCTGACAGCTTCAGTATCAAGCGTCATCATGATCCAGTGTCCCAACTGCCAGTTGCTGTGTGGTGTGTGTGTGACCTCTGACCTGTGGCAGGGTTGATGCTGGCCGCGATGTGGAAGTGGCACAGGCCGTTGGCGTGGGCGGGGCCGTGGTCTTGTGGCGTGGTGCGGCCGGGCCTGGTGAGGGAGACAGCCGGTCAGAGAGGGCTGGGCCACCCCCTCAGCCCCGACACCTCCACGAGTCCTGGAGGTTTAGCTGAGAGGAGAGGGGGAGAGAGGAGTACAGACGTTAGTTTTAGACAGCAGCACAACTGCAGTAGTGATCTGTAAAGACCTTGAGGTGAGCACAGAGAGACAGAGCTAGAGAGAGATAAGAGCACACAAGATAGAGCGAGACAACAGAGAGAGACAGCGAGAAGAGAGAGACCCCAGCCAGACGTGAGGAGGAGAGAGAGAGACGGAGAAGAGCCTAGGAGGGAGTGAGATGAGGAGAGAGAGCGAGAGAGAGATGAGAGAGAAGAGGGGAGAGAGGGAGAGAGACAGAGGACAGAGAGATACAGAGAGAGAGAAAACCAGAGACGGAGAGAGACACGCAGAGTGAGACACAGAGAGACAGAAAACAGGTGAGAGAAGACAGGGGACGTTCTCCCAGCCTCTACCTCGCCCGTCCCAGAGACTCGGATGATCACTCAAATAGTTTTGTCCACTAATCTCCGTCTGGTGTTTAATGAATATTCCACACACAGAGCAGGACTCGGTGGGCAAACGTCGGAATTTACATTCTCTCGTCCCGCGATACACAACCTTCCCCTCGGCTCGGAAGGAAATTGACCGACACCACAGTGTGTGTGATGTGTGTGTGTGTGTGTGGTGTTTGTGTGTGTGTGTGTCCTGGAGTCACAACGCAAGCTGTGGACCGCAGGACTGCGCCTCTCAAACCTCACGACCGTGAACAGAGTTTACCACCTGAGCACTAGTGCACAGTGTCTCCAGACTTTGGGCACCATGGACAGTGATTCTGTCGCCAGTGTTGTGGAAGATCGCACAGAGAGAGCGAGAACGTGAGCGAGGAGACGACGAGAGAGACAGACAGAGCAGAGAGAGACAGAGTACAGAGAGAGACAGAGAGACAGAGACCGAGACCGACACCTAGACAGAGAGAGAGAGTCTGAGTCTGACAGGAGACAGTTGTTTTCGAGAGAGACCAGAGACAGAGACAGAGACAGAGTACAGAGAGATACAGAGACAGAGACAGAGACAGAGACAGAGACACGTAGAGAGACAGATAGACAGAGACAGAGACAGCGACAGGAGACAGAGGAGAGAGAGAGACAGAGACAGAGACAGCGACACGAGACAGAGACAGAGACAAGAAAGATAGAATAACAAGAGACACAAAAAGACATATACAGAATACAGAGATAGACAGAGAGAGACCAGACACCGACAAAAACAGAGAGAGACAATACCAGAGACAAGAGACAGATACAGAGACAAAGAGAGAACATAGACAGAGAAAAGAGACAGATACATAGACAAGACAAGAGGACAGAGGACAGAGACAGAGACGAGATAGGAGAGAGAGACAGAGAGAAGAAGAGACAGAGAAGACGAGAGAAAGAGACAGAGAAGAGAAATGAGAAAGAAGGAAAGAGAGACGAAAGAGACAGAGAAAGAGAAGACTGTAAAGAGGAAAGACAGTGACTCGACGATCGAGAAAAGATTGAGAGAGAAAGACCCGATCTAGAGAAAGATCCGTCCCTCAGCGAATAAAGAGTGAAAAAGAAGAGAAATATAATGAAAGAGAAAAAAGAAAGTATACGAAGAGTGAAAGAAGGAAATAGAGGCGGAAAAAGACAGATGAGAAGAAGAGCACAGAGGAAAAGAGGAAGACAGGAAGCGACAGGAGACCAGAGACAGAAGAAAGACAGAAGAGACAGGAGACAGAGACAGATGAGAGACGATGGAGAAGAGACAGAGACAGAGGACAGAGAAAGAGAAGAGAGAGAGACAGAGAGAGAGACAGGAGAGACAGAGACAGAGACAGAGGGACAGAGACAGAGAAGGGACCAGAGACAGAGGACAGAGAGAGACAGAGACAGAGAGAGAGACAGAGCGAGAAAGAGAAGACAGAGACAGAGACACAGAAGAGACAGGGAGAGAGTGATTTTGCCGGGTGTTGTGGAAGACGACCAGAGAGAGAGAGAGACAGAGGAGACACAGAGAGAGCCTCAGAGAAGGTCGGGGGCTCGGGGGAGCAGATGATCGCTGGGGGGAGAGAGATAACTGAGAAGAGAGAAAAAGAGAAGAGAGAGAGAGAGAGACGACGAGACGATGAGAGAGACGGTTGAATGGAGCCGAAGATGAGAGCAGTAGACGATGGAGAGAAGAGCATAGGTTAGACGAGAGACGACGATTGAGACGAAGAGAGGAGGCCCAGAGGAGACGGTAGAGAACCGGGAGAGAAAGCAAGGGGGAGGGGGAGAGCGAAGACACAGAAGAAGAAGAGACAAGAGAGACAGACAGAGACGAGCATATGTATACAGGAGACAGAGACAAGCAGAGAAAGAGACAAGAGACAGAGCAGAGACAGAGACCGAGACAGAGAGAGACAAGACAGACAGAGACAGAGACAAGAAGAGCAGGAAGAAGGACAGAGACAGAACAGAGACAGCAGACAGGAAAATAAAAGACCAGAGAGAACACAGAAGAAGAGAGAAAGAGAAAGAGACAGAGAGAGAAGAGAGGAAAGAGACAGAGAGAGAGACAGAGACAGACGACAGAGACGAGGAATAGAGACATAACAGAGAGAGAGCAGATACGAGACAGGACACGAGACAGAGCAGAGACAGACCAGAGAGAGAGAGGACAGAGAAGACAGAGACAGAAGACAGACAGAGGAGAGAGAGAGACACCAATAGAAGAGACAGAGAAGACAGAGAAACAGACGACCAGAGAGAGACATAGAAACAGAAAGATAGATGAAAGAAGAGAGACAGATAGACAGGACACAGAGAGAGGGAAGAGCGAGACAGATGAGAGAACAGAGAGAGAGAGAACAGAGACAGAGACAGAACAGAGAGAACAGAGGACAGAGACAGACAGAGAGAGACAGAGAGAGACGAGACAGAGCAGAGACACAGAGACAGAAAAGAGAGGACAGAGAGAGGGGACAGAGAGAGAGATAGAGACAGAGAACAGAGAGAGACTGCCAGAGCAGAGAGAGAGAAAGAGAGAGACAAGAGAGAAGAGGGAGTGAGACGACGAGAGCACAGAGAGAGAGAGAGAGAGAGAGAGAGAGAGAGGAGAGAGAGACAGAGACGAGACAGAGACAGAGACAGAGACAGAGACAGAGACAGAGACAGAGAGAGAGAGATGAGAGAGAGAGAGAGAGAGAGAGACAGAGACAGAGACAGAGACAGACAGAGAGAGACACAGAGAGAGACAGAGACAGAGACAGAGAGAGAGAGAGACAGAGAGAGACACAGAGAGAGACAGAGAGAGAGAGAGACACAGAGAGACAGAGACAGACAGAGTGATTCTGCCGGTGTTGTGGAAGACGACAGAAACGAGGCCAATGGTCCTCAGCGATGTTCTTAAGCTCTACAAAGCTGGAAAACCAGCTTCCTGTCGAAGGAGCTAATTAACTCTCTTTTTAACTCTGCTAAGCCCTCCCTCCTGCCCTCCCCTCCTCTCCTCCTATCTGTCCTTCTCTCTCATCTCTCTCTCAGCCTGATGGTTAAAAGGAGGATCAGACAATCCTCACACTGGAAGCTGGTTTGATTTCTCTTCCTCCGAACGACAAAACCAATTAGAGGATTTCCCAAAGCGCCAACTCTTGGGTCAAATCAAACGAACATCAAGAACTTTCAAGTGCGGCGCTTTTACATATCTCCTCTGGCTCTTTATAGAAATAAAGTCAATAAAAGTAACAGAAAACACTCGTCTCTAATTGGCTGTCTCACCTCCTGGGGTTTCCTGTTTTGCGTCCTGGCGGAGGACGACGCCTTCCTCCCGGTCGCCGTGGCGAGGAGCGGGTCGCCGTGCTGGCCGTTGACGTGGTTGCCATGGTGACCGGAGAGGAGGCTGTCGCCGGGCAACAGAGTCTCCGCCCACAGGCGACACACGCTGTCCTTGCAGCAGGTGAGCAGCACGTTACACACAGACCCCCTGGGGAGGAGAGCAGAGGGGGGTCACGACCCTGACGTTACACACAGACCCCCTGGGGAGGAGAGCAGAGGGGGGTCACGACCCTGACGTTACACACAGACCCCCTGGGGAGGAGAGCAGAGGGGGGTCACGACCCTGACGTTACACACAGACCCCCTGGGGAGGAGAGCAGAGGGGGGTCACGACCCTGACGTTACACACAGACCCCCTGGGGAGGAGAGCAGAGGAGGGTCACGACCCTGACGTTACACACAGACCCCCTGGGGAGGAGAGCAGAGGGGGGGTCACGACCCTGACGTTACACACAGACCCCCTGGGGAGGAGAGCAGAGGGGGGGTCACGACCCTGACGTTACACACAGACCCCCTGGGGAGGAGAGCAGAGGAGGGTCACGACCCTGACGTTACACACAGACCCCCTGGGGAGGAGAGCAGAGGGGGGTCACGACCCTGACGTTACACACAGACCCCCTGGGGAGGAGAGCAGAGGGGGGGTCACGACCCTGACGTTACACACAGACCCCCTGGGGAGGAGAGCAGAGGAGGGTCACGACCCTGACGTTACACACAGACCCCCTGGGGAGGAGAGCAGAGGGGGGGTCACGACCCTGACGTTACACACAGACCCCCTGGGGAGGAGAGCAGAGGGGGGGTCACGACCCTGACGTTACACACAGACCCCCTGGGGAGGAGAGCAGAGGAGGGTCACGACCCTGACGTTACACACAGACCCCCTGGGGAGGAGAGCAGAGGAGGGTCACGACCCTGACGTTACACACAGACCCCCTGGGGAGGAGAGCAGAGGAGGGTCACGCCCCCGGCCGTACAGGTCACGACCTCTGTACAGAGGTCAGAGGTCATCACAACAGTCTTTCCTCAAAACCAGTTCTGACCGGTTCTCCTAGTTCATCTGGGGCAGATTCATTTAGGTACTGCTCCTTAAAACCCCGTACCATGTCTCGTTAATACCAGTTGGTCACACACCTGGTACGCTCTAACCACTAAGCTGGGCGTCCTACCTGGGCATGTATCTGCTGGTCTTCCTCCAGGACAGGCCGGTGACGGAGCGAGGGTGAGCCAGGTACACGAAGGAGAGGTCCAGCTCGCCGCGGTGGGAGCCGGGCTCGGGAGGGATGAACAGCTTGGAGACGCCAGCCTGCCACTTAGAGGTGCTGTACCACACCTTCACCAGGCAATCATCCTGAACAACAACACTGTATTAATACTGCTGTTTGTTTAGCTACCTCTCCTTTAATACTGCTGTACCACACCTTCACCAGGCACACACACACACACTCTCTCTCTCACACCCTCACACACACACTCACACACACATACTCTCTCTCACACCCTCACACACACACACTCTCATACACATCCATACACACACACGCGCATCTTAACGAGACTCAAACTAGCCTCACCTGGCCTGCGGTGGCGAAGAACTCGCCGTCGGGTGAGAACTTCATCAGGTGGACCGGAGAGGCGGTCCTGAGGACACGAGCCAATCAGAAACAGCGAGAGACACGGGAGCTCATTAAAAACAACAGTTCTTCCCGGGGTTTAGAGTGACATCAGTAGCTCCGCACCCACGAAAAAATACAAATAAACAACATCAAAATGTCAATAACTACATTGTGTGTCAGCATCAACTGTTAGCACTCCCTCTAGTGGCGATGTGCTTACCTGCAGTTCCAGATGCACCTCCAAGAGGAGAGAGAGTCTGAGATGGTCATCCCAGCCTTCAGGCCTTCATCTCCGCTGGTCAGACCCGTCTGTCCTCCCTCCTCCTCCTCTTCCTCCTCCGAGTCCTCCCTGCAGGACCACAGCTGGAGACTCGTGGAACCTGTTAGCAGATGGGTGCCTGGGCCAAGAGAGAGAGAGAGAGAGAGAGAGAGGGAGATGGAGAGAGGGGGGATAGAGAGAAGGGGAAAGAGAGAGAGGGGGTGATGAGAAGAGGTGTTGTTCGCGGATAGCGAATCTAGTCCTTTACTCGTCTCTCGTTGTTCTTCTTGTCGCTTTTTTTCTCTGTTCTCTCTTTTTTTCCTCTCTCTCTTTGCCCTCGCCTCTTCTGTGGGTGCGCTTTGCGCTTTTTTGCTCGGACTCTCGCGAGCTCTGGGCACGCAGCTATCGGTTGCTGCATGCCGTTTTGGTAGCTGGTTCTCGCGTGGTGTTCCTGCTCTCCGGTCCCTCTCTCTTGTGAGGTTGCTGCTCTTGCGCTCTTTTGTCTGCGCGCGGTGGGTGCCTCTATCGCCGGTTCCCGTCTCGCGTGTCCTGTCCGCGCTGTCCTTTCCTCTCCGCGCGCCTCCTTCTCCCTTCGGCGCCTTTTCTCCTGTTTCTCTCTCTTCCACTGGGCCTCAGTGTTAGCTCCACATCGCCCCTCAGTTACCCTGCCACACTGCAGGACAGTACCTGCAGGATGCCACGCCAGGTTCCGAGCTGCAGACTGCAGCAGGATCTGCTCCCTCTTCTGCCACTGATAACTAGGTTTCTACAGAAGAAGAAATACAACCACAGGATCACACTGGATACAAGTCTGTCAGTTCAAAGAAACATCTTATTTACATTTAGTCATTTAGCAGACGCTCTTATCCAGAGCGACTTCCAGTAAGTACAGGGACATTCCCCCTGAGGCAAGTAGGGTGAAGTGCCCTGCCCAAGGACACAACGTCATATTTCACATCCGGGAATTGAACCGGCAACCTTCTGATTACTAGCCCGATTCCCTAACCGCTCAGCCACCTGACTCCCATTATTTAACCCAGTCAGGACTGAGAGGTAGCTTCTCTACAGATGGACTCATGATGGACGGAACATGACTCCAGAATCATTTGCTTCCATCTGCTTTTATCATTGTATGTAATGTGTTAGTTAAGGTTTATAGGTATTATTGTATAGAGAATGTTTGTTTGAGTTTGAATGAGCAAGGCTTACCGTAGATGTTCTGTCACTCTGTAGCAGAACGGGCTGGAATATACACACTGTACTTCCATAGGAAGCTGCAATCTGCCCACAACACAGAAGAAGAAGAGGAGACGTCTTAACATTGATTATCTCTCACACACACACACACACAAATACACACACACACAAATACATACACTCCCACACACACACACACTCCCAAAAACAAATACACACACCCAAGAAATGCGGTGCCAACTGTAACCGATCTTCAAAACGACGACAACACTGGGGGGCTGCAGTAACCACGGTAACCAAATCCTAACCAAGCAGACCAGTCATCATCATCATCATCATCGTCGTCGTCAGAACTCCAGAAGACATGGGTTCATCTCATTCAAACGAGTGAACACGCAGGTCAAACAGGCTGCCCTGGGGTCACCTCACAGCCTGGTGGGACGTCTTAGGCCTGAGTCCTCACAGTCCTGTCCCATGCTTGCCTTGTGCCTCCTGGCTGACACATAGCCTACAGAATGTGCAGCTCTCTTCTGCACACCCACAGAGTACTGCGTGATGATGCCCAGACATAGGCTGGGCCTGGGGTTGGGTTAGGTAACCAGGGATACCAGGACATAGGGTGGGCCTGTTAACCAGGGAGACCAGGACATAGGCTGGGCCTGGAGTTGGGTTAGGTAACCAGGGAGGCCAGGACATAGGGTGGGCCTGGTAACCAGGGAGACCAGGACATAGGCTGGGCCTGGGGTTGGGTTAGGTAACCAGGACATAGGCTGGGGCCTGGGGTTGGGTTAGGTAACCAGGGAGACCAGGACATAGACTGGGCCTGGGGTTGGGTTAGGTAACCAGGGAGACCAGGACATAGACTGGGCCTGGGGTTGGGTTAGGTAACCAGGACATAGGCTGGGCCTGGGGTTGGGTTAGGTAACCAGGGAGACCAGGACATAGGCTGGGCCTGGGGTTGGGTTAGGTAACCAGGGAGACCAGGACATAGACTGGGCCTGGGGTTGGGTTAGGTAACCAGGGAGACCAGGACATAGGCTGGGCCTGGGGTTGGGTTAGGTAACCAGGGAGACCAGGACATAGACTGGGCCTGGGGTTGAGTTAGGTAACCAGGGTAACCAGGACATAGGCTGGGCCTGGGGTTGGGTTCTCTAACGGACCATTCTTCCCTTCTTTCCCGTGAGAATAACTGATCCGCCGTCGCGACTCGACCTCGAAGAACGTTCCGTTGCCACCGATGAGGGGTTAAAGGTCGTCCCGTTGCCGTGGCGACTCACGGTCACAGGGAACGGCCATATACTGCAGCATGCAGCTATCACGAGAAGGTGACTGTATTTTTCCTGGTTCCTTGGACAGTCAACGGCTGTTTTTAGTTTTTGTCTTGGTGTCTATCAAACAGCTTCCTGTTTCAGCAGATATAGCATTCATCACACACTGTCTCACACACACACACACACGTACACACACAGGTACACACACAGGTACACACACACACACACACACACACAGGTACACACACACACACACACACAGGTACACACACAGGTACACACACAGGTACACACACACACACACACCACCATACGCACACGCACACACACACGCACACGCACACACACACACACACACACACACACACACACACACACACCACCATACGCACACGCACAGGTGTGCCCTCTCACCTGTCCCCCTTGCAGGGAGCAGTCGACACAGCCCACTTGGATGTTGCCATGTTTGGCTCCTGGAATAATCTGCAGCCTCTCAAAGTCGCTGCCCAGGATCACCACGTCACAGCCAGACGCATAGGCCTGTAACACAGGAGACACAGTTAGCTTGGAACACACCATCCAGGGACACAGGTTCAAAACCCCCCCTGTATTTTGTCGCTTTGGATCGAACAGTCGTCTCAGTGAACACATTACAACTGTGTGCGTCCTGTCTGGAAGAGACAAGCCCACAGACCTGAGGGGAAAATTAAGATTTAGTAAGAAATCCTCATTCAGATCTCCACGGCGATGCACTTGATCCTGCGACACCAAGCTGGGTGTCAGTCTTATAAGGAGAAGGAAAACATAACTCCAGGTGTACCCTTCGTCTGCACGGCCCAGAGGACAAACAGAAATAGTCTCCTGATCGATCGGCTGAGCGAGAACCTCCTTGGGTCCAGTAACCCTGTGTGTCTCTGTGTCCTCTGTGTGAGCAGAGGGAAGACCAGCGACTGTGTCTCTTCTGTATGAGCAGACAGTAGACCATCGACTGTGTTTCCTCTGTGTGAGCAGGGAGCAGACCAGCGACTGTGTCTCCTCTGTGTGAGCAGAGAGCAGACCATCGACTGTGTCTCCTCTGTGTGAGCAGAGAGAAGACCATCAACGGTGTCTCCTCTGTGTGAGCAGAGAGCAGACCATCGACTGTGTCTCCCCTGTCAGAGAGAAGACCATCGACTGTGTCTCTTCTGTGTGAGCAGAGGGAAGACCATCGACTGTGTCTCCCCTGTCAGAGAGCAGACCAGCGACTGTGTCTCCCCTGTCAGAGAGCAGACCATCGACTGTGTCTCCCCTGTCAGAGAGCAGACCAGCGACTGTGTCTCCTCTGTCAGAGAGAAGACCATCGACTGTGTCTCTTCTGTGTGAGCAGAGAGCAGACCAGCGACTGTGTCTCCTCTGTCAGAGAGCAGACCATCGACTGTGTCTCTTCTGTCAGAGAGCAGACCATCGACTGTGTCTCCCCTGTCAGAGAGCAGACCATCGACTGTGTCTCCCCTGTCAGAGAGCAGACCAGCGACTGTGTCTCCCCTGTCAGAGAGCAGACCAGCGACTGTGTCTCCCCTGTCAGAGAGCAGACCAGCGACTGTGTCTCCCCTGTCAGAGAGCAGACCAGCGACTGTGTATCCTCTGTGTGAGAGCAGAGGGAAGACCATCGACTGTGTCTCTTCTGTGTGAGCAGAGAGAAGACCATCGACTG
Source organism: Mallotus villosus (assembly GCA_903064625.1). Lineage (NCBI taxonomy): Eukaryota > Metazoa > Chordata > Actinopteri > Osmeriformes > Salangidae > Mallotus > Mallotus villosus. Next base: position 12,658 of record CAEFZP010004955.1, read on the forward strand.
TGTCTCCTCTGTGTGAGCAGAGAGAAGACCATCGACTGTGTATCCTCTGTGTGAGCAGAGAGAAGACCATCGACAGGGGTTTCACAGTAAAGGCCCTCTTAAGCTTAATATGAAAATGTGATGAATGAAAAAACGGACATGCCTCAAAATAGATTCTTAGCAGTGCCCCTGACCATAAGGGCTGTAATATGCCCAGGGAGTAGACAGCATAAAGACCAGGCCTGCTAACTCACCGTGAAGGGCTGGTTGTTGATGTTGCCCACAGAGAAACAATTGTCTCCTGGGTTGACCGCGCCAGTCAGGACTTGGTGAAGGTTCATGGTCCTTGTTTAAAGAGCTCCTCCTGTCCTCCTCTTCTCTGGCCTCACAATGTGGGTTTGATTTGGGTCAGATTGGTGGGAAACCGATGCAATGTCGTGGTCATTATGCCACACTAAGTCGCTGTCAGTAGAGACAGACAGGCAGGCCTACTGGGGAGTAAACACAGATATTAATATTCCTCAGCGTGACAGTGAGTAGTGTTCAGAACAGTCAATCTCTCAAAATCACTACGAGAGGGAGGGTATAGCTCAGTGGTTACAGTATTTGAGTGCAGATCAAGGTTACAGGTTCAAATGCCCCTGTGCTGTATATGTTGCTTTAGATAAAATAATGAATGAATCAATACATGGTTGTTTAAGTTTTACCAGATGGCTGAACAAACGTTATATCTCTCTTCCAAATTTGCTAGCTAACAACAGCTGTGCTGGATGACTCCGTGTTTATTAGCATATCATACTGTACCTGTACAGCTGGCTTGTTGACAAGGAAACCTAGTACTGGTAGACAGGCTAGCTGATAGCAGAATGACTCACTGAATGACGCTATAGCTAGTTAACAAACTAAAGCTCATGAATAGGCTAGTCTAGCCATACAAAGCGTCCACAATACACTGGAGTCCAAGAATGTGGAAAACATACTTTGAAAGTAGTTTTCTACTGAATGTCTGCTTGTTGGCAGTGGTGGGTTAAGTCCAAACATACCGGTTTAGTATAGTTAGACAAGCTGGCTGCTTAACTAAGGGAAGTGAACCAGTTACGTGTGCCATTTCACGTGATGCAAGATCATACGAAACTACATATTTAGCAATGTTCCTTAACCACGACTCGGAAACAAAATGACAGCACATTTTATCATCTAGCTGATTGAATCAGTAATTCACTGTAGAAAATGTTACCATACATTCGCAAACTGTGTTTGTTTGCACAATAAATGTAATACTGATCGTATCTCCCCCCTGACCAGTCCAGTACCAGCTAGCTCGTGCACACTAGCGAACTGCTGTCGCGTGAAATTGGTCAGATATCTAGTGACTAGCTACTTGTCAGTTTGCCAGTTAACTAAAACAACTAGTGTAGCACCAACAGGAATATAGTTAGTCAACTTGCCTAATAGTGCCTTTAGCTATTAGTATTAGGCAGCTAACGTTTCCCTAGCGAGCCTTGCTAGCCATAGCCTATAGCACTAGCTAGCCAATGAAATGAGTGAGAGACCCACTGACAGGTACAGTAACTAGACAGTTAGCTAGCAAGCTAGCTATGCTATTCAATTACGTTAAACAGTATTTGACAGGACAAAGTCCTAGCCATAATATAGCTATATATGTAACTTTATCTTCTCGAATAAACAGACACTGACATCTTACCTACAATGTTGCAGCACCCAAACGTCGCTAGCGTACCATCCAGTCTAATAGCACTTGCTAACTATAGTGCTCGAGCTTGAAGGTTGTTCAACATTTGCTACCGTTGCAATCCATTTCTAGACTCATCATCAATAACTTTCTTGCCACCAATTATGACATGTGGTCCTGATGATAGAAACAGCAAAGAAAAAGAAAAATGAACAGCTATCCTACTCACAAATGATGCAAACAGAAGATACCTCCATCAGAAGTTAAACCATTTTCTTGTATGTCACGATGACAATTTAGGTACGATGCACTGTGGGCATTGTAGTTCTTCGAACGAGAACATCTGGGAGAGAGAAGGTACTGACAAGACATGGACGACACATTCTTCAGATGGATCCTTCTCAAGGTACCGCATGAACCTACACGAATCACATATGCTGTCAAACTGTCAAAACTCTTTTACAGAGATTGGAATTAAGAAAGTATAAATACTTCGTTATGAAGTACAAAACTTCACTAGGCTATATATGTTTGTGTTGTGTTTGACAAAAAAAAGTTTCGAAAGGTTGAAAAAATATGTAAAACAAGTTTAAAAATGAATACAAAATGCCGTTTTGAAAGGTTGAAAACATTTGGATTTAGATAAAAAAAATAAAAAATAGGTTTGCATCATTGATGAGTAGGTACTTGCAGGGGCCGGTCCAAGCCTTTATGGGGCCTTAAGCAGAATTTATTTGGGGGGTTCCTCGGTGACGCCAAGAGGCGTTTAAAAATAAATAAAGATGTTTTAATTAAGCTGTAATTTCATGTGCTCTTGGGGGCCCTCTGGTGGCCACGGGGGCCCTAAACAGCCGCTTAGTTCGCTTATGCCTTGGGCCAGCTCTGAGTACTTGATGAGGATTACTCTACTGTACTCTATGTTACTCTGCACTGCTTTACTCTGTTTTTATGCGTCTTTGTTCTTCCCTCTTCTCTCCTTTCACTGTGTGGGAAAGGTTGAAAACATATTTACCTGCAACATGCATTGAATACTGAATATTTACTGCGGACAAAAAACAAGATTCTCCATTTATCGCCTGGCCTTGATGTCACTGCAGTGCGTGTGTGTGTGGTGCGTGCTTATATTTCCAGCTGAATTATTTGGTCAACAACCTCTTTAATAATCACGGAGAGTAAATTATTGGACATCCATTGACAAGGATGAGATTGTGGGGGATGGAGAATATTTCCAGCTCGATTTAGTGACGGAGAGATAACTAAAACTGACTGTCTGCCCAATGAATAATTAAAAAGGATGAAATGTCATTGACATTAAGAAGGTTTAGTGAATGTTTTTGTCTTTGTCAGTGGTGAAACTGTTGACTGCGCTCAACAGAAGTAGGTCACTGCGTTATTAAAGATGCATCTCGTGCGTCACACTAAATATTACATTGCTTTTTAGAACTGACAGCAACACGCGCACTCTCCCCCCCTCCACCCACCACCACACACACACACACGCGTAAAGCAACTCCCTCCCAACTGCACACACACACACACACACACACACTTCTCCCTCGGTATGTAAACATGTCACTTTATCATATGATAGTATCTCTTTGTTTTTCCTCTTTGAACAAGCCCGTGACGGCAGACGATGACACGTGTTGAACCCCTGGTGGTGTGTGTCACATAATCATAATAACGGTTTGTTTTTTACGGTTTGTTTTTAACGGTTTGTTTTTCAGGACGAAGCTGAATTCTCTGAGGCTGCACCGAGTATTAGCTATCTGGATCATTGTTATGAAGGGCCCAGAGAGGAATCAAGAATATATTATTTGTGTGTTTGTGTTTCCGCTCTACGATAGCCAGGGGAAAACATTATGCAACACCAAGAATGCTTGAAATGAAATATTTTATTCGAAACGTTCTATTTTTCATGCTCCCTGAGAACTCGTTGTAAATGTCAGAATCTATACAATTGGAGTAAAGCGGAACTTTTATAGAGTTTAAACACACTCTGCTCCGATTTAGGGAGCTTCATTGCAAGCATAGATGTCTCTACAATGACAATTAAAAACTAGAAAATGTTTCAAAAATGCATTCAGTCACCCTTACAGAATAATATTCAGACATTGTTTAGGTCTGAGTTTTTCACTGTGGGGGATATAGACCTAAACATGCATGCACAACATTTCACCACTAGAGGGCAGTAGTGTTACACGAAACTTCTATACATCCCAGCTCAGTCATGGCTTTGAATACTCACAAAAACGGAAAACATTATTATTATTAGACAACACAAGGAAACAATCCTCACATATGCTTATGTTATCTTGATAAGTCTAAGCTGTAACATCGTATTACAGCAAATAGGCCTATCTAAAATAAAAAACTTTTGTTTAACAATTGTTTCTTAACTTTCGGTTAAACATCGATGTTTGCTGTCATGATATTGTATAACATTTCTCCCAATAGCTTTAGAAGGTTGGTTCGCCCTCAATGCATAATCCATGACTTTTATTTTCTCCTTGAAATGTGAAACTTCTTTGAAGTGTTTTTTTCTCGCGGTGTTGTTCTAACTAGGCTCGCTGAGTAATAATGTTGATGTCGTGTGTGAGCTGTAATTACCAGATCAGATGTTGGAGGTCTTTGCCAACATGTGCTTAATTCCGCGGTGTGTCCAACCTTTGATGCCGGAGGGCGGGAAATATATTCTTTCCTAAGGGAATTTCCACTGAGTGGTCTACCACAAGACATGCGAACCGTCATATAATGACACTTAATGACACTTACATTTAGTCATTTAGTCATTTAGCAGATGCTCTTATCCAGAGCGGACTTAAGCGACTTAAGGACACATACTTCAGTAGAAAGGAGAACCAGTCAGTGTGTGCCTATGTAGGCCCTATGTCAGTATATAGGATTATAAAAATGGTGGACGATCTCATTTGGTTTGAATTGTCCTACAATATAGCGTAGCTACTTTAATGCGAAGCACCTTTCACAGCGTTTGCAGAATGTGTGAGGCTGTTCTAGGCGGCATATTGGCGGTTGCTCACTCGACACTCCACACTCTGAAGGGATAAGACCCGTGAGGTGCTTTTATCCTTCCACGTCAAAGAGCGTGTGTTTACAATCCATCTCCTCTTTCTGCTGCAATCTCTCTCTCAGCTGAGAGAGAGAGAGTGCATCCTTGGCTGTGCACCATGTTGAGTCACCTGGCGGTGTGTGTGTGTGTGTGTCTTTCATACGTACGCCTGTGTGTGTGTGTGTCTTTCATACGTACGCCTGTGTGTGTGTGTGTGTCTTTCATACGTACGCCTGTGTGTGTGTGTCTTTCATACGTACGCCTGTGTGTGTGTGTGTCTTTCATACGTACGCCTGTGTGTGTGTGTGTCTTTCATACGTACGCCTGTGTGTGTGTGTGTCTTTCATACGTACGCCTGTGTGTGGTGTGTGTCTTTCATACGTACGCTGTGTGTGTGTGTGTGTGTCTTTCATACGTACGCTTGTGTGTGTGTGTGTGTCTTTCATACGTACGCTTGTGTGTGTGTGTGTGTGTGTGTGTGTGTGTCTTTCATACGTACGCTTGTGTGTGTGTGTGTGTGTGTGTTCTTCCCTGCAGTGCTCTCGCAGCAGTGCTCTTCAAGTGCTGCATCCTGCAAAGGTTGCCGTAGGAACGTGGGAACAGTCCCCGTCGGAGGAAGAGCAGGTCCGCGCGCAGGACATCCCGCCACACCTACTTCCTGTACGCTTTCCCAGCAGCAGTGTGGAGACAGGGGTCAGAGGTCAGTAGGGGTCAAGCAGCTCCTCCCTCTCACCATCATCCCTCCATCACCTGCCGTACGCTGGGGATGTGCTGACGGCCACACTTTCACTACACACACACACACACACACACACATGCAGAGACACACCACACACACACACACACACACACACCACACAGACACACACACACACACAGAGACACACACACACACAAGAGACACCCACGACACACACACACACACACACAGAGAGACACACACACAGACACACGAGCACATACACACAAGCACACACTCACACACCCACACACAGAAGCAGGAGGTGCTTGCAGAGCAGGGCTGGGGGCCCCTGCTTTAGTGCTGTGTCTCCCTGGCTCTTTGTGTGGCTGTCAGGGGCTGATCTCTGCATCTGTTCGATTGAGACTGAGGTGACACCACCAGGGCTCCTAGTTACACACGCACTGTCACACACACACACACACACACACACACACCACACACACACACACACACACACACCACACACACACACACACATGCACACACACACACACACATGCACACACACACACACACACACATGCACACACACACACACATGCACTCTCGCTTTCGCTCTCTTGCTCATTTCAAGTCAAGCGTAGACGTCTTTGTCTACCAGACCAGACCTATGGTTGTCAAAACACACCATGGAAATCTGGGGCGAGTGGTCATACAATATACATGTTACACCCCTCATCAATATTTTATTGACATACGACAGAATCGTAAGCCAATAACGCGTGTGTGTGTGTGTGTGTGTGTGGTCAGCTCAGGGAAGATGAGAATGTGACAGTTGGTAATTTCCAATCGTGCTAATGGCTTTTAAGATGGGTAAAGTGTTTTAGACTAAGCAGCAGAAACACAGCAGTGCTCTGGTAACCTCATTTCATTTGCTTCAATCTCTCACGACTCTCTGAATACATGACTGATGATTGGTAAAAGTGATAAAAGGTTTTGAACTTTCTTCATGTGGTTTGTTGTCTCTCTGTGGGTTAGTGTTGTGCTACTTTCCACTCAGAGGGGATGTGAGTCTGACGGTGTTCAGGTGCATCACATGTCTTTTTGCTTCTCGCTCCATTCTGTCATCTCGTCCCCCCCTCCCCTCGTTTTTTCCTTTTTCCTTTTTCACTTTTTGTTTGGCAGCATTTATCTGCCTCTGAAACAGACAGTGAATGCAGCTTAATGAGGAGAGAGAGAGAAGAGAGAGAGAGAGGGAGGCACGCAGGAGGGGAAGATGTTCGCCAGGGCGGAGGACGCGAGACGATTCATCAGAGAGCCAGAGAGAGAAGTGGGAGACGCACCGCGACTCGACGAGGCATGCGCGGAAGAGTCGTGAGAGCGAGAGAGACGGAGAGAGAGAGGGGAGCGGAACAAGAGAGCAGACTTGAGAGCGATTACCCTCCCTTTTCCCCCCTTTCCCCACCCCATCTCCCCCCCCCCACCCCTCCGCCGCATGCCCCGCCCGCACCAGAGAGAGACAGTAGAGCAGAGGCTTATAATTGGGAAAACGCATCCCCCCTGCTCTTAAGATGTAGAGAGATGGTCCAGCATCTCCTCTCCGAAGAGATCCCGCGTCCCCACAGAGAAGAGAAGAGAGAGAGTCGGAGAGGAGAGGACCCACGAACCGCGAAGAAGGAGACGAGAGGGACGGCAAAGACGACACCCCTGCGCAGGATCTCGAGAACGAGACGAAGACGGAGGACGCAGGGACTGAACCGCTCGAATGTGTCCGACGCATAGCCGAGAGAGAGCAGACAACCGAGAGGTTCCGCGGGAGACCGAGAAGAGACCAGAAGGATCGAAGCGATCCGAGAACCTAGAGATATCAGGATTCGAAAGAGCAGAAGGGCTGTGGGAATTTTTTTTCCCCCAGAGGGAGGAGAGAGAAGAGAGGAGAAACCCCAGAAAAGAGGAAAAGAGACGAGAAAGAGAGAGAGACCGAGACGAAGGGAAAGCAACAGTGTCGTTGGAAAGAGAGAAGAAAAAAAACCGAGTAGAGCGAGAGAAGAAAAAATTAAGAGAGAAAAGCACGAGAGATTGAATATTTTTGCCTTATATGCCCAATACCGTCTCCTTCTATCTTCCCCACCCCCAGAGGGGAAAAGCAGAGAAAGAGGAATTGGAAATCTGCCCTACCCCCTCTCCCCTCCCCTTTGCCCTACAGGTCGGTCCGGACGCGGCCGGGAACGGGGGGGGGGGTCCGGCCGCCGGGGGGGGCGCCCGGTCCGGTGGTGTGTGCCCCCCGGTGCCTTGTGTGGACGTGCTGTTGTGGTTGTCCGTGAGGGTTGGGGATAAAGGCCTCCTCTGTTTACAGCCCTCATGACTCTACACATCTTACCTTGATCACGCATACGAGACTTACATCTCTACAAGCGTATTCCACCTACCCTGGAGCTTGCAACATATGACGTGCAACAATTGCTTTTAGTTAGGTACTACACTCTGTTCAAAGCAGGATCCTCCATTCGACATGGCTTTCTGAGACTCTGGACAAATGCTGCAGTTGGTTTCACTGGAACAAAAAGAATGATGATTATTTTGAGTGGGTGGCATGTCGGAATGGCAATTGAGTCATCATCTAATAATCACCCGCTGACGGGATACCCCAGCATCTCACCAGTCTCCACCTTCAAACACAGATAATACCCCCAGATCTCCACCAGTCTACCACCTTAAACACAGATACGAGTAGGGTAGTGTTGTGTAGTAAAGTGGCTAAGTGTGTATGAAGAAAGCGATTGTTGTTGAGTTCTATGGCTTGTTGAATCTTCCCTATAATGAGCTGGTTGGTCCATTATCATGCCTGGTTCATGGTTATTATCCCCATGCTCTCCATGAAGACCTCACCACCCTGACCTCACATTGCTTTCATCTGACACATCAATCATTTAGCGGTTTTTTCAAAGGCAAAAAGGCCACCTGTTTGAAAAGCGAAGTTGATGTGGCTAAGTGGAACAGCTCTCTCTGCGACGCCCTCATGTCTTCCCGAATTAGGAAAACTAAAGAGGAAATGGGGGTGAGTTCACCGCACAGGGTAGGAGGAGCGGGGTATCCGCCTTCACCTCAGTGATGGGAAGGCAAAGGGCGGTGGGGAGGGGAATATAGCGGGGATTCAGTGGTATGGAAGGTGAAGCGAAGAAAGGAAAGGAGACAAGGAGAGAGAGCACGAGCAGAGAGGAGAGAGAGGAAAGAATAGTAAAGGGAAAAAAGGGGAAGAGAGAAACAGAAAGAGAAAGAGAAAGGAAAGAGAAGAGAAAGAGAAAGAGAAAGAGGAAAAGCAGAAAAGAAAGAGAAGACCCGCAGGGAATACCAGGAAATGGATATGGAAAAGAGAAAGTAGAAAGAGAGAGAGAGAGGAAAGAGAGAAGAGAGAGAGAGAAGAGAGAGGAGAGAAGAGAGAGAGAGAGAGAGAGAGAGAGCGAGGAGAGGAGAAGGAGAGAGAGCAGAGAGAGAGAGAGAGCAGAGAAAGAAAGAAAGAAAGAAAAAGAGAGAGAGAGAGAAAGAAAAAGGCAAAAGGAAGAAAGAAAGAGAAAGAGAGAGAGAGAGTATTTTTCTGAAAGAGAGAGAGAGAGAGAGCTAGAGAGACAAGATATAGAGCGGGAGAACAGATATAGAAAGCAGATACATGAAAGAAAGCACCGACCGAACATCCCTCCCTCCATACATCAAGCTCTCGAGCTATATCCCGAACTCACTACCTCCCTCCCTCCCTCCCTCCCTCCTCCTCTCTCCCCTCTCTCTCTCTCTCCCGAGGAAAAGAGAAGGCTGTCCGAACACTGCGAGGAATAATACCGATGTACAGCATGTGGGCCCACTAGGTCAAAGGGCATTCCCGAACACACATCCATGCTTTTCACACATGGCACATTCCCCTGGTTAGCGTGTGGCCCTTCCCAGGACACAAACCAGAGCACAGATGTCTAGGTCACCGAACGAG
>CAEFZP010004958.1:0-35941 GCA_903064625.1 Mallotus villosus
GAGCTTTCGAATTCATGCAAGTGCTTTTTTAAAAAAGAATTTCAATAGCGCAAACACCAACCAAAAGATCATATTTCATTCAAAAATCACGCTAAATGCCATTTATATGTCTATTTAAATAAATATGAATATTTACAATGGGTTATTTTTCGTCTATATACTAGAGTAAAGCTAAATAATTCATTAGTATGGAAAATGCTATTAACAGTTTTTACCGTATTTTCACAATATTAGAGAAAAGTACTATGCAAAAATCATTTTGATAGTCGCATTTGTCGCTATCGTCGGCGCTATTACAATTTATCAGTTTATTCCACCCATGCCAGTCAACTTGGCTGTCATCTTTGTACTAGGCATGATACTCAGTGCCTTAATCGTTAAACTATCATCTAGTGAGGGCGTACCATCTTCCAATGAAAAGTATACAGGTCCAACATTAACGCTTTATGTAGGCAACCTACCTTATAGAGTTCATGAAGGCGAAGTAAGAGAGTTATTCGGTAAATATGGTATCGTCCATTCTGTTCGGCTAGTTCGAGACAGGAAAACAGGAAGGCGTAAAGGTTTTGGATTTGTGGAAATGTCGGATAAGGGTGCTAATAAGGCAATGGAATACTTAAACGACTTATTTTCCAAGAAAGGACAATAAAAGTCAGGGAGGCTAAACGCAGGATTCAGACTCCCATGGCAACAGCTAACTTTTGTTAATCAAGTATCTGGGGTAGATGTTGTAGATGTCTAAACCCCAGAACTTTCAAATTATGCTCAAGAACTTGAGAAATTTTACCACTCGTATAGTAACCATCAACAAATCCTTTAGAAACTAGATGGTTTGTCACACTCAATTTCCCGTTGTATTCTTACCCAATAACTACTTACTCGCTTTGCAATAGCTTTACCAGAATCAAGCAAAGTAACTTTATCACCTAAGCAATGCTGCAATTCTTCTTTTAGCATTGGGAAATGCGTGCAACCTAATACCAAAACATCAATATTTGAATTGATAATTGGGCTCAGCACATTAGCGATTTCTTCATTATCAACTTTTCCCCCAGCCCATTTGCTTTCAGCAATAAAAACAAGCTCTGAAGAACCAAATAGCTCTACTTGGCAATCTCTAGCAAAATCATCAATGAGTTTTTTGTATAAAATCGCTTTATGGTGCCAGGTGTTGCCAGTAAACCTATCTGCTTATTTTTACTTATTAATGCAGCAGGTTTTATTGCAGGCACCACTCCGACAACAGGAATAGTTAATTTCTGTCTAAGCTTTGGAAGCACTAATGTGCTCGCGGTATTGCATGCAATCACAACCATTGATGCATTAACCTGCTTCACCAGCCTCGTGACTATGTCAACACATCCATTAATAAGCGCTTGATCTTCAAGTTCACCATAAGGTAATCGTGCATTATCAAAGAGGTAAATAAAATTGTGCTCTGGCAATAATGTTTGGATCTCTTGTAATACAGATAATCCACCGATACCAGAATCAAAAACGAGGATAGGCTGAGACACCTTTGCTCCTAAGTTTCACTATAAAAAACGCCACATTTGTAATTTTCCCACATCCAACTAATGAAGGTAAAGCATGGAATGTACTAGACATGAATACTGCGTAGTATAATATTTTCGCCCCAATTATAGGCGATGGTGAGTATTTATGAATTTTGCAGCAATGGATCCTAAGCGCTATGGCGCGCAACTTGAGGAAAAAAAACACAGACTTGAACAAGACTTTGCTCAATACCAACCGCCTGAGCTAGACGTTTTTGCATCCGAACCCACTCACTACCGAATGAGGGCTGAATTTAGAGTTTGGCATGAAGGTGACGATCTTTATTACTATATGTTTGATAACGAAAGACAACAAAAGGTGCGCTGTGAGCAGTATTTACCTGCAGGTAACCTTATTAATGATGTCATGCAAGCTTTGAGCGAAAAGCTTCAATCAAATAACACTCTTAGAACTAAATTATTTCAAGTTGATTTTTTATCTACCCTAAGCGGTGAAATTTTGGTTTCTCTTCTTTATCACAGACAGCTCGATCAAAACTGGATAAATGAAGCTACGTTATTAAAAGAAGAGTTGAGCAATCAATTTAATATTAATTTTATCGGCAGAGCTCGCAAACAAAAAATTGATCTTAATAAAGACTTTGTTGTCGAATCATTAGTGGTGAATAACCGCACCTATCACTACAAGCAAATAGAAAATAGCTTTACTCAGCCCAACGCAAAAGTATCCATAAAAATGCTTGAGTGGGCAATTGACTGCACCAAAGACAGTCACGGTGACTTATTAGAACTCTACTGCGGTAACGGGAATTTCTCTATTGCACTGGCACAAAACTTCAATCACGTACTTGCAACTGAGCTTGCTAAACCGTCTGTTGATGCTGCGCAATACAATATCAAAGCCAACGGAATTGATAATTTACAAATTATTCGCATGTCAGCTGAAGATTTCAGTGATGCAATGGCAAAAAACGTGAATTTAGACGCTTAAAAGACGTAGATCTCGATAGCTATGATTGTAATACCATTTTTGTCGACCCACCTAGAGCTGGAATGGATGAAGAAACCGTAAAATTAGTCCAAGGTTATCAGCGGATCTTGTATATTTCATGTAATCCTGAAACGCTCAAAAACAACTTAGATACTCTAATTGAAACCCATAAAATTAGTCGCTTCGCATTATTCGACCAATTTCCCTACACTCATCATATGGAGTGCGGCGTTTTGTTAGAGCTAAATAATAGGCTAATATCAACGGATAACTTTTAACTCATAGTTAATAAAAAGTTATCCTCGCTTGGTAAACGGGTAAGAGGTTTATTTAGTATCGTTTCGTTGTTGCAGCACTTCAGCTCCTTTAGCCACCATTCTAAGCTGCATCACAAGTTGCTCAGCTAAGACTTTACGCTCAGAGCGTTTCATATCCAGTGCAGCTGCGCCTGCATTAAAGACTAAAGTGACTAATGCTTCTGCTTGAGCTCGAGCTAAATCAGGCGTTCTTCCCGCACTAACTTCAGTGTAATGGGTTAGCTCTGAAGTAAAGTGTTCAATCTCTCTTGCAACTGCACCTCTAAAAGCCGATGAAGTACCTGAACGCTCATGAAGTAGAATACGGAATACGTTAGGATTTGAATCCAGTACTTCCATAAAAGTTTCCACAGAAACACGAATAATGCTCCCGCCAGATTCAGCTCGCTGACGACCTTTTCGCATCATTTGACGCAGCGTTAGGCCACCTTCATCAACCATAGTTAAACCTAACTCATTCATATCTTTAAAATGGCGATAAAATGATGTTGGCGCAATATTGGCCTCTCGAGCAACTTCACGCAAACTTAGACTAGAAAAACTGCGCTCTGCACTTAACTGACTAAAAGCAGCATCCACTAAAGCTCGCCGAGTTTTTCTTTTTGCTGCGCCCTGATCCCCATGTCCAAACCTATAAACTAAACATAATCAAAGGATAATACCGTTTTGCTAACTTTACCCAAGAAACTATAAATACAAATTTCAATTTTCACTAAGAAAACAGTGAGATAAAAATACCAACGAAGTTAAGAGATTTTATTGTTTACGATAAAACAAGCTAAAATAAAAATAAGAAGGACAATAGTTAACCGTATTTCTGATATTTTATTGAGTAATTTTTAGTCTTCAACCTTGACCTATGCTTGATTTATATCTAGTTTAGGCTAACAAGCGTAAGCTCAAATTGAAATGGATATCCTATATGAAAAAAAAACCACCCGTCATTTGGATAAATGTCACACTCTTCACTTTAACCTTTATAGCCGCAATTACCTTAGTTCCCCTTTACGGCATATTCATTGGGTTTTAATTCTGCTGAATGGCTATGTTTCGTTTTGCTTATGTTCATCAGTGGACTTTCCATAACTGCGGGGTATCATCGCCTTTGGGCCCACAAAACATACCAAGCAAGCTCCCCAGTAAAAATCATTTATGCCCTTGGTGGCGCACTTGCTTTACAAAATAGCGCATTACACTGGAGCTCAGATCATCGTCAACATCATAACTATGTTGATATTAATGAAAAAGATCCTTATTCAGCAAAAATGGGATTTTGGTATAGTCATATCGGTTGGATGCTTAGGGAGTACCATAGTCAAGGCTATCACGATTATAAAAACGTTCGTGATTTACAAAATGACAAAATCGTCATGTGGCAACACAAACACTACTTATCTCTGGTCCTGATTATGAATATTCTGCTGCCGCTATTTTTAGGATTTTTAAGCGGTAATATATTAGGCATGTTTTTGCTCGCAGCCGTAGCAAGATTAGTACTCGTTCACCACTGCACTTTCTTCATTAACTCTCTCGCCCATATATGGGGAAAACAGCCTTACACCAACAAGAATACGGCCAGAGATAACGGGGTTTTAGCCTTTCTCACTTATGGCGAGGGCTACCATAACTTTCACCATATTTTTGAAAATGACTATCGAAACGGCGTTAAATGGTGGCATTACGATCCAACCAAATGGCTAATTTCCGTATTATCACGATGTGGACAAACGTGGGATTTAAAAAGAGTCGCAGAAGAGCGAATTGAACGGCTCGTTTAAAAATGCAACTTATCAATGCTAGCCATAAAATATCTCATCTACCCAACAAAGAGGAATTATTGCTTAAACTTCAGTATGAGTACGAGCATGTAAAAAACCACATAGTACATTACTACCAAGCTCACAAAGCATTACTTGAGGCAAAAAGTAAGTGTCTTTGTCATCAAGAGCTATCTAATCAAGTCAAAATACTAAAAGAAAACCTTTCAAACCAATTAAAACACTGGCGAGTTCTAACTAACAACTCTTATAAAACGTAAAATCACTTAAAAGCCACAAGGTTTCTTTGCTTGGTAACCAGATCTGATTATTATACCTCCTTTGTAATTGCAATTTAGAGGTTTTAATAACGTGGTAAAAACAGATATTAAACTCACAGAATACAGTCATGGAGCAGGATGTGGCTGTAAAATATCACCTAAAGTACTCAGTACTATTCTTGCTTCACAACTCCCCGTATTTAAAGATCCAAAGCTGTTAGTGGGCAATCAAAGCCGTGATGATGCTGCCGTTTATAAATTGAACGACGAAACAGGCATTATCAGTACTACTGATTTTTTATGCCAATTGTAGATGATCCATTCACGTTTGGACGAATCGCTGCAACTAACGCCATTAGTGATATTTATGCAATGGGCGGCACGCCTATTATGGCAATTGCGATTTTAGGCTGGCCAGTTAATAAATTGAGTCCTGAAGTTGCTCAGCAAGTTGTAGATGGTGGACGCCAAGCCTGCGCTGATGCTGGCATTATGTTAGCTGGAGGCCACAGTATTGATGCACCTGAACCCATTTTTGGTCTTGCGGTAACTGGGCAAATACCTTTAAGCGAACTAAAGCAAAATGATACCGCAAAAGAAGGTGACAGACTTTACATCACTAAACCTATCGGAATTGGCATTTTAACCACAGCACAAAAGCAAAAGAAGCTTGCTGATGACGATATTGATATTGCACCAAATGCCATGTGTCAGATGAATAAAATTGGCGCTCAAATAGCTAAAATAAAAGGCATTAATGCCATGACCGATGTAACAGGTTTTGGACTTGCTGGGCATTTATTAGAAGTTTGTCAGGGAGCAAACCTTCGAGCAGAACTTGATCTTAATAAATTACCTTTACTTAACAAAGTTCGTGAATATCTCGCTATGGGTTGTATTCCCGGTGGCACTCATCGAAATTTTGAAAGTTACAGTGAATTTTTGCCTAAAGTGACTGAAGAGCAAAAAGCCTTACTTTGTGACCCACAAACCAGTGGTGGTTTATTAGTGGCTGTATCTCAAAATGCTGAAAGTGAACTTATCGCGCTTTTAGAGCAAAATGATATAGAGCCTGTTTGTATAGGAACCCTTAAAGCAGCACGGCAGCACGCCCAGTGGTGGAGCTGATTTAATGAGCTTTAATATCGTCCCAGCAACTGAATATCAGCGGATTTTTTTAACAGATCAACCCATGATGGATTGCCGCGCCCCCATTGAGTTTGAAAAAGGTGCATTTACAAGTTCAGTAAATCTACCCTTGATGATGGATAGTGAGCGGCAAAAAGTGGGAACCTGTTATAAGAAAATGGGGCAACAGGCGGCTTTAGAGCTTGGTCACGCATTAGTTCATGGCGTAAAAAAACAGCAACGAATTGATGATTGGTTAAGCTTTATTAGCAAGCAGTCAAATACTTTTCTCTATTGTTTTCGCGGTGGTTTACGATCTCAAATCACTCAAACTTGGATTAAAGAAGCAGGTTGTGATATTCCCTTTGTCGAAGGTGGCTATAAGGGAATGCGCCAATATTTAATGGATGTTATTGATTCTGCTGCTGCGCAGGAAAAATGTTGATTTTGAGTGGTATCACAGGCAGCGGTAAAACCGATTTTCTTTTAAAAAGAAACGAAGCCATTGATCTTGAAGGAATAGCAAATCACCGAGGTTCTAGTTTTGGTAAAAAACATGAGCCGCAGCCAAGTCAAATCAATTTTGAAAACAACCTTGCTGTTGATTTACTTAAATTTCAACAAAAGCAAAATCCATTTTTACTGCTTGAGGATGAGAGTTTTTTGATTGGACGTTCAGCCATTCCTAAAACCTTCTATGAAACCATGCAGCAATCAAAAATGTTGGTACTGGAGGAAACCTTAGACTCCCGCTTAAAACGTCTTCTAAATGAGTATGTTCACTTTATGCATAAAGGTTACGTTACTCGTTTGGGTGATGAAGCTGGATTTGAAGCCTTTACTCTTTATTTGCAGCAAAGTATTAGCGCGATAAAAAAACGTCTTGGTGGTCAACGTCACGATGAATTTCAGGCATTAATCACTAAAGCACTGCAATCACAGATCCAGCGCAATGACACGTCAGATCATTTAGAATGGATTTCGTTGTTACTAACGGATTACTACGATCCTATGTATGAATATCAACTCAACAAAAGACAAGATCGTATTATTTTTAAAGGCAGCCATACAGAAATGCATGAATGGCTAAATCAACATCAGAACTAGAGTTCCTAACAAGATAGGTATCTAAAACCGCTCTGATGCTTTTCCTAAAAGAAGAAGCCCTTAAAGGGCTCTTTCTATCTATCGATTTTCTAAAATATCATCCCAAGGAAGGCTCGGCGCCCCAACAGCAATGAAGTTTGGATTTTCCATGGTTTCACGCTCGTTATAACTCATAGGCTGCAATTCAATATCCATTAATGCGCCGCCGGCTTCCTCAACAATAATTTGTGCAGCGCCTGTATCCCATTCACCCGTTGGGCCGATGCGAACATAACAGTCAGCCGCACCTTCAGCCACAAGACAGGTTTTTAATGCTGCACCACCTTTAAGGACTAATTCACACTCATTAGGCTGATTAAAAAGGCTAAGTACAGATTGCGGATCTTGACTACGACTTACAGCTAAACGCAGTGCTGGATGTTCGGCATTATTAATATGATGGCTGCTAATTCTGACTTCACCATCAGAGCTACGCTTATATGCTCCTAGGCCTGCAATGGCGTAGTAACACGTTTCAGTCATTGGCGCATAAACAATGCCAACGATGGGGCGATTGTGCTCAATTAACGCAATAATCACTGAGAAATCATCACTACCAGAAATAAATTCTCGCGTTCCATCAAGGGGATCAACTAACCAATATCTTGCCCAATTACTTCTTTCAGAAAGCGGAATACTGGCTCCTTCTTCGGAAATAATAGGAATATCTGGCGTTAGCATAGCTAAGCTGGACATGATTATTTGGTGGGAAGCTAAATCAGCTGATGTCACTGGCGTATTATCTGATTTAGTTTTCTCTTCAAAGTTGCCGTTGAGGTAAATTTCTTGAATCTTTTACCTGCATCAATTGCAATTGAAATGACGGGTTCTATAAGTTGTTCTGTCTGCATAACCACCCCGAAAGCCAATAAAAGGCTCTCTAAATGAAAACAAAAATGTTTACGAATTTACTATAGTTTTAAGTATTTTTGAGCTAAAAACAAAGCACTAATACAACGTGACTCAGTAAAATCTTCCTTTTCAAGTAAATCACTCCATTGTTCTATTGGCCAAGGCACTAACTCTATCGGCTCAGGTTCATCCCCTTGTAGCCAATTAGGCGTTAAACTCTCAGCAATAAAAATTTGCATTTTGCTTGAGAAATAACCGGGAGCCAAGGTTAATTCTTTCATTAGCGTTAATTTTTGTGCCGCAAAGCCTATCTCTTCTTGAAGCTCACGGTTAGCGGCTTCAATAGGCATTTCCCCTTGATCAATTAAGCCTTTAGGGAAACCAAGCTCATATTTTTCTGAACCAACAGCATATTCTCGAATGAGTAATAATTTACCTTGATGAACAGGAACAATCATTACCGCACCGCGACTGCTTCCTTTCATTCTTTCATAAAGCCGCTGCTCTCCATTGGAGAATTTCAGTTGTACTTGCTCAATCTGAAATAAACGGCTTTTAGCTACTGTTTCAGTCGTTATAATTTCAGGCTTAGGTCGAATAGACATCATTGCCTCAAATTCAATTAAATAATCATTATACCTTGGGTATTACGCCACTATACACCAGTGGATAATAACCTTCTGCATTGGGCTTTCCTAAGAACTGAAGTACCTGCTTTAAATCAGTCGGTTGCTTATCAGATTCACGAATAAATGCTTTAACCTCAATTTTATTAGCTGCTTTTAAAATCACTTGTCCTTTTAAACCAATTTGGTTTTCAGCTTCATTTGCAATTAGTTTCACATCGCCCTTTTGGCAGCTTAAGCCAAAGGTAATATCACCTAATGGAAAATTACCAAACTGATTTTTGACGGCTATTTTATCAAGGAATATTTACCGTTTAATGTGTCACACCAAGGTTTACCATGAGTATATTCAGGTACAATCAAATTTAAAGAGCCAAAAACCTTAGTTTGAAACGGTAATCTCGTTTGACCCACAATAAAATTTGTCGGAATTTCAAATCTTAATTTTGAAGCATTTATGCCTGATGTTGTGATATCAATAAGGACTTTGCCGTTTACATCTTTTGCTCTGTTACCCACTTTTAAGTCTAAACTTAATTTTCCTGCCAAAAAGCCCCACGGTTTAATTTTCCAACTCACATCATCGAGAACCCGTTGCCCCATAACTATATTTTCAATATGCCCATTCCATATTGTGCCATTAACACCAGAGACAACGACATTTTTAGGAATAGGCACAAAAGAAAGCGCTACCCTAGCTGGAAATAAAATCACCATGAATATGGTATAAACAAAAACACAAATTATTATTTTTTTTAGTAAGCTCACGTGTAAATCCATTATTGCGACAACTGAATTCGCCTAACTTGAACATAACCGGGCTGATCACTTTCTTTTAAATCAATGCTGTCCAAAGACAAACCTTTGACCATAACCAGCTCATTAATAAAATTAAGCAGCACATCAAACTGAACATCATCAAGCCATAACTGAATTTTATTGTCCTGAGGTTGCATTCGCTTAATAACTAAATTGTATTCCCTTCCCGCCTGAGTAATTATTGAGCTGATACTGCCACCCGCTTTCACTGATGCACCACTTTGTTTCAAACTCATAATTTTATTAGCAGTTTTCTTCACATAATCAAGGGTGTTTTGTTCGCCATTAAGATTCTTAATACCATCACGTTCGGCATTGCTCACGGGTGACCAAATTCCCCAATAAAAAATCCCTAAAATAATGACAACTACTGCGGCTACAACAAATTGCTGCTCTCGCGTCGCTAACCCTCGCCAATGGGCTGTCACTTTATCCATATCAGAGATTCCTTATAACTAAAGTACTTGTTACTAGATCATCACTGCTATTCATCGATCCAGTCTCAAGTTTGAAGTTTTGCTTTGCAATTTCAGTAAACTTCTCT
The DNA here is from genome assembly GCA_903064625.1 of Mallotus villosus. Classification (NCBI taxonomy): domain Eukaryota; kingdom Metazoa; phylum Chordata; class Actinopteri; order Osmeriformes; family Salangidae; genus Mallotus; species Mallotus villosus. The sequence continues at coordinate 9,979 of CAEFZP010004958.1, forward strand.
ATCTGCGAATACGAATCAGCACTCACCTGCATACGTAATTCATTTCGGTTCCCTTCGAATCTCAGTGCGGTCGGTTTTAAATCTGGCACTTCATTGAAAGCAGGTTTCAAATTTTTCAGCATGACAAATAACTCTTGCCCGCTTCCCTTATTTTGCAATTTGTTCAATTCACTACCAAGTTGAGAACGCAAATTCACCACTCGTTTACTACCAGGTACCGCCTTATGAAAGATATCGGCACTTTCTTTTTTTAACTGAGCAATTTCTGTATTCATGGTGTAAATATTTATGCCCTTATTAATCAGGGACAAAATAATACAAATGCCTGCAGCAATAGCAGCTTTTCGCCATATCAGCAGATTCTTACTGACTTCTCTTTTACATTTGTAAGCACCAGTCAACAAATCCACAGGAGCTAACGCGAGGCCTCTGGATAAAACAAGCAGCGGCGATTCAAAAGTCTGCGGAACGATTTCGGCGTTCGATAAGTCCATTTCAGAATGGGTTGCGATAGATAGAGGTGGCTCACTTTCTTCTAAAAGGCGCGGAATAACAACGTCCATCCAAGGTGCTGGTATGCTCATACCAATGCCTTCAGTCATGCGAAATAAGCACTCATCACCAAACATCATCGACGACCAGTTAGTATCTTTAACCAACGGCAATGCAAGGCAATCGGGAACAATTTGTCGCGGCTTTAAATCAGCGTCTTTAAGCCATGACATCCATAATTGCATCTGTTCGTGAGAAACAACCACGACATCAGCCATTTTTTCTTCTCTAGGGCCAAGAACAATATGCAGATTTTCAATGTTATCGACCAATGACTCTTCAAGCATAAAGGGAATAGACTTTAACGCTTGTTTTCGTCCTTTCAAAGGCAGCTCAACCTGAGTAATTAACAGTGCCGCACTCGATACAAACACATCAACGGGGGTCCCCTGAATTTGCAATTTCTCGGACACCTTCGCTAACTCAGATGCATTTTGAAGCGAACCAGAATCAACAACCACAGATTCTTGCTCTGACCAAATCATCCAGTGACAGGGTTTGTCAAAAGCCGAGCCTAATCGAATAAATAGCCTTTCACTCACACTTATTCTCCAAAAGAATCTTGCTGTAAATTACTTCGGTCTTCAGGTTCTTCATGCTGAACTCCAAACTGCCTAGCGACAACATCAATATTATTGTTTGAACCCCGTTTTAAAATGCTTTGCATTTGAAACACTGCTTGATTAACTTTAGCACCTGAATGTAATAAAAAATAATCGCTATTCACTGTAAAACTCGATTTTATTTGGTCATTCATACCAGCTAAATATGATGCGTTATCATTCCAAAAATCTTCAATTTGCCCATAACCATCTGCTGGTCGCCGACTTATCATGCTTTCAGCTTCTTCAACTGAGACCTTATTTTCTAGCATTCCTGCAAGTAACACAGATTGTTCTGGTTTCACCGTATTAATATTTAACTGCTGCTGATCATTATCAGGAATAACACAAATATACGGTGCTATTTTTTGATAAAGCTTTTGCGTCACACCAATAACAGCTCTTAATTCAGACTTATCATGCATCAAGGTATTTGCCGCTCTGTAAGGCACAGTTCTTGACCTATATTCTGAGTCTTCAGCCCCAAAAGGGGTCGTAGCACTATCTGCATCCAAATAATCTTTAAGTCTTTGACTTAACTGCTCTGCGGCAAAATCATCCATGCCTAAAGCAACTAAAAAGTATCTAAACTGCTCAACCACAAGCGGCATCTGTGGCAAACCATTTTTATTTTCACTACTTGATTGCGATAATGCATTTAAATTAAAACAAGATCGCAAATCCGTTACTTTTCCAGCAATTTCACCATATTCCGCAGGAAAAACCACATTCGATGTTGCCCAGTTTTGTTGAAGATGAACTCGTCCTTTACTTTCGTTTAAATCTTTTTTTAATACTTTTTTAATTAATTGCTCTGCACTCATTGCATACCAGTATGCTTGGTCATATTCAGCTAGGTTTAATGTTCTTCGCACCGCTAGCTGGTTTCGACTGGTAATATCCGTTGCAATAATGGCGATGATAGCAACGATAAGAAGTACAACTATAAGCGCAACGCCCCGCTGATATCGCCTCAACTAGTTATCTCCAGTTGGATCATTATTTGGACTTTGCGGCTGACCATTGTTTCTATCGTTTGCATTGTTTCCGCTATTACCAATATTTTCGTTATTTCCGCCACTATTATCTTTATTTGCATTCGCTTGAGATAATTCTGGCAATAAAAATTTTCGCTGAATTTTGCCGACACCTTTCAGTTCTATCTCAACCGCAATCGCTTTTGGCATTTCAGTTCCAGTGACATTCTTTTGCCAGCTATTGTCAGTAAAAAAAGAATAAGCAACTGATTCAACATTTGACATCAAGACTATTTTTGTGGTTCTGAGCCAATTTCAGGATCGGGATAAGGATAAAACCAGCGTTCTAACTTATCCTCAACCTGCACATAAGCAACCGCTTGTATCGTCCCCCTTGGTAGCATTCCCTCAGGATTAAGCCAACCTAATCGGTAAAATGACAATCCTTCTGTTTGCGAACCTAAAATGCCTTCACCCGCTAAAAAAATAGTCTTACTTCGTTCACCATTGTCAAGCCTTGCGGTGCGACCAACTATTTGTCCTAAATCTCGTCCAATAACGCCAAACCCTTGCTGCAATCCTTTTAGCTGCTTTGCAAATTCTTTAGTGACTTCGTCATTTTTTAATACCGTTTGCAAAACCGCACTCGCTGCTAATCCCAGCATGGCAAAAATAGCAATGGCAATTAACATTTCCAGCAAAGTAAAGCCTTGATTAAAAGCGTTACTTATCCTGCGTTTTTGCAACATAACTACTTACCTGAGCCATAATTTTTTCAAATCTATCAGTTTCGCTGATGCTTATTCGTACCATTCTAAAGTCATTGTCAGTTGTTTTAATGACTTCCTGACGCCAGTACCATTCTTTACCAGCAAGCTCTTCACGACCTTGCTTAGTACCTAAAGGAATAAAATCAGAGACCAATCTCGCATCAACCATTTTGTTGTCAGCAACCCATTGAGCCAGTGTTTTTTCCTCTAAAATAGGCATATTAGACATCAGCTCGCTTATGCTTTTTGTAATCGACAAAGCAGCAATAGCAAATACGGATAATGCCACCATGACCTCAAGTAACGTCATTCCCTTATGATGGCTTTTAAGCGTCTTTTTCATTAAATGTCTCAAGCTTAAAATGCCCTAGTGAATCACCAATCACTTTAACTTCAACCTCGTTATTTTCATCATCTCGACTTGAAAAAATAAGATGAAAACCAATCATTTCACCGCTTGGAAATATTAAAATCTGCGGTTCGGGTAATTCTTTCTCTTTCTCAAAACCGACATCAGCTTCTTCAAATGGCTCTTCAAAAAACGTGGTGGTATCTTCGTCTTCTTGAACTAAAGGTAATCCTTCAACTTCAAGGTGAAGCGTTACGCCATCTTCCATGTCTCGTTTAGCTAATAAACGCTCGCTTTCAAGGGGGATCCATTTCCCATCTTTTCGAAGAACAAATTGGTAGCGATTTTCTTCAACAACAACGCCAACCAAAAAGCCGTTTAATACTGTCTCATCAAGCACCAACTCAACGCTTGCAATAAACTGTTTTGCACTACGTTCCATCTGCTCTTTAGGTCCTGAATTTCCCATTGTGAGAGTGACAGCCGCAGCCGACATTCCCATCAAGAGTAACACCAGCATCATTTCAAGAAGTGTAAACCCCTTTGAAATACGACCTTGTTTAATCGCTATTGGCATTATCTGAAGTTCTGTAAATTCCAGTTACCGATGTCATCCTCTGTTCCTGGTTGACCATCAGGTCCCGCAGAGAAAATATCTAACTTTCCATTTTGACCTGGGTTTAGTAATAAATAATTATTTCTCCATGGATCTTGTGGTAAGCGCTTAACGTAACCTTCAGAGCGGTAATTGCGAGGCTCAGGTGATCCTGAAGGTTTAGACACTAATGCGTCAAGCCCCTGATCAGTTGAAGGATAAATACTGTTGTCTAATCGATACATATCTAATGCATTTTCAAGAGAAACAATATCTGAAACCGCTTTTTGCTGATCAGCTTTATCTTTATTTCCTAACAAGTTGGGTACGACCATGGAGGCTAAAATTCCCAAAATAACGATAACCACCATCACTTCCAGTAAGGTGAAACCAGTTTGCTTTCTATTCATTACATCTCCTAAATTGGCGACCCTAGAGTCCCTGCTATATCACCCACTCACTAAATTATTCAAGGCTAAAATTGGTTGTAAAATAGCCATTACAATAAACAACACAATCGCAGCCATACTCACTACCAGCAAAGGTTCAAATACACCTAATGCAAGATTCACGTTTGATTCAAAATCACGATCCTGATTATCAGCGGCACGTTCTAGCATCTGCTCTAACTCACCACTTTTTTCACCAGAAGCAATCATATAAAGCATCATAGGCGGAAATAATTTGGTATTGGTCAATGCTGTACCCAAACTCGTTCCCTCACGTACTCTAGCTGTAGCATCATCGACAGCAGCTTTTACTTTGAGGTTTTGTAATACTTCACTAGCAATTCGCATACCATCTAATAACGGAACAGCACTTGCGGATAAAATACTCAAAGTACGAGCAAATCGCGCAGTATTTAACCCTTTGCTTACTTTACCAATTACAGGCATTTGATAAGCACGCTATGGTACTTCATTTTAAAGTCAGGGTTTACCAACATGCGCTGAAATATCATTATTCCACCGATAATAAAAGCAACAATGAAAAGCCCATACCCTTTCACGAAATTTGAACTGCCAATCAAAATTTTCGTTGCAGATGGTAAGTCTTGCCCCATATGCTGAAATTGCCCAACAACTTGCGGAACAACTGCCGTCAACAAAATGGAGATCACACCAATGGCTACAAGGGTTAGCATAACGGGATATATCATCGCCTGAGACAGTTTTGATTTTAATTGCTGACGACGTTCAGTGTAATCGGCTAAACGGTTTAGCACTATTTCAAGGTAGCCTGATTTTTCTCCCGATGCGACCATGGCTCGGTAAAGATCGTCAAAAATATAGGGGAATTCCGCCATTGACTCGGCTAGCGTATAACCTTCGACTACGCGGGAACGCACAGCCATGATCATGCTACCAAGACGCGCTTTATCACACTGCTGACCAACCGCCTTAAGTGATTCTTCAATAGGCAGTCCTGCGGCAACTAGAGTGGCAATTTGTCTGGTAATAAGCGCTAATTCTGCAACACTGATTTTGCGTTTAAATAGGCTAAAACTTGACTGGCTGGTTTTTGTTTCAGCTTCAACCACTGGCTTGACTTCCAGCGGCATTAATTTTTGTTCCCTCAGCTGAGAGCGAACATGACGAGCGCTATCAGCCTCCATCACGCCTTTTTGATTTTTACCGTTAAAGTCTAGCGCTTTATATTCAAATGCAGGCATTAACTAATTACTCCTCACGAGTGACGCGAAGCACTTCTTCAAGGGTTGTAATTCCAGCCCGTACTTTTTTCATACCATCATTACGAATACTTGGTGAAACAGAGCGAATGTATTTTTCAATTGCCAATTCACCTTTGCCAACATGAATTAGCTCACGAATAGGATCATCAACAATCAATAGCTCATGAATACCCGTTCGCCCTTTATAGCCATTATTTCCACAGTGTTTACAACCTGTCGCTCTGTAGATCACATCATTAGAGTTGGCTTCGATGCCAAGCATATCTCGCTCTCGTTCATCGGGCTCATGGGCTTCTTTGCATTCATTACATAAAGTACGAACCAAGCGCTGAGCTAGAACGCCAAGTAAACTTGATGACACCAAAAACGATTCAATTCCCATATCCTGCATACGCGTAATAGCACCAGACGCAGTATTGGTATGAAGCGTTGAAATCACCATGTGACCTGTTAGAGAAGCTTGAACCGCAATATGTGCCGTTTCTAAATCTCGTATTTCACCTATCATAACAACGTCAGGATCTTGACGTAATATGGCACGAAGTCCTCGAGCAAAGGTCATATCAACTTTAGTGTTAACCTGCGTTTGGCCGATGCCTTCAAGATCATATTCAATAGGATCTTCCACCGTTAGGATATTAGTACCTTTGGAGTTTATTTCAGTTAAACCTGCATATAAGGTGGTACTCTTACCTGAACCAGTCGGTCCTGTAACCAAAATAATCCCGTGGGGTTTTCTTAGTAAATCATCAAACAGCAAGCGTAATGACTCGGTCATACCCAGTTGGCGTAAGTCCAAGCTACCTGCATTTTTATCTAAAAGTCTCATTACCACTCGTTCGCCATGGGAAGAAGGCATTGTGGATACACGAACATCCACCGCTCGACCTGCAATACGAAGAGAAATACGGCCATCTTGAGGAACGCGTTTTTCTGCGATATCTAAGCGCGCCATAACCTTAATACGGGAAACCAACAGTGATGACAGTTTACGATTTGGTTTTAATACTTCTTTAAGGACACCATCAACACGGAATCTAACAACAAGCTGCTTTTCATAGGTTTCAATATGAATATCTGAGGCTTCTTCTTTAATGGCTTCTGAAAGTAATGCATTAATTAAGCGAATGATCGGCGCATCATCATCACCTTCTAGCAAATCTTCTGTTTGCGGCAACTCTTCAGCAAGAGTAAACAAGTCCATCTCATTGCCAATATCTTCCATTAATTGCTGTGCTTCAGAAGTATTGGCTTGATAAGCACGTGTTAGCGTTGGCTCAAAGTCATCTGCTTTTAACCTTTTTAATGGCAAATCAGAGCCAGTAAAACGCCTAACCTCAAGCAATGCGTTAACTGGAGTCGATTCGGTATAGTAGATAGTTAGCGGTTCTGTTTCTGTTTTTAACAAAACCACCGTATTTCTATGGGCAAAAGCAAAGGGTAAGCGATCTTTGTTTGATGAGTGAAAAACCTCATCAGCATCAACTTCCATGGATAACTCTTTAGAAACTTCAGCTAAGTCAATTAATACTGGTTTCTCACGTTGAGAATCAGTTTCTACTATATCACTCATTGGCATTCCCTTTAATTGGGTTTGCATTGTATGAATTTAGCTCTATGGCATCGCCAAGTAATTTTGAAGATTTATTCTTCTCTGGGGAGTGGTCACCCACGTCATGCTCTTCTTTATTATCCCCTTTGTCTTCTATTTCCATATCACTTAATCGATTTTTCTCAATTTGATTTAGCGCAGGATCGGCTTTTCTAATTCGAGTATCAAGCCCTTTGCCTTCTTTGTAACGTTCAAGAATATCCTTAACTTCAGGGGTTAAGAATTCTTCTTGTTTCCATTCATCAAGCATTGGCACATTAGTATTTGGCATTAAATTAATGCCGCGTTCTTCTTGCTCAATCTGCAATGCTCTGAAGTAATTATATTTACGTCCAGCAATGCCTTGCATGGTGATGCCATCACGCACAATGGTCGGCTTAATAAATACCATTAGATTACGCTTTTTCTTTCGGCTTGAAGAAGATTTAAATAAATGCCCAATGTAAGGGATATCACCTAAAAATGGCACTTTTTGAATACTTTCTTGTACTTCCTCGTTAATTAAACCGCCTAACACCACAATTTGCCCTGAGTCAGCCATCACGGTGGTGGTTAAACGTCGAGTCGCGAAGGTCACATCAACACCAGTATTACCGTTAATGCCTGAAACTTCTTGCTCAATGGTTAATTTAACGGAAGACCCTTCGTTGATTTGTGGAATAACTTTAAGCTTTACACCCACTTCTTTACGTTCAACGGTTTGAAATGGGTTTGAATTGCCGTTGGTGGAGTTTTGAGCGCCGGTCAAAATAGGCACTTCATCACCGACAATAAATGATGCTTCTTGGTTATCTAGTGTTGTAATAGAAGGTGTTGCTAATACATTAGAGTTGGTATCGCTTGAAACTGCTTGTACAAGCGCACCAAAGTCACCCATGGTAATGCCCCAAGCCATACCATTAATCTTGCCTAATGCTTGGGCTAAAAGAGTAATATCACCAGGCTGCTCAGGATTAGTGGTACAAGTACCATTATCGCTACAAACTGTGGTTCCATCAGTTGGTCTTGCTTGCCAAATACCGGCACCAATTTCACCAATGCTAGGGCCTAAATTATTAAACTGAGTACCGCCGCCAGCAAGGGTTCCCCACTGAATCCCAAAGCCAACATCATCACCTTCAGAAACCTCTACAATAATGGCTTCAACTAACACTTGAGCACGTCGAATATCTAACTGATTAATGACACTTTCTAACGTTCTCATTTGCTCTGGATCAGCACTGATGACTAATGCATTGGTTTCCGCATGAGCCATAATGTTAATCTCATTGCGAGCAGAGCTGGCCTTACCGCCTTTATCTCTAGATTTTTGAAGCTTTTCAGCAAAACCCGTTAGTACCTTTACTAAATCTTCAGCATTGGCGTAACGCAAATACCTTACTTTAGTATTACCGCTACTGGCTTGCTCCTCGTCAAGGCGACGAATCAGCTTTACAACACGCTCACGGCTTTTCTTATCACCACTCACAATAACAGCGTTCATTCGTTCATCAGCCACCAGTTTTTGGCGTTTGCCCTGGCATTTGAGCTTGGTTATTCCCAGGTCGATAAAGGGTTTCGATAATACGAACGATTTCATTGGCTGACGCGTATTTAAGACCAATAACTCTCGTCTCGGTGTCTCCTTGCTGATCCACTCTGCGAACGATATCAACTAATTTGTTAACGACTGCCGCACGACCAGTAATCATGAGCACATTAGCAGGATCGTAATTAACCACATTACCGCCACCCGCATTATCATTTAACTGACGAAGCAAAGGAGCGAGTTGTTTGGCTTCAGTGTTATATAAGGCAACAATTCGCGTCACCATTTCATCGCCTTTTCCTGGAGACTTGTCATCGGCAAGGTGAATATTAGATACTTTTGCGTCTTTATCCTTAATAATTTTAAGGATATTGTTGTCCATTTCAACAGCCGCGTAGCCATAAACTTGAAGTACGTTTTAAAAAGAACTGGAAATATTGAGCATCATTGAGCAAGTCATAACTGCGAACATTAATTTTTCCACGCACGGTAGGATCGACAATGATGGTTTTGTTTAAGTTTTTACCAACAATATTGATAAATTCTTGAATATCCGTGCCTTTAAAGTTAGCCGTATATTCTTCTGACCAGACTTGAGGGGAAACAAGTGATGCAGTGACGACTAAACCAGCTAAAAGTTTTTGTCGCAGAGCCTTATTTTTCATTATTATTTACCTTTAATGCCTGATTTACTGCGGCAAACTAAAAAGAATTTCAATCAACTTTCCCTGACGTTCGACCGTGACAGACAATTGTGTCAACTCTGGTAACTGTCCCATAACTTCAATGGATTGATTTATGTCCGTCAAATCATAACCATTAAGGGTTTTTGCTAAATCATTTGGCTTAAGTCCTGAGGCCTTAAAAAATTGGCCGTCTTTTCCAGGATTTAACAGATAACCAGCTAAACCACCATTACCTCTTTTAGGAATAATAGAAATAAAATCGCTGATTTTGGCTGGGTTTTGCATTATTTGCTCACGATATTCTTCTATTTGTTCTGAAATCCTGCGATTCTTACGCTTATCAATTTTTCTAGATACCGCAACATTACTAGACAATGCTTTAGAATTAGCTCTTACTCCGTTTGGCGTATATTTTAATCCGTCTAACATTAAGGTTTCGTAACGGCCTGAATGGGCTAAAATAACGCGATCCGAAAGCACTTCTTTTAAAACAGCAGATGTGCCTTTTATTTTATCGCCCAAACTGTAAGTTTCTTGAGAACCATTTGAATCAATGACTGCCAAACCATTTTGCTCAGAAGTTGAAGCAACAACACCGGTCAATTGAACCGACAACGATGTTTTAGGTGCATCAGTAATAACGGGCGCCACTATTTTCTTTTCAACGGTTTTTTATCCGCCTTACCAAACAAAGACAGTTTTTTTAATTCAGAAATATCTACATTAGTTTCTGAATTTGATGAGGTTGAAAAACCCATGGGTTCCCAAGCAGCTTGATAATCAGGTGATGGCACTAATTTCCATGTCATCTGTGCGCCAATGTGTAACGCAGAAATGACTAATCCCCAAAAGAGAACAGCACTTACCGGTTTTGCCGGTATCTTGTTGAATATGGACACACATTTTTCTAACAAATCCATTCTGGTCGAACCCCTTGGTTATAGACCTTTTAACAGTTTAAAATAGCTATAAGCAATCACTAGTATTAATCATTCCGACAACGATAACGTAAACAAGTTCTACCCAAATTCTAGACGTAATAAAGTGAACATGCGTTATTTTTAACAACTTATTAGCATTTAATTTTTATTAATCCACTTTATACAGAACTAAAAAAAAAGCCATTAAGTATTTACCAGTATAATCCATCATTAAAATCACATATTTTTTATTTTACTTAAAATGTCACAGCAGGAGATCTATAGTGTCAAACACAGAGCAAACACCACCTGTTCGACTAGATAAATGGCTATGGGCTGCCCGTTTTTATAAAACGCGAGCCATCGCAAAGACATGATCCTCAGCGGAAAGTAAGTTACAACGGGCAACGAGCTAAATCCAGTAAAAATGCAGAGCTTGGAGCGACTGTTAAGGTACGTCAAGGATATGATGATAAAGAAATTATCATTCTAAAACTATCAAGCATTAGAAAAAATGCCACACAGGCACAAAGCTTGTATCAAGAGACTGAAACAAGTATTCAAAAACGTATGGTAAATGCTGAAGCAAGGAAACTGAATATATTGCATAATCCAGCACCAAAGACTAAGCCAGATAAAAAGCAACGCAGAACGCTGCTGCGCTTCAAAGAGATGTAAATTATGACACAAGATAATCTATACCGTTATTCATTTGAAAATGTGAATGTTCGTGGTGAACTTGTCCAATTAGACAAAAGCTACCAACAAATTATTGCTGCCCATGCCTATCCTTCTGTTCTAAACAAATTATTGGGGCAACTACTGGCTGCAACCTCTTTGTTAACTGCCACCTTAAAGCTTAAAGGCGACATAGGCATACAATTACAAGGAAACGGCCCCGTCTCTTTAGCTGTTATTAATGGCAACAATGAACAACAAATGCGCGGCATTGCTCGCTGGAAAGGTGAATTAAACGATAACGCCAGTCTAGATGAGCTATTTGGCAAGGGCTATATGGTGATCACTCTGACGCCAAATGAGGGCGAGCGCTACCAAGGTGTTGTTGCACTTGATAAACCGACACTCGCTGAATGCGTAGGGCAATATTTTATGCAATCTGAGCAGCTTCCAACCAAAATATGGCTCTTTTGTGAACAAGAAAAAGCCGCAGGTATTTTTCTTCAAGTGCTACCAAGTAAAGATGACGATGAAAATATTGCCTTTGAGCATTTAAGCCAGCTAACAAATACCATTAGCCCCAATGAACTGGTCAGCTTACCCGCCGAAGAAGTGCTTCACCGTTTATATCATCAAGAGAATTGCGCTTGTATGATCCTGTCCCTGTTACTTTTCAATGTCATTGTTCAAAAGAACGAAGCGCGCAGCCATTCGTACATTAGGCAAAAAAGAAGTCGATGACATCATAGCTGAAGACGGACAAATCGAAATGGGCTGCGAATACTGCAACAATAAATATGTTTTCGATAGCATCGATATTGCTGGAATATTTGCTGACCAACTTGCGCCATCAACCCTTCAATAAATACTTTACCTTGAGCGAGTTCTAGCATTACTCAGTAGAATTCAAACTAAATATTAAAGCTAAGTGGATAAAGATTTAAAATAAAAACCATTTAGCTTTATTCATTCCTGAATTCTAGGCTCTGTTGACATAGATTTATCACGTTTTGTTCGAATTAACAGCAATTTTATCGCGGCGCGAGGTATGATGCTTAGTTATTCTAAGTTCATGTCTTGCAACAATGAGAAAATGGCGGTTAAACGAACCCGTTGGGCTGCATTGTCGGCAATTTTGTTACGTTATCGTCTATTTATGTAGAATAACGACACTGCATAGACTCTGCCTTACATAAAATACCGACAAAGCAGCAAAAATGCACAAATCTATGTCAACAGAGCCTAATATCAATCAAAGTATATTTTTATTTTCGGCATCAAATTCAGCATGGCAAGTCAGCATTTTTTGACTTGTTTATTTCCATTAATTTCACAAACAAAAAAAACCGCCGAAGCAGTCTTTTGGTAAGCGGTTTTAGCTTAAATACCCGTAATAACAAAATGCTATTCGTACCACGGGCATTAACGTCAAAGCCTCAAGCTATAAGCTTACTGTTTTGATTTAATTGCCATGGCAACTTGGTTAAGCGCTGTGCCACCTAAAACATCACGCTTATTTAAACAAGAATCTATGGTTAGAACTTGATCAACATCATCAGTAATAAGCGTTGAGAACTCGCATAATTCGGTAATAGATAAATCTTCAATGGCTTTATTTAGACTGATGGCTTTAACCACGACTTCACCGACAATATGATGTGCTTCCCTAAAAGGAACGCCTTTTGCGACCAAATAATCTGCTAATTCAGTGGCATTGGCATAGCCTTGTTTGGCTGCAGCTAAGGTATTGTCTTTTTTAACTTTAAGTCCTGTCAGCACCAAGGATGTCATTTCAAGGCAAATTTCCCAGGTATCCATAACATCAAAAAGTCCCTCTTTGTCTTCTTGCATATCCTTGTTATAGGCAAGAGGCAGCGCTTTCATCGTGGTTAAAATGCCAACTAAACTGCCGTAAACGCGACCCGTTTTGCCTCTAATATTCTAATGCATCGGGATTTTTTTTCTGTGGCATTAAGGACGATCCCGAGGTCACTTGATCGTCAAGCTCAATAAAATTAGCCTCACCTGAATTGAAAAAGATCAGATCTTCAGCCATGCGACTTAAATGCATTAACGAAATGGATGCTGAACTGCAAAGCTCAACAACATGATCCCGATCGGACACACTATCAAGACTATTTAATGTCGGTGAATCAAAACCTAAGGATTGGGCTAATTGATAACGATCTATAGGGTAAGCCGTTCCCGCCAATGCGCCACAGCCTAAAGGACAGGTATTTAAACGCTTTAAAGCATCTTGAAGACGACTTTGATCTCGCTCGATCATTTCAACGTAAGCGAGTGCCCAATGGGCAAAAGTAATAGGCTGCGCCCGTTGCAGGTGAGTATAGCCTGGCATAATTGCATTTTGTTCACGCTCAGCAAGGGAAATTAATGCTAAACGCACATCAGCCAACTGATTGGCGATCTGCTCGGACGCTGTTTTACACCAGAGCTTAAGATCCGTTGCCACCTGATCATTACGGCTTCGTCCTGTGTGTAACTTTTTACCAAGATCGCCCACTTTGTCAATGAGTTTTTGCTCTACAAAACTGTGAATATCTTCTGCGCCCGTTGAAATGATCTTTTGCGGATCATCACTAACGTCATGCAACAGTTCATTCAATGCTTGATGAAGTTGCTGACATTCGGTTGCAGTTAATACATTAACCTCAACCAAAGCACTTGCCCAGCAATAGAGCCAATAATATCTTGCTCCACCAGCCGATAATCGATTGGTAAAGAATCATTGAACAATTTAAATAACGCGCTGCTTTCACCGCTAAACCGACCACCCCAAAGTGCCATCAGTCGCTCCTTTTTTATATATTCAATTATTTAAAGTAATAAATGGTTTTACTTACTGCCAAGTGTACGAATGCGGCTCGATAAAGAGTAAAGACGAATAAAGCCTTCTGCATGGGTTTGATCATAAACATCATCTTCACCAAAGGTGGCAAAGGCTTCTGAATACAAACTGTTGGGCGAACGCTTTTAACTGCGGTTGCTTGCCCCTTATAAAGCTTGATAACCACTTCACCATTTGAAAACTGAGCTAACGCTTCTGATGCCGCCAATAATGAATCACATAAAGGCGTAAACCAGCGACCATCGTAGACTAATTGCGCCATTTGAGCGCCCACTTGCTGCCGCCATTCACGGCTGGTTTTATCTAAGACTAATTCTTCAATTGCGCGAAGCGCTGCAAAAATCACTGTGCCCCCTGGCGTTTCATAGCAACCCCGTGACTTCATGCCCACTAAACGATTTTCGGTAATATCAATGCGCCCAACACCGTGTGCTGCGGCAATTTCGTTTAACGCCATAAGTGCTTTGTAGGGCGATAAGGGAGTGCCATCGACTTCAATTACTCGGCAGTTTTCAACTTTTAAAGTGACATACTGCGCTTTATCAGGCGCTTCCTCTGGCGATGCTGTCATAGTCCAAACTTGATCCGTTGGCTCATTCCAAGGGTTCTCAAGCTCGCCGCCTTCATGAGATATATGCCATGCATTAGCATCACGGCTATAAATTTTGGTTGCTGAAGCCGTGGTTTGAATCTTGCGTTTGGCAAGATAATCAAGGAGATCTTCACGGCTCACCATGCTCCATTCACGCCACGGCGCAATCACTTTTAGATCGGGAGCAAGCGCGGCAAAACAGCCTTCAAAACGAACTTGATCATTCCCTTTACCTGTACAGCCATGACAAAGGGCGTCAGCACCGACATTGCGAGCAACCTCGACTTGCGCCTTGGCAATGATAGGACGCGCCATTGAGGTGCCTAAAAGGTAAGTGCCTTCATAAATTGCGCCCGTGGCAATGGTTGGATAAATATAATCCGCCACTAATTCTTCTTTGAGATCGACAATATGGCACTCACTCGCACCTGAGGCTAACGCTTTTTGCTCAAGCCCTATCAGTTCTTCTTCTCCCTGCCCCACATCGGCACAAAACGCCACAATCTCACAATATCATAGGTTTCTTTGAGCCAAGGAATAATGGCCGAGGTATCTAAACCACCAGAATAAGCTAATACGACCTTTTTTATTTTCTGCTCTTTCATTTCAGTAACCTTTGTATTTATTAATTTGTTTTATTCATTACTCTTAAATATGTGAAAATTTAAGGTCGTATCGAGGTTCCAATTTGTTCACCGCGAACAAGTGCAGCCATTTGCTTACTGTCTTTCCATGAGGCAACTTGGACGGTTTCCCCCATTGATTGAGCCACATCTAAAGCGGCTTCTACTTTTACTTTCATACCATGGGCGATAACGCCTTGATTAATTAAATTCTCAATAGTGGCTGGATTTAATTCTTCAACTAATTCGCCATTAGCATCAAGCACCCCAAGCACATCTGAAAGTAAAATGAGTTTACCCGTCATTAATTTTGCAATTGCGGTTGCTGCTTGATCAGCATTTACGTTAAGTAATAAGCCGTCGTTGTCTATGGCAATAGAGCTAATAATGGGAAGCCAGCCTTGAGATAAAATAAATTGAAGATATTTGGCATCATTTGGTGTCACTTGCCCCACAGAGCCAAGGCTTTTATCTTTGATCGATGCATTGACGATATTGCCATCAGCCAATGTCAGCCCCACCGATGAAATACCAGAAGATTTGGCAAAAGCTTGCAATAATTTATTGGCAATACCTGCTAGCGCCCCTGAAATGATTGGCATTTGCTCAGCAGGTGTTACTCTTAAGCCCGCTTTTTTTTGAGTCTGCATACCGTTAGCTGCAAGTTGCTGCTCAACAACACAGCCGCCACCATGAACAATAATCACCGATTGACCTTGGTTTAATAAAGCAACCGTGGTTTCCATTAGCTGAGTAATACCCGCTTGATTTTCTAAAAGCGCACCACCGACTTTTAGTACCAATATTTTATTTAACGATAACGCCTTCATTTGACACCTTTAATTCAATCGTTAATCATTATTAAAACGAATATTCATGCATTGCAGTCCTTGGCTTGCAGCCCCTTTCATCAGATTATCAATGGCACTGGCAATCACTAAATAGCCAGATTTTGCATCAAACTTCCAACCAATAAGACAATTTGCAGTGCCTGCAACATCATCAATTTTTGGAAATCCACTTGCTAATACATTGACTAAATCACTCTCGTTGTAACAATCAAAAGCCGCGTTAATATCAACATTTTGAGTATTTGCTTTTAACTGCACCGTAATAGTGGCAAGAATGCCCCGTTTAAAATTACCTAAATGAGGCGTAAAAATAACTTCCTGCCCAAGATAACAAGCAATTTCAGGCTGATGCCTGTGACCAAGTACGCCATAAGGCGTTAAGCTCACTTCACAAAAACTGGTATTCATTTGTGCTTTTCGTCCTGCACCTGTAACACCACTGACAGCATTAATAACAGGGTACGCATCCGTTAGTAGATGTTTGATAGGCTTTAATGCAAGGAGTGATGCTGTCGGGTAACAGCCTGGTACAGCAATGAGATTACTCTGGGCAATTTGATCTTTATTCCACTCAGCTAAACCGTAAACCGCCTTAGCTAACACATCAGGATATTCGTGCTCAAAACCATACCATTTTGCATATTGCGTAATGTCAGCAAAGCGATAAGCGCCACTTAAATCAAATACCACCAAACCTTGCTGATAAAACCAAGCGGCTAAGTGAAGGCTAACTTTATGATCTGTAGCTAAAACCACGGCATCGGCATTGTTTGCAATATCCTTTTTAGCCTCATCGGTTAAAGGATTTAACGGGTAAGTCAATAATGGGTATTGAGGGTAAAGTTCAACAAGGGGCTTATGCTTATCTTCGCTATTTTTCGAAACATAAAGCCCATAAAGAGAAAAATGCTTAGCGTCATTAATAAGTGCTGATATTTGTGCGCCTGTGTAGCCACTTGCGCCGATCACGGCTATTTTTTTATTCATTTTATTTTTTTAACTCTGTCGTCGGTATTAGCTGTGTCAAAAGTAGTCGTAAGAGGAAAAATACTAAATGCAACGGCAATCGAAATAAGAAAGCGTTCAAGAATGACTTTTATCGTCGAAGGGAATGTATTAGAAAATGAATAGCCGAATTACTCGCTATTTTGTTGTAACAATCCTCCACTATGTATGTTTCCATATTTAACCTTCAATAGTAAGTTAACCGTGAATGGCGATTTTGTAAACTGTATGTTAGTCTATCAAACAAATTTATTTATGCAATATTTTTGAATAGTATTTAATAAAGGGCTGTAAGATGACACAAGTACCCAATGTAAAAACCTGTTTTACTGAGCTTATTGCCTCTGAATCCATTAGCGCACTTGATGAGATGCTTGATAAAAGCAATCATGGCGTTATTCAATTACTGCATAATTGGCTTAGTGATCTTGGCTTTACTTGCCAAACTCAAGTCGTCAAAGATACACGTGACAAACTCAATTTACTCGCCACACTAATTCCTCAAAATGGCAACAAAACGGGAGGGTTATTATTAGCAGGTCACACAGATACAGTGCCATTTGATAATAATCGCTGGCAAAGCAATCCCTTTAAATTAATGGATAAGGACAATCGTTGGTACGGGCTAGGCACTTGCGATATGAAAGGTTTTTTTGCACTGATTATTGCCGCGCTTGAGCAAATTCCATTAAACCAACTCAACAAACCTTTATATATTCTGGCGACTGCAGACGAAGAAACCACTATGAAGGGCGCTAAAGATTTTGCCGAGCACACAGACATATCACCTGACTATGCCATTATTGGCGAGCCTACTAGCTTAAAACCTGTTTATATGCACAAAGGGCATTTAACCCAAAGCATACGAATTACAGGGCGAAGTGGTCATTCATCAGATCCTGATAAAGGATTAAACGCCATCGAAATAATGCAAAAAGTCATAGAACAATTACTCAAAATAAAACAATTACTCGCTGAAAAATATCAAGAAACTGCTTTTAGCGTGCCTCACCCGACACTTAATTTTGGGCATATTCATGGTGGCGATGCGGTGAATCGCATCTGTGGCTGCTGCGAGCTTCATATTGATATTCGTCCTATTCCCGGTCTACCTATTAGCGAATTAGAACTACTAATAAAGCAATTTCTAAGCCCTATAAAAAGTGAATATCCAGACGCCATCGACAGCTATTGTTTATATCCACCCAACGAACCTTTTTGTGGCAATAAGGATGACTTTTGGACTCAGCAAGCTTCTCAATTATTAAATACACAGGCTGAAGTCGTTAATTATGCAACGGAAGCGCCGTACATTAGTAAGCTTGGTTGCCAAACCCTTGTTTTAGGGCCTGGAAGTATTGAACAAGCCCACCAGCCAGATGAATACCTTGATACTAAATTTATTAATCCAACCATAACATTACTTAAAGAATTGATAATTAATTCTTGTTTTAATAAAGATTTATCAAGTCGAACGTAAAAATAGCAGCCCTTTACTAAACACCTCTGTACAGATGATGAACTCTATGTATTAATTATACCCTGAATAATTAAGGGTATAATTCAAAGCGTTTTGAATCTCCAACCTTTAGTAAATAAACATATCATTCTCACTTGCCCTCGGAGCCACAATGACAGATATCTATTCATCCTTAAGGGCCAATGTCAGTATTTTGGGACAAATTCTCGGCGAAACTATGGCTCAAAATCTTGGTAACGAGTTCGTTGAAAAAGTGGAGCAAATAAGATTACTTGCCAAAAAGTCTCGAAAAGGGGATAAAAATGCAAGACAAGAAATGCTCACTTTGCTCACAAGCCTTCCCGACAATGAGTTAGTTCCTTTTGCCAAGCTTTTAACCAATTTTTAAACCTTGCTAATTTAGCTGAGCAGTTCCATACCATTAGTCGAAATTGTGATGAATTGGTCTGTGTTCCCGATCCAGTAGAGCAGCTCCTTGGGCGTATGCTTAACGGTAAAATAGAACAAGAAAAAGTGCTTGAATGCTTAAAGAATCTGGATATTGATCTGGTGCTTACAGCTCATCCCACCGAAATATCTCGCCGCACTTTAATTCAAAAATACACCGCCATTGTTGATTGTCTCTGTGAGCTTGAAAATCCCACACTAGGCGAGCGTGACACTAAAAAATTAAACTTACGATTACGCCAATTGATTGCTCAAATTTGGCATACCAATGAAATTAGAACAGAAAGGCCAACGCCAGTAGACGAAGCTCGCTGGGGATTATCCACAGTTGAAAATTCATTATGGCAAGCTGTGCCTGATTTTCTTCGACAGCTTAATGATCAAATAGAAGAAAAAACAGGTGAGCAATTACCCATTGACATCGCACCGGTTAGATTTTCAAGCTGGATGGGCGGCGACAGAGACGGCAACCCATTTGTCACCGCAAAAGTGACTGAAGAAGTATTACTACGAAGCCGTCATGCCGCGGCGCGTTTATATCTAAAAGACATTAGCTTGCTAGTCAATGAATTGTCCATGGAAGAGGCCAATGATGAGTTGCAAAAGTTAACCAATCATAGCCAAGAGCCATATCGAGATATTTAAGGGATTTAAGACAAAAACTGCGCAATACCATTGATTATCTAAATGAACGAATTGAAGGCCATCACTCAGAAGTTAATTACAGTAATATTATTTGGGAACAGCAAGATTTGCATCAGCCTTTAACCCTTATCTATCAAAGCTTAATTGATAGCGGCATGAAGCTCATTGCTAATGGCTTATTATTGGATATTCTTCGCAGGCTGTCTTGTTTTGGCATACACATGCTTCGCCTTGATATTCGCCAAGATGCTCAGCGTCACTCCGATGCCATTGCTGAGTTAACAAGGTATTTAGGGCTTGGTGATTACAATCATTGGGATGAAAACGAAAAACAAGCCTTTCTGTTGAGAGAGCTCAGCAATCTTAGGCCTTTGATTCCTTCTAATTGGCTGCCATCAAATGATGTGCAAGAAGTCATTAGCACTTGCAAACTTATTGCTAAACAACCTGTAAAAGCATTAGGCTCTTATGTTATTTCCATGGCAAGTAAGCCCTCTGATGTGCTTGCGGTATTATTGCTACTAAAAGAAACTGGCTGCTCCAACCCTATTCGAGTTGTGCCGTTATTTGAAACCCTTGATGACTTAAATAATGCAGCGCAATGCATTGATGCTCTTTTGCAAATTGAATGGTATCGCGGTTATACCAAAGGCATGCAAGAGGTCATGATTGGCTATTCAGATTCCGCTAAAGATGCAGGCGTTATGGCTGCTGCTTGGGCACAATATCAAGCTCAAGAGCAATTAGTAACGGTTTGCCGAGAAGCCAGTATTGGACTAACATTATTTCATGGCCGAGGCGGCACCATTGGACGCGGCGGTGGCCCAGCTCACAGAGCAATTTTGTCTCAACCACCTGGCTCTGTTGATGGCAGAATAAGAGTCACCGAACAAGGCGAAATGATCCGCTTTAAGTTTGGGCTTCCCAAGTTAGCCGTGCAAAGCTTAGCCCTTTATACCTCAGCTGTAATGGAAGCAACGCTATTACCTCCACCAGAGCCAAAACCACAATGGCGTGACTGCATGCAGCGTATCGCTGATGAATCAGTTGTGGCCTATCGTGAAATAGTCAAAGGCAATCCTGACTTTGTTGACTATTTCAGGGCTGCAACCCCCGAAATTGAATTGAGCAAATTACCACTAGGAAGTCGCCCAGCCAAAAGGAAAGTTAATGGTGGTATTGAAAGCCTTCGTGCAATTCCCTGGATTTTTGCTTGGTCACAAAACCGCTTAATGCTACCCGCTTGGTTAGGCGCAGGAGAAGCACTGCAAGCGGCCATTAACAGAGATGAAATATCTCTACTTAACGAGATGGAAGCATGGCCCTTTTTTGAAACTCGCATTTCTATGCTTGAAATGGTTTACACCAAATCAGAGCCAAACATTGCCAGTTACTACGATACTTGCCTTGTTCCAGAAAAGCTTCAGCACCTTGGTCATTCGCTAAGAAATCGACTGCAAGTTGGCATTGACACAGTGTTAACTCTAACCAAATCTGACACATTAATGTCCCATACGCCTTGGAATAGGGAATCAGTTAGATTAAGAAACCCATATATTGATCCTCTAAACTTTATGCAAACAGAGCTACTCGCCAGAACGCGAAAAGGTGATATCTCTGAAAATGTACAATTGGCTCTGATGCTAACCATCGCTGGAGTTGCAGCAGGAATGAGGAACACTGGCTAGATAAATTAAAATTAGCGAAAAATAAAAGGCTGTAAGGCTCGCCATTGCCAAAGAGAATGCAACGAAAAGCCTTACAAATCTTCATCAAAATAAAAAATTCTAAACCTGTCGCTATCGAAATTAAGTCATTCTGTTTGACAGATATGACAAAATACCGTTGCTCTTTGGCCTAATTTAATTTCAGTCAGTAAATTGCCGCATTGATTACAGGTTTGATTTCCTCGACCATAAACATGAAGCTTTTGGGCAAAATATCCCGGTTTACCCTCAGCATTAGTAAAATCTTTAAGCGTGGTTCCACCTTGTTTTATCGCCGCATCAAGAATTTGCTTCACAACTTCAACTAATTTTTCGAGCCGTTTCTTGGTAATGCTAAACCCTTGAGACTGAGGATGGATACCTGCAGCAAACAGTGCTTCGTTCGCGTAAATATTACCAACGCCAACCACAATAGCGTTATCCATTAAACAAAGCTTGATGGCTTTTTTCTTATTTTTAAAGCATCAAGTAAATAGTCAGCATTAAAGTCATCACTTAATGGCTCAGGGCCTAATTTCTGTAGTAATGGAAACGCTTCCTCAGGAAGCTCATTCCAAAGCCAAGCACCAAATCGTCTTGGATCATTCAGTCTTAACATTGTGCCATTTGCCATAACGAGGTCAATATGGTCGTGTTTTTGAATGGGTGCATCCCCCTTAATAATTCGCAAACTGCCTGACATGCCAAGATGAATAATCGTTGTTCCCGCATCAGTATCAATAAGCAAGTATTTAGCTCGCCTACGAATATTTCGAATTGTTTGTCCAATAATATTGCGCGATAGTTCAGGAACAGGCCAGCGAAGGCGAGGATTTCGAATAATAAGATCAGAGACCGTTTGATCTATCAGATGAGGGAAAATCCCTTGCCGAGTAACTTCAACTTCTGGTAATTCAGGCATTTTGATTTATAAAAGATGAGGAATTTAATTTGTAAATGGACAAGTTAATTAATGGCTTTCGAGATAATTTAAGAAGAGAGTGTAATGATTTAATCTGTAAGAAAAAGACACTTACAATATCATTGTTTTTCGAAGGATTTTGTATCATAAGGCTCCGCATTACTGCGAAACCCTTATGTACAAAAGTTTTGAGTCGACCGATAAGCCGGGTTCTGTTCTTTGCTTTAACACAAAGCGACAATCATTCATCTAGGCCTGCAATCGCTCACAGGCTCAAGCAATCTACCCGATCCCAACGCGAGCCGCGCATTAACTTTTAAAAAGCAACGGGATCCTATTTGATCTTGCTCCGGGTGGAGTTTTACCTTGCCACAACTGTTGCCAATTGTGCGGTGCGCTCTTACCGCACCCCTTCACCCTTACCGACCCATAAATGGGCAGGCGGTATACTCTCTGTTGCACTTGTCGTCAGCTCACGCTGCCCAGGCGTTACCTGGCACCCTGCTCTATGGAGCCCGGACTTTCCTCCCCGCTCTTGCGAACGCGGCGATTGTCTTGGTCTGCTCGGCGGGGATTATAGCCATGAATACAAATGAAACCAACAAAATTTACATATCCATTCCTTGCTGCCATTACTTCTTTTACCTATCGGTAATACCACAAAGAAAGCGGAATAAAGATAAGGTTCATAATGGTTGTAAGATTTAAGCCAACGTTCGATTCATGTAAGGCGTGAACCGTATTTCGAGAGAAGTACTCCAATCCATATCACGGAAAAGAAGATCGATTAATATTCCTGTGGCTAAAATAGCCAGAAATAATAAGCTCACCATCCAACGAGCTGGCGCTTTACCATAGTAGTTACGATAAACATGGGTCATAGGAATGGTCAAAACGTCCGACAGAATAAACCCCATTACGCCACCAAATGAAATGCCGCCATGCCAAAGCGCTGCAGCTAATAACAGATTCTCAACAGAACAAACATAGCAAGCACTGCAACAAAATACCGATAACACGTCCAGTAATGAGTGCAGCATTGGAGCCATTGTTGAGTTATTACCAATAAAAAGTAACTGCCACCAGTTAACAGGCATCAAGGCGATTAATATGGAAGAAACCACAACACCGATAAGAATTTCTTTTCCTATCATTGAAATGTCCATTTGAAATAGCCAGCACTGCGACTGATTTGTCCATTAATGGCCTTGGTTTTTGTATCGCTTTGCATCCATCATGGGCGGCTTACCCATGTTAGACATATCCATATTACAGCTAGCCTCTGCAGGCTTATTTATCATTGCCAGTTTTGTTTGCAATGCTTGTAGTTGATTTTTAGGGAAAAAATTAAATAACACAGCCACAAAATCACCAACATAATAGCGCCAATGACTTCTCCCCATAGAAATTGCCATCCAAGTAAGAGACCAAGACAATAAACATTTCCAAATGAGATTAGTACTGGCAACTAAAAAAGCCATCGCATTTGAAAGACTGGCTTTTTTGATTAACAGTGTTTTTGAAAGTGATGCTGCGGCATAGGAGCATGAAGAGGAAACCATGCCTAATAATGTTGAAATAGAATGCTTTTAGGACTCGTTTTGGCCTAAATGCTTAACGACAGCCTTCATCGGCAAAATGTTTTCTAAGAATAGAAGACAAGATTAGGCCAAAAGCTAAAGGCCAATATATTTGCCACACCATGCTACTAAAAGTATCAATAATCTGCGTCAAACCATGCAGAATAATGTGTTCCATGGAAACTCCTTTAAGGAGTACCGGTATATTTAAATCAAAAGAAAACCGATACAGGTACTAAATGCATCAGGTTATACTTTGAATTTATGAGCCTCAACTTAACATTTGTTTATTTTTATAACTTATAAAAAGTCAATGCGATTAATACAACAAAACTAAACTGTCACCTATTTAAACGCCGCTTTGACGTAAATATCAAAACGATTTTTCTTTGTGGCAAATCACAGTACTCGGTTTTTGATTATTCAAATCCGCTGCATAGTCAGGGCGTTTTACAACTACGCGTGTTTGAGCAATGGCTAAAGCGGGGGTTAATAAATTATCAGCATCTAAATCCGCACCCACTAATGACTGGAATACGCGCATTTCTTTTTTACTAACGCAGATTTATCACGGTGGGGATACATGGGGTCAAGATAAACCACATCAACGGTTTGCCCCTCTTCTTCCATTTGACTTAAGCTTGTGCCATCTAAAAGCTGCATACGTTTTTGCATCCATACACCAATATCTGCATTTAAATAAGCTCTTCGTAATCCATCTTGCAAAGTAAAGCGACGACGGGGTGGCGCTCAATCATGCTCACTTGGCAACCTAAACTCGCGAGCACAACGCATCACGCCCAAGCCCAGCTGTTCCATCAATAACACTGGGAGATAGGCCTTGCTTCAAGCCAACGGCCTTGGCTATGGCTTGACCTCGGCCGCCGCCAAACTTGCGCCTATGGGCTACTACACCTGAAACAAAATCCACAAAAATACCACCAAGTTTTGGTTCATCGCGTTTTTTTAATGTCAGCTTGTCATCAACAAATGTCAGTTCAAATACACTGTCATTATTGAAAGTCAGTTTTTTTTGTTGGCAAATTTCATTGAGCTTATGCTGCTGCTCATCAAAATAAATACTAAGGAAAGTCTGAGTCACGGAATTTTATAACTGCAAAAACGGTGACGTTATTATGACATCACTTGCATTACTATTCTTTAAAAGTTTGCTGGGTATACTGCCAAAAAATTTTTAAAAGGCTCAATTATGCTCAGTTACCGTCATGGCTATCATGCGGGCAATTATGCCGATGTGTTAAAACATTCAATGCTTTTGCAAACCATCAAACTACTTCAAAAGAAAAACAAACCGTTTGTGTATATTGATACCCATGCTGGTGCAGGTGGTTATAGCCTTAAAGATGAATTTGCTCAAAAGACTGGTGAGTATCAAGAGGGCATAGGCAAAAATTTGGCAAAATGCCGATCTGCCTGAAGCACTTGCTGAATATGTATTAGCCGTAAAATCATTTAGCTCAGACTTAGATTCAGATGAATTGAATTATTATCCTGGTTCGTTCGCCAATGTTTGTAGATATGAACTTACGAGATAAAGATCGTATGGTTCTTCATGAGCTCATTCGACAGATTATCCCTATTTAGCGGATGCTTTTGATAAAGATAAGCAAGTTAAAGTCATTCACGATGACGGTCTAAAAGGATTAATGGCGCAGTGCCGCCATTAGAGCGTCGGGGTGTAATTTTAATTGATCCCAGTTATGAGATGAAATCAGATTATGAAGACGTAGCCAAACCATTATTAAAGCCTATAACGCGATTTTCCACTGGCGTGTATATGCTTTGGTACCCTGTAGTTAATCGAGCACAAACTGAAGCTATAGCTTAGTTACCCTTAAAGAAAGCGGCATGCCTAAGCAGCTCAGAATAGAGCAAATCAATTCAGCCTGATAGTAATGAATTTGGTATGATGGATGACAGCCAGCAGGATTATGGATTATTAATCCGCCATGGCGCTAGATGAAATTGCAACAATTCGCTGGACTATTTAAACCAAAAACTGAATCAAGGTGGCGGCTCAGTAACAGTAAAGTGGAAGTGGCAAGAAGATTAATTTTAAGCCGCGATATACTTTAACTTACGCGCTAACCTTTAACTAACTCGATAGCGTTATAGGCAGCAATACGTAGCAGCATGTCCACCATTAAATTGCTTAAGTATGGCTAGGTATCGACTTCCCTGTCAGGTCGATATTCTGCTCAGGAATAAAAGCATTGGTAACGCTCAATTCTTTAGCGGTGAGGCATTAACTGCATTCATC
>CAEFZP010004959.1:0-47924 GCA_903064625.1 Mallotus villosus
TCCTCCTCCTCTCCTCTCCTCTCTTCCTCTCCAGCCTCTCCTGCGAGCATCTGAGATCATCTACCAGGGTTTGTGCTAACAGCTTCCATAATTACCGAGAGCTCTCCAGTCCAAGTGCTGTTTCTCTCCGTGCGGAGGAGAGCGTGAGAGAGAGAGCACTCTGGGTGGATGGTGTGTACTCTAGCTAGGTTGGAGTAGGTCCTTCTCCGCTCGTGGTTCGGAGAGAAGAGAAGCCCCGACTCGGCGGCGTGAAAAAGTCTTAGCGACCTCCTCACTCGTTGCAAAGTCTAATTGCAACCTGCGTTTAATCCAATTAGTCGGAACAGGAAGTGTTATTGGTGTAGAAAGCCAGGAACAAAAGACGAGGTCGTGTTCTGAAAACAGACTTGGCCACTTTCCTGTGAGGACAATAATGATCCCTAATAGAGCTGACTGGATGGGGGTGGCGAGGATGGGATGTAATTACAGGTTGTGTTGCCGGGGGTGACGGCTTTGTTCGACGCTGCGCAGCGTGACACGGGCCTGGTGTGTGTTTACACCCTCCCTGGTGTGTTTGATCATTCGTGTGATTGTGTGTGTGATTGTGTGTGTGTGTGTGTGAGAGTTAGAGACTTGGTGCGGAGTGTGTTTGCCTACGCGCCTGCGAGAGAGAACACAAGCCTTTTCTATGATCCCGTCAGTGTAGCATTCTCCACTACATGTTAATCACATCGTGTTTGTCGTGTATCTACATGTGTCTCATAACCTTTCACAGAGGCTGCAGAGAGCACGCTTAAACCATCCGGAAAAGACCCGGAAAAATGATTATCACGGCTTAGAGACAAAAAGCTCCCTCGAGGGAGAGCGGCGAGAGCGGGGAAAAGGAGAGAGGGAGAGTGGAGAGAAAAGGGGAGGGGAGAGGGAGAGAGGGAGGCAGAGAGAGTGTAGAGAGAGGTAGAGAGAGGGAGAGAGAGGTAGAGAGAGAGGAGAAGAGAGAGAGAGAGACAGAGAAGGAGATCATGAAACCTGGAGAGGTCTGTCGGAGCACCCTAATCTCAGGGTTGCACAAAAACGTGACGTAGCAGAGCTGTGAGCGACCCTTCCCTTTCACCCCACCCTTGGCTTGACCCTGACCCCTGCCCTCCCGTCCCTGACCAGAGGCGGGGTCAGGCGGTGTGCCACGCAGGAGACCCCACCACCAGGGAGTCTCAATCAGTCAGACACTCCGACCAAATCCCTCCTAAATAATTCACAACTCACTTGAGCGATGGACACAGACATGAGCCACCGTCTTGCCCTCACGGACTCTGGTTTCAGCGAATCAAATCACTCCTCCTTAAAGAGGTCCGTGTGTGCAGATGAATAATAGATGTGGCTTCCACGGGAAGCCTGCAGGAGGTGGAACGTCTCGTGTACTGAGCGGCGAGGCTCTGTGAGGCTAACCCTGCGAGACAGCGGGACGCACCAGATCACGACCACGCGAGAAGCCATCTTGCCAAGCTACAAGTTATCCGCTTGTGCCTGAAACACTGTGGCTCGGAACAGCCGGCGTCCTACGAGGAACTACAGACAGCTGTGGGAGAGGGTCGAAGTTAGCTTGTGATAGACGGATGATTCGTCCAATCGACTGTCGGGTATTTTTGGCCAAGTCCCTTTTCCAAACAGTTTCCAAGGACGACTTCCAGATGGTTATGTGTAACAAACCGTCTGGTGAGTCAGGTTACTGTGAGGCGTCTCTCTGAGATTTCCCGCCTCTCCGGGTTGCTCTTCGGTGTGATTCAGAGCCGGTCACAGGCTTGCCGGGCCACTGGGAACGGTAGTTTTGGCAGGCGGCCATGATGGAGAGGTGAAACGCTCTGGGATGCCACTCCAACTGAAATACCGTGTATGACCACATCTCTAGGGGTCCTTGTTTGCGTGTGTGTGTGGTAGCACAGTGTGTGTGTGTGTGTGTGTGGTAGCATAGTGTGTGTGTGTGTGTGTGTGTGTGATAGCACAGTGTGTGTGTGTGGTAGCACAGTGTGTGTGTGTGTGGTAGCAGTGTGTGTGGTGTGTGGTAGCAGTGTGTGTGTGTGTGGTAGCAGTGTGTGTGTGTGTGGTAGCAGTGTGTGTGTGGGATAGCAGAGTGTGTGTGTGTGTGTGTGTGTGGTAGCAGTGTGTGTGTGTATGTGATAGCAGGCAGTGTAAATGTGTGCAGAAGGTAGGCCTCAGTTGTGAGTGTGTGTGTGTGACGTCCTGACAGAGTGCATCAGTGTCTTCCACAGCAGCACCACGGTCCAGAGAGAGATCTCTCATGGGGGACATTCACTTAGGGTGTCACAGCAAGACCCCTCTCTCTCTCCGTCTCTGTGTCTCTCATGCTCAATGTCACTCGCCCCCCTCCTGTCTTCCATCTTTACCCCTCCCTCTCTCTTTTTCTTAATCTCTTCTCTCTCTTTCCTTCCTCCCTCTCTCTCCGTCTCTCTGTCTGTCTCCTCCCTTTCTCTCTCTTCCTTCTAACACATTGAGCCCTTTCTCCCCTCTCTCCCTCTCTCTCTCCCCCCCTCTCTCCTCTCCCCCCCCTCTCTCTCCCCCCCTCTCCCCCCCCCTCTCTCTCCCTCTCCTCCCTCCCCCTCGGCCTGAGAGCCAGTCCCCTGGTGCAGAGGGGCTAAAAAAGGAAAGCGAGCGGTGCCCCCCGGCTCTTTTCTCTTTTAATAGGCGTCGTATTCCTGCCGGAGCGAGCCAGAGTTCACCTTGATGTCACACATCAGCCACACACACTGAACCCAGGGCCCTGCTCTGGTGGGGGGAGGGAGAGGGGGGAGGAGGGGGGAGGGTGGAGAGGGGGGAGGAGGAGGGGGGAGGGGGAGGAGTGGGAGAGGGAGGCGAGAGGGGGGAGGAGGAGGTGTGTAGGTTAGGAGGGAGGAGGGAGGAGGGAGGGAGAAAGGGGAGAGGGAGAGAGGGGTGGGGAGGATGAGTAGGAGGGAGGGAGTAGAGGGGGAGGATGAGGGGGCGGATTCGGGTGGGAGCGGGAAGGAGGGAGGAAGAGGGGGGAGGACACTTGGGGGAGGAAGTTCAAACCAGACACATATTTCTTCCTCTATCTCCATCTCTCGCTCACTCACTCTCTCCCTCTCTTTCTTGCCCTCTCTTTCTTTGTGCCTCTCTCCCTCTCTCCCTTTCCAATTCGCTCACCCATATTACTCAGTCCCTCACTTCCTGTTTGGACACCCACTGACCAGCGAGGGCCAGACGATCGATGGTAGACACCCACGGCAAAATCAAATTACTTCTGCTCGATTTGTAGCCGGAGAGACAAAGAGAATGAGAAAATAAAGGCAGTATGACCCTGGTCCTTCCTGTGTCAGTAGAACCCTGGTCCTTCCTGTGTCAGTAGAACCCTGGTCCTTCCTGTGTCAGTAGAACCCTGGTCCTTCCTGTGTCAGTAGAACCCTGGTCCTTCCTGTGTCAGTAGAAGCCTGGTCCTTCCTGTGTCAGTAGAACCCGGTCCTTCCTGTGTCAGTAGAACCCTGGTCCTTCCTGTGTCAGTAGAACCCTGGTCCTTTCTGTGTCAGTAGAACCCCGGTCCTTCCTGTGTCAGTAGAACCCCCGGTCCTTCCTGTGTCAGTAGAACCCTGGTCCTTCCTGTGTCAGTAGAACCCCAGTCCTTCCTGTGTCAGTAGAACCCCGGTCCTTCCTGTGTCAGTAGAACCCCAGTCCTTCCTGTGTCAGGAAAACCCTGGTAACTTGTCACCTATAGCAACAGAACCCTTGCTAACAGCTACCGGCAACTAACTGTCACTCTGCAAATAAATAAATAAATAAAGTATGTGAACGATCGTAGAACCAAGTTATCACATAATATGTTATAAAATGTCTTTAATCTAGAAATTCAACATTCTACCAACAATGTACACGTTAATCCACTCCAACAGTCCACATTTGTCTAAACTTGGCCGTCAACTGTAATGCATTTGGTGTCAGTGTCCATGAGTAATTCACCTCCGCAAAAAACGCAAAGCCTCCTGGGTAATCAATTGACCAGGTCCATCCTTCACATATTGATTGTAGCTTCTCCAGATTTGGGTGGTGAAGCAGGGAGGAGATGTGGTGGAGGAGGGGGCTGGTGGTGGAGGCTAGAGGCTGGTGGTGGAGGCTAGAGGCTGGTGGTGGAGGCTAGAGGCTGGTGGTGGAGGCTAGAGGCTGGTGCCGGTGCTAGTGTGACATTCTCTCTCGCTGTCGTGCCTTTCAGGTCCTCTCTGCTCAGCGTGTGATCAAACTGCTGGTAGGATGTGGAGGAGGGGGCTCCAGCCTCCAGCCTCCAGCCTGCTGCATCCAGATCCTTTTCTTAGTCTAGCGTGATAGAGCTGCTGCCTCTCAGCACTCATCGGCCCTCTCTGCTAAAGAGAGAGAGACATTGAGAGAAACAGAGATTGAGAGAGAGGGAGACATTGAGAGAGACAGAGATTGGAGAGAGAGGGAGACATTGAGAGAGACAGAGATTGAGAGAGAGGGAGACATTGAGAGAGACAGAGATTGAGAGAGAAAGTGAGATTGATGGAGAGAGAGCAAGAGATAGTGAGAGAGATAGTCTCTCTATACAAAATAAGTTTCAAGGTACTTATTCCGTCTCTTTAGCCTGGACCTGCACAGATCAATACTGTTGTTTTACTAAGACAAAATGGAGACCAGCAAAGACCTTGCAGCCAAACATTGTGTGAGTGTGACCGAGTGTGCGTAATAGAGTGCGAGTGTGTGTGTGGTGTGTGTGAGAGAGAGTGTGTGTGTATGTGCGGTCTCACAGTGCCCTGAGGCTAATTGGTGTTATTTCTGGACAGTGGAGAGATCACCTTACTGGTCCTTTACACCAGCCCTGTCAGCTACCTTCCCTTCATCCTCTCTCTCTCTCTCTCTCTCTCTCTCTCTCTCTCTCTCTCTGCCTCTCCTCTCTCTCTCTCTCTCTCTCTCTCTGCTCTCTCAGCTCTCTCGTCATTCCTGCTTCCATCTCCCTCTCGTCTCTCTCCTCTCACATCTCTCTCTCTCTCTCTCTGTCTCTCTCCCTCTCTCCTCTCTCTCTCTCGTCTCTCTCGTCATCTGTTCCTGTTCCACTCTCTCTCTCCCTGCATAATCAGAACGTCTTCCATCTCCACTGTAATTACAACACAGCCTGAGTTCAGACGCTGCCTTTATCTCCCTCGCGCTCTCTCTCTCCTTTTCACTGTCTTTTCCAGCATCTCTCTTTTCCTCCCTACTCGCTTTCCTTCCCTCCTGTTCTCCCTCCCCCTCTCTCTCTCCCCTCTCCTCCCTTCTCCCACCCTCCCTCCCCTCTCTCTCTCTCTCCCTCCTCCCTCCCTCTCACCTTCCCCTTGTTCTCCCCCTTCCTTACATCTATCTGTACTTCTCTCCATAATGGACGCCAGGACACATTAGGCGCTCCTCAGGAGAGTGAGCACTTGACCCGGGCCGCCTGACAGAGATATGTCTGCTTAGTCACAGGGAGAGAGGGGTGGAGACACAGAGAACAGAGAGGATAAGAGAAAGTGAGAGAGAGGCTGGAGGGAGGGAGAGGACGGGTGGTGATTCTCTCTCTTGCCTGATAACAGCTGTGAGAATAGGGAGATAAAACCTATTGAGACGGGGTGTCTGTAATCCACCCCAGAGAGGGAGATAGGGAGAGAGAGAGCGGGAAGAGAGAGCGTGAGAGAGCTCTTTATCTATCTCTCTCTATGTACCCATCTCTCTTGATTTCTTTCTCTCTCTCCTCTTCGATTTCTCTTTCGTCTTTACCTCCATGCACTCCTCGCTCTCTCTCCTCTCTCTCTCTCATCTTTCTTTCTCCTCGTCCTTCGCTCGTCTGCTCTCCTACTACCTTCATGCGAGCGCCTCTCTCTCGCTCCTCTCTATCTCTGTGCGCACCTCTTGAACTTGTTATTTGTATATGTGTTGTCCCTCTCAATGTAGCTACTGTATTTACTTAGGCTGTTTTTGTTTTTTGTTTTGATTTGTTGTTTTCTGTTCTTGACGCTTTGTTGTCACCAAATGTCCCGGACAATACTGACTGTAGTTCCTTATGTTTGATTGAATTGAATTGAGAGAGAGAGAGATGAGAGAGAGCGAGAGCTGAGAGAGAGAGAGAGAGAGGTGTGGAGGGTGAGGCAGAGAGATGTGAGGCAGGGTCGCGGCTGTGGTGTGCTGGAGAGCTGTCGTCGGATGAGGGTGTCGGCGTGCTAGATGTGAGTGTGTGTGGAGTGGGGAGGGCAGATAGATGTGAGGCAGGGAAGGGTCTTGATCTGGGCATGGAGCAGCTGGAACCAACGTGTCCCATTCAGGCTATTCTACCCCAACGACACGCGGGCTGGAAAAGATGATTGGCTGACAGGCTTGGTTAAACCTGTGGATAGTGTGCAGCACTCACCTCTGTTTAACGGTAAGGAGTGTCGTCTGTGTGAGAGAGAAATAAAGGGAGAGAGAGAGAGAGAGAGAGAGAGAGAGAGAGAGAGGAGAGAGAGAGAGAGAGAGAGAGAGAGAAATGATCCATTCACCATCTGGTACCTCGTCTCTTTTCTCACCACAACTCTCTCTCTCACATACTCATATCCTCAAGTCATATATCAATCCTCTGCCACACACTCATCTCTCTCTCTATCTCTCGCTCATCTCACTTCTCTCTGCCTCTCCTATATCTCTCTCTCCTCTCTCTCTCTCTCTTCTGCTCTCTCCCAGCTATCTCTCTCTCCTCTCTCTCTCTCTCTCGCTCTCTCTCTATGTTGCACTCCTTCAGTAAGAAGCTCTGTGTGGTTCCTCTCAGTAGCATCCATCTATCACTTGTCCCTCCATTCCCCTCCTCCTCTCTCTGTTCTACGCCAGTGCCAAACAAGCCCTGCTCTATGAGATCTCTCCAACCTCAATCAATGAATCGTCCAGGTGCTTCCGTGTTCCCGATTAGGGTTGGAATTTAACCCTACTAGAGGAAGCGTAGACACCCGCCACACGTCCCGTCAAGCCTCCCTACCACGTAGAGGATCTCAGATTGATTCTCGTCGCGTGTTTCAGAGGTGCGCTGATGAGAAAAGCCAAAGCACGGCCATCTTTTCTTTGCTTCGCCGCTTTTTTAATACGACTCTGAACGGAGCGGGTGACTCGCGACGGGCGTCCGCTGCACGCGCTTCAGCGTCTCTCTCTGCGTCTGCTTGAGGTGACGTTTATAGACGTGCATGTACCATAGCGATAGTTCTTCTGTGTTCGTTGTGAGAACTGTTGTAAATTGCAGGATTAGGACAAATTTGTCCTAAAAAAAGTATTGTTTTCTTGTTAGAATTATAGCCTCAACCTCACGTGCTGGATGGAGGACACATATCAGCGGGCTTATATACACTTTGTTTCGTCGAGGGAGAAATGAGAACACGGTCTATTATGGAAGACAATAAGCCAGGCAAATGGAAAAACTAAATCCTTTAAAAACTTTAATGACTTTAACGATTATTAAAAATACATTGTGTGAATGAGAGTTTCACCGCGCTTTCACCATAACCAGACACTGTCGTGTCATCTACATTGCAGACTCCAGACAAGTAGAAACACCGATTGTTTTTTGTGAGTGATTAGTTATTTGGGTAGTTGTAGTTACAGTTTGAATTTGTGGGCAGTCTTTCTCCTCAAGCCAAAGCGACTAAATCTGGATGTAATTAGACCACGTCAGACATGAGAAATGAGCACAGATAAAATCGATCCGATATTGAGTGTAGACTTTCTGTACCGTGTTCTTCTTTTCACCGCTCTCTCCAACACATGTACACACACACATGTACACACACCCACACACACAGAGTTAAGTATGCCTACTTGCCCATGTTCAAAACACATGTATTTCCGCCCATGCATTAGCACATGTACACACAGTTAGCATATACACACTCATAAACGATTTTAATGATGGACGTGTACACACAAATAATGAGCACATACACACATTCTCATTTTATAACACACGTGCACACACACACTTAGAGGACTGCTGTGCCACACACCCAGAGTCTTGCTTACCGGGAGAGTGAGCGAGGACGTGCGAATGCGTGCGAGGAGTGCGGAGCAGGGGTGAGGAGTGCTAGCGAGGGTGAGCGAGAGTGAGGGGGGGCGAGCGAGGGGAGCGATGAGCGGGGAGCGAGCGAGCGAGCGGGGGCGAGCGAGGGGCGGATGCGGGGAGCGAGTGAGGGTGAGCGAGGAGTGAGCGGGGGGCGAGCTGGGAGTGAGCCAGCAGAAGCCCAGTGAGCTGGTGAATATTGATGCAGCAGGTATTGATTGAAGACCTGCAGTGTTGGTCCTCCTCCAT
Source organism: Mallotus villosus (assembly GCA_903064625.1). Taxonomy (NCBI): domain Eukaryota; kingdom Metazoa; phylum Chordata; class Actinopteri; order Osmeriformes; family Salangidae; genus Mallotus; species Mallotus villosus. Next base: position 8,288 of record CAEFZP010004959.1, read on the forward strand.
CTTGCATGCCCGCCTGCTGTCTGGGACACTTTATAGAGCTTCCTGTCTGTGGCTGGCTGCACATTACGAGACCCACACACATACACACACACATGCACACACACACACACACACACACACACACACACACACACACACAGGCACACACACACACACGCAAGCACACACACACACACACACACACACACACACATACGCACACACACACACGTACACACCCAGACACACACCTAGACCCACACATACACCGACACACACACACATACACACCCAGACAAACACCTAGACACACACACACACCCACACACACCACATTACGAAGCCTGTGTGTCCAGAACCCCAGTGAAACAGGAAAACACCTAGTGTCTGCTTTCATACGGAACACAGTTCAATCATGGACTCCAGCGAGCGCCGATCCCAGTCATGCTGCTCTCTACTTCCTGTCAGTCGCCATCACTTCCTGTCAGCTGCCAGCACTTACTGTCGGACAGCAGCACCTCCTGTCACTCAGGGGTGTCGTGGCAACTGAAGAGGAAACTCCATCAGTCAGCAGAACAGCTAACCCAGAACACCACCTCTCTTTTATAGTGGTTAAGAAGTGTGTGTACCTTGTGACTATGAAAATAAGTCGTGAAAGTGTGTCTATGAGTGTGTGTGTGCCTGTGTGTGTGCCTGTGTGTGTGTGCGTTGGTGTGTGTGTCTGCCTGTGTGTGTCTGTGTGAGTGCCTGTGTGTGTGCATGTGTGAGTGCCTGGGTGTGTGTATGTGCCTGTGTGAGTGTGCGTGTGTGTGAGTGTGCGTGTGTGTGAGTGCCTGTGCGTGAGTGCCTGTGTGAGTGTGCCAGTGTGTGTGCCAGTGTGTGTGTGCCTATGTGTGTGTGCCTGTGTGTGTGTGCCTGTGTGTGTGTGTTTATGTGTGTGTGAGTGCCTGTGTGTGAGTGTGCCGTGGGATGGTGAAGTTGTAGATTGGAGCCTTACATAACTACACCATTCAGCATTAAGTGCCACTTATTCCGATTACTGCACTGCTCTGATAAAACCACCTGTTTTCCTTCTACTTCCTCTTAACTCCGTCCTGTCAAGACTGTTTTTCATATGTTCAGCCAGGCTGTACTTATGTGTGTAATGGATGTTTTGCAGTCATCACAAAAACAGTCAATGGTTATGATCCTTTTATCAGTGTATCCTGGGTAATGTGACTTCATACAGACTGTCTTACAGTACAGTTGCTCAAAGTACAATACGTGCGGCTCAGTGGTTAAGGCATTTGACTGCAGGTCTAGAGGTTGCAGGATCAAATCCACTTCTGTATGTTGCTTTGTATGAAGCTGTGTCTGAGCTACAGACACAGCTGTAGAGGAGGAGAGTTACAGACACAGCTGTAGAGGAGAGTTACAGACACAGCTGTAAAGGAGCTACAGACACAGCTGTAAAGGAGAGTTACAGACAAAGCTGTAGAGGAGAGTTACAGACACAGCTGTAGAGGAGGAGAGTTACAGACACAGCTGTAGAGGAGGAGAGTTACAGACACAGCTGTAGAGGAGAGTTACAGACACAGCTGTAGAGGAGGAGAGTTACAGACACAGCTGTAGAGGAGGAGAGTTACAGACACAGCTGTAGAGGAGGAGAGTTACAGACACAGCTGTAGAGGAGAGTTACAGACACAGCTGTAGAGGAGGAGAGTTACAGACACAGCTGTAGAGGAGAGTTACAGACACAGCTGTAGAGGAGGAGAGTTACAGACACAGCTGTAGAGGAGGAGAGCTACAGACACAGCTGTAGGAGAGCTACAGACACAGCTGTAGAGGAGGAGAGCTACAGACACAGCTGTAGAGGAGGAGAGTTACAGACACAGCTGTAGAGGAGAGCTACAGACACAGCTGTAGAGGAGGAGAGCTACAGACACAGCTGTAGGAGAGCTACAGACACAGCTGTAGAGGAGAGCTACAGACACAGCTGTAGATATGAGGGGTGTGTCCAAGTGACCGGACCATTGCCTCCTCTGGGAGCAGTGATGAAGCCTCCAGAGTCCACAGGGAAAGCCCTGCTTGTGTGAACAGCAGTCAGACTCTCCCATGAATGATAGATTAGCGTCTGGCACGAGCTGGGGTGGACTGGCGAGGTCCAGCCTCCGCAGCCATGGAGACTCCCCCTCCCTGTCCCCCCCTCTCCCTCACTCTCTTTCTAATATACACTCTCATCCATACACACCCACCTAACATACACACTCACCTACACACACACATGCACCCCCCCCCCAGACCTCCCAGCCCTCCCAGGCTGTCTGTGCTCTCTGTGCAGTCTGGGCTGTGTTGGGACTGTGTCCTGTGTGTGATGTGTCGTGATGCCCGCGTGCCACCTTACCACAGGGATCTGCTTCCCCCAGGCATGGCCGTCTCTCCCTCCTCTCCCCTACATACACTTACACTCACACACACCTACACACACACACCTACACTCACACACCTACACACACACACACACACACCTACACACACACACACACACACACACACACACCTACACTCACATACACCTACACTCACACACACACCTACACACACACACACACCTACACTCACACACACCTACACCCACCTACACACACACACACACACACCTACACTCACACACACCTACACTCACACACACACCTACACACACACACACACACACACACACACCTGAGGTTGGTGGTGCATGCCAAGCCTCAGAACCCTCCACACTCCTGCCAGCTCCACTTCAAAGGCTGGGCCATAGACAGCTCTTCTTCTGTCTCTCTTCTGTGCCTGAGCTGTCTTCACACACACACACACACACACACACACACACACACACACACACACACCACACACACACACACACACACACACACACACCACACACACAGGAGAACGTGGAGAGATATCCAGCGGTTTGGTGCACTGTACTCCTGTAAAATGTGTCTCTGGCTGGGGAACAAGACAGAAACATACACCAGCAGTAAAAGGATGTATCCTTTAATGACTTCCTGTATTATTGGAGTGGCTTCCTGTTGTTGATTGTTCTACATACTTTTACTCCTCCATCCTGGCTCTTCAAAAGGGCTCGTGGTGATAGTAAGAACTCGTGGCAGGACTGACCGGCCCAGAGTGACGCAGCGATCGGTCGGCAGCCATGTTAAACAGACAGCGCGCAACAGGCACAAAACAGCCTGTGTCGTGTTCACCTGTGGGTGGATCTCAGCTCAGGACAGAACAGGGTGGAATTTTCCACTGTTCAGCGTTTTACCAGACACACACAAACACACACGCACAGGCACACACACACAAACAGACACTTGTACACAGACACAGACGAACAGGCACTCGAACACACACACACACACGCGTGTGTAAGCCACTCAGCAGGCTGGGCCGGAGAGAAGCAGTTTGAAACCTCAGCTGTCCTCAAAGCCCAGCGGTAAAAATCCACTCAGAGTGAACATGTTCCCCTGGTTATGAAAAATGGAAGACAATTATATTCCACCCCCCACCACCCTCCCCGCCCCGCCCTGCTCTCTCTCTCTCTCTCCCTCCCCATCTCCCTGTCCCTCCTCCCCCCTTCTCTCTCTCTCTCCCTCCCCCTCTCCCGGTTCCCTCTCTCTCTCTCCCTCCCCATCTCCCATTCCCTCCCCCCTCTCTCCCTCCCCCATCTCCCTGTCCCTCCCCCCCCCTCTCTCTCCCTCCCCATCTCCCTGTCCCTCCCCCCCCTCTCTCCCTCCCCTCCCCCTCTCCCCAGTCCCCCCTCTCTCTCCCTCTCCCTCTCCCGTCCCTCCTCCCCCCCTCTCTCTCCCTCCCCATCTCCCTGTCCCTCCTCCCCCCTCCCTCCCCCTCTCCCGTTCCCTCCTCCCCCTCTTCTCCCTGCCCTCCTGTTGGAACCTGCTTCACCCAAACTTCACAGACGTGATTTACTCTATTCTCAGTCTTTTCAATTTGGGAGGGAAATTGGTTCCTTGTTGAAATATTAATCCAGAGAACTGATTCTAAATCCAGTTTTCTAATCTGCTCCTCATTAAAAATGCATTGTGGGACACGGTTTATTTGAATGTGGTTGGAGTCTGGGGACTTGACATGGCACGGTACACCCCACACTAGGAGAACGAGGTGGGTGGCCATGTGTGTGTGTGTGTGGATGTACATCCATGTGTGTGTGTGTGTGTGTGTGTGCGTGTATGTGTGTGTGTTTGTGTGTGTGTGTGAATCCAGCTCTTTATGTACGGGTTTACGTGAACAGATCATAGGCTCTCTCTAGTAACATCACGTCTTCTCGACACTGAAGAAGCCTGCAGAACGTCTGTGCTTTGTCTCAGAGTATTTTGTCAATTATTTTTAACTCGTCTATTTATAATAGTCTGTGTGTCCTACATCTGTCCAATGCAAAGCACCCACATCTCTCCTGAGAGGTTCTCACCACTAAAACTGCTCTCTTTATGTCTGCATCTAGACGTGATGAGGTCAGATATCTCTCTCCTCTCTCTCTCTCTTCTCTCTCTCTGTTCTCTCTCTCTCTCTCTCTCCTCTTCGTCTTCTTTCTCTCTCTCTCTCTCTCTGCCACTCTCTCTCTCTCACTGTCACATTAGTCTCTCTCTCCCCTCTCTCTCTCTCTCTCTCTCTGTTTCTGTCTTTCTTTCTTTCTCTCTGCCACTCTCTCACTGTCATGTTGGCTCTCTACCACTTTCTCTCTCTCTCTCTCTCTCTCTCTCTCCTCTCCTCTCTCTCTGGCACTCCTTTCCCTCTCATCTCCTCTCTCTCTTTCTCTCTCTCTCTATGTCACTCCCTTTGCTCCCCTTTCTCTCTCTCTCTCTCTCTCTCTCTCTCTTCCTCATTCTCTCTTTCTCTCACTTTGTCACTCTCTCTTTCACTGTATTTTCTCTCTCTCTCTCTTTCTCCACCCTTTCAGATATGCTAACTAGCAGAGAGAAGCCAAACATAATGTATTGATTATCGACGGCAGAATCAATCACAATGGCAGTCGACTTGCCGGCGGCCAGCGATAGATCAGAGTTTTGACTGATGTCCAACAATTGATCTTGAGTCGGTGTGATCGACACCGATTGATAACTTCAGACCGTCACTGTGTGATGACAGCCATAAAGAGGTGGACACACCCATTAACAGCCTGAGAGAAGGAAGAAGAGAGACCGAGGGAGAGAGACATGAAGAGAGAGAGACTTAGAGAGAGAAACCGGGAGAGAGAGAGACTGAGAGAGAGAGACTGAGAGAGAGAGAGAGAGAGAGAGAGAGAGAGAGAGACTGAGAGAGAGAGAGGGAGAGAGAGACACTCAGAGTAGATTAGGGAGGAGAGGAGCTGACAGGCTTGGCTGCCTCCTTTGTGTGAGGCTTCCATCTCTCTGTCCTCCAGTCCCTCTCTCTCCATCACTCTATTGTTGAAGAGGGCAGTGCCTCCCCCTCTACCTCCCTTCCTCTCCCCCGGTGGGAACCTGCTCTGCCCCCCGGCCTGCTGTGTTCTGGATACAGCAACTCACCCACCCCACCCCCCTCCATCCTCTCCCTCGCTCCTCTCCTCCCTCCTCTCTCTCTCTGTCTCCGTCGGTGTTCCTCTATCCTCCTCCCTCCTCCCTCTCCCTCCCATCATCCCTCCGTTCTCTGTCTCTTTTTTCTCTCTCTCCGTCTCCCGTCTCCCGTCTCCGTATCCTTCCCCCCCTCTCCCCCCCTCTCCCCCCTCTCCCACCTCTCCCTTTTCTCTCTCCCTCCCGTCTCCCACCTCTCTCTCTCTCTCCCTCCTCCTCTTCCTCTCCATCCTCCTCTTCCACTCCGTCCTCCTCCTCCGCACACTGCTTCACTGCTGCAGGTGGGTTTGTGGAGGAAGACGAGGGAGGGAGGAAGAGAAGGAAGGGAGGGGGGTTTGGGGGCGTAGTGATCCGTTTCTCCTGCTGCTCCAGTCTAATGTGTGGTAATAACCTCTATTCAGTTAAGTGACATATTTTAAACACAGACACCTGCTCTGGCAAAAAATGTATCGGTGTGTGTGTGTGTGCCTGTGTGTGTGTTGGGTGTGTGTGCCTGTGTGTGTGTTGAGTGTGTGTGCCTGTGTGTGTGTGTTGGGTGTGTGTGCCTGTGTGTGTGTGTTGGGTGTGTGTGCCTGTGTGTGTTTGGGTGTGTGTGCCTGTGTGTTGTGTGTTGGGTGTGTGTGCCTGTGTGTTGGGTGTGTGTGCCTGTGTGTGTGTTGTTGTGTGTGTGCCTGTGTGTGTGTTGGTGTGTGTGCCTGTGTTTTGTGTTGGGTGTTGTGTGCCTGTGTGTGTGTTTTGTTGTGTGTGCCTGTTGTGTGTGTTGTTTGTGTGTGTGTGCCTGTTGTGTTTTGTGTGTTTTGCTTTGTTGTTTTTTGTTGTGTTGTGTGTGTCCTGTGTGTGTGTTGGGTGTGTGTGGGAGCTCAGAGGTTGATAAAGTGTTATGTTTGATGAGGGGTGTCAGTGGCTCTGTCTCCTGGTGAATCAGTATTGTAAGATGGCTGTTAAATGCCTCCCAAATCCCAATCACCATTAGGACAACAGCCCCCATACATTAGCACAGGATTTACACACACAGTCACCCGTGTAGGTACACACACACTCTCAACACACACACTCATTCTCACACACACAGTCACCCGTGTAGGTACACACACACTCTCACACACACACACACACACACACACACACTCATTCTCGCACACACAGTCACCAAGGTAGGAACACACACACTCTCTGTCTCTCTCTCTCACACACACACACAGACACATACACATTCACCCACCCACACACACATTCACTTAGTTAGTTACAAACACATACATGCTCCCACACACACAAACAAACACATACACACACGAACAGTCACCTATCCACCCACCCAGTCACTCAGGTAGGTACAAACACACACTCACACACACTCACTCCCATACACACACACCACACACACACACACACACACACCATCCGGCCCGCAGGCCCACTTGTGTTGTGTCCCCTCCCCCTTGTCTCCCGGCTAACAGCTGCCAGTGATGCGACGCTCTCTCAAACAGCCATTTTCTCCAAACGCATCGTAACGTTTGAATAAATAAGCTCCATTATGCGCAAAGGGAAAATGATTACCCGCTTTTAAAAGCCTTTATGAATATTTATAAAGAGTTGCTGTCACCCTGGTTTGGGAGCTTTTCCAATGTTTCTGTGTGGCTCCGCTAATGTATCTGAGCACGGCAGCTCTGTTCGCTCAGAGATTCAGCTCTGTTCAAACACAGGAACACACACACACACTCACGCTCACACACACACACACACGCACACACACACGCATATACACACACCCAGGAATTAGACTTTGTAATGCGAGGACAAATACAACCGTACTGAATCATTCGTTTTTAGTTTGTGTCCTTCTTAACATTTATGTATAATTTGGAAATGAGGAAAGGAGAGGGGTGGAGGAATGGAGAGAGGAGAGGATAGAAGGGGATAAGAGTGGGGAAGTGACAGGATATGATAGGGACGGGAGAGAGAAGTAGAGATGAGAGGATAGAGGAGTAGAGAAGGACAGGAAAAGAAGACAGCTCAGAAAGGGTAAAGATTTCAGAATTTCCCCCCATAATACATCATCCCTATATCTGAAAGTGAGAGCAATAGTTCAACACTTCACTGCCCTCTCTCTGCTTTCCCTGCCTCTTTCTTTCTTCCTTTTTCTTTCTTTCGTTCTTTTTGCTTTCTTCTTTCTTTTCTTTCTTTTTTCATTGTCTTTCTTTCTTTCTTTTTTACCTATCTCCCTTTCTATCTCTCTCTCTCTCTCTCTCTCTCTCTCCTCTCTCTCTCGCTCTCTCCTCATCTCTCTCTCTCTCACCCTCTCTCTCTCTCTCCTCTCTCTCTCCCTCCTCATCTCCTCCTCTCTCTCCTCATCTCTCTCTCCTCTCACACACACACACACACATGCCTCTCCCTGAGTTCTGAGGGAAAGATAAAGAGTGAAAGTGACAGAGCAGGGTAGAAGCAGATGAGTGCAGAAAGAAGGGGGAGAACCCCGACTGAAGGAGGAGTTGGGGCGAAGCGAAGCCCTCTTCCCTTTGTGTGACAGCAGGTGACTCCTAACTCATGTGCTGGAAGGCTTAGATTGGGGTTAGCTTGTCATAACAGCTGGGGCAGCGCCCAGGGGAGGAGTTGCTCTCCACCCACAGCCATGCAGTTTGAAAGGTGGTTTAATGTATTAGCTGCCCTTAATAGATCCCATGGCTCATTCCTGTAGATGTGTTTACTCACTACACCCCACACACACACACATCACCCGGAGGCAGGAACAGAAAGAGGATGGAAGGAGGGGATGAGGGGGGGGCTGATGGTGATTACCGTGGTAACGGTGACTAACCCTGTTGCCTGGGGATGGAATCACATCACCTGTGGATGATTCCAGTAGGTCACGTCAGTGTGGACCCTGTACAGCCCCAGCTCCAGGCCCTGCTGGCCGACTCCTGAACAACACTGTTAGCACTCACACACACACGCACACATGCACACACACGCACACATACACACACACACACATGCACACATGCACACTCACTCACACACACACACACATGCACACATGCACACTCACACACACACACCACACACATGCACACATGCACACATGCACACACACACATGCACACACACGCGCATACACACACACGCCTGCACACACACACCTGCACACACACATGCACACACACACACACACACACACCACACACATGCACAACACTCACACACCATGCACACACACACCTGCACACACACACACACCTGAACACACACAAACATGCATACACACACACTCCAGCCAGACTAGGGCTGACGAGGGATGTGTTGAGGCTGAGGAACACGCCTCCTGTCATGGAACCTGGAGCCAAGGCAGAGGACGGAAGGTGCTCTAACTATTCAGACTGGCATATCAGTCAACACCTGGTAACTAATACACCTGGTAACTAATACACCTGGTAGCTAATACACCTGGTAATTAATACACCTGGTAACTAATACACCTGGTAGCTAATACACCTGGTAACTAATACACCTGGTAACTAATACACCTGGTAGCTAATACACCTGGTAGCTAATACACCTGGTAGCTAATACACCTGGTAACTAATACACCTGGTAGCTAATACACCTGGTAACTAATACACCTGGTAACTAATACACCTGGTAACTAATACACCTGGTAGCTAATACACCTGGTAACTAATACACCTGGTAACTAATACACCTGGTAACTAATTCACCTGGTAGCAGGACTCTCACATTCGCTGTGAGAATCACGCATTTCAGCCATTTCTCACGCCTCTCACGCAACACCTTGTATTCAATCAGAAAACATCCCCAACACTCTGTTCTCTCACGCAAAACTTTTTATAAAACTTGAGAGCCCTTCCTGTAATCAAGTAGACCATCCTGTGTCCTTTTTTCTGCTGTTTTTAAATCTGCAATCTGGTGGGTATAAATTGATTTTCAGGACTTTATAATAGTTCTGCTTTTATCAGTTTCTCTCCTGGAACGGCGCGTTGCCTGGCAACCCTATGTGAGTGCCTGGCAGACCTAATTGCGTGTGGCTCCTAACTAGCGAGCTAATTCTATCTCAAAAGTTATTTGCGAACATTACATGGTGTCACTTAACTGTAAGTTCATTTAAAATAATGTTCAAATCTAGCTTTACTAAGAGCTCTGGTTACGTCGCTGACACAAGTGCAGTATGTTTGTGTCGCACAGGGTCTACTTTTCTGTACTTATAAATGGACTAGACGGGGACCGTAAATTACTCATCCAGAGGTTTGAAGTGACTTAAAAGCAGACTAATTTCCTGTTCACACAGATCCAATACTTAGAAGCTAGATCATCATCAATCACCTCACACTAATAAAACATAATCCACATGGACCACATGAACCACAGAACTATGTTGTGTGTCTGTGTGTGTGCTTGTGTGTGTGTGTGTGTGTGTGTGTGCATGTGTTTGTGTGTGTGTGTGTGTGTGTGCGTGTGTTTGTGTGTGTGTGTCTGTGTGTGTGCTTGTGTGTGTGTGTGTGTGTGTGTGTGTGTGCATGTGTTTGTGTGTGTGTGTGTGTGTGTGTGTATGTGTGCGTGTGTTTGTGTGTGTGTGAGTCTGAGAAAGTAAAAAGTCACCTAAAGAGAAACAGTGACTACACTAACACACACATTTCCAGATTGCAAAACTAGACAGAAAGACTGTCCTTCCCCTAATCTAGAGAGTCCGAGAGTCACCCGGAATGGTGGTCATCACCATGACAGCCAGCTCGTTCCACCACATCCATCAGCCTTCTGTTTCTCCCCCTCAAAGATTCCAAAACGGACATTCTGGAATCCAGGAGACAGGCTCGTCCAGCCGTTTGAAAAAGGTTCCGGCGTTGCCATGGAGCCCACCTGGTCCTGACCTTGCGGCGGAACACGAGTTCATTAGTCACAAAGCGCCGTCACGGACGATTCGCTCTCCCGGCCAGACGACCGGCCAGACAGTCAATAGGGACAGGGGCTCTATGAAGCAGAGATACTGTAGGTCTTCACTGAATGAGGAAACTGCATGGAAACAGGATGCTTTCATTACTGCTGCGGGTATCAGTTGGATACACACACATACACACCACACACACACACACACACACACACACACACCTGCAGTCACAAAGGAAGAAACACACACAAAGACAAATACACTCACAATCACACATATACACACACAAAGACACACACACACATACACACTCACACACACACACACACACACACACACACTCACAGATAGGGACTAGGCTGACAGTGTTCCTAAGAACAGTACATGTATGAGGCTGTTGTTAGGACATTTGTTTACAGAGTGAAGCGTGTTGTGTTTGTGTGTTATCACAGAGCTGCATTAGTGTCTCAGCTCTCTCTGTGTTCTATCTCTCCAGCTCTCTGTGTTCTATCTCTCCAGCTCTCTGTGTTCTATCTCTCCGCTCGGCATTACAATTCAAACCATTCTGGAATCCTATATTTTATCCCTCCAGATAAATCGAATTTCTGTCAATTTGATTTGCCTCGCCTTTTGTTTTCTCATTAATTTGTTTTCCCTGTTGGACCCCTTCCACCCCCCGCCCGCCCCCCCCGCCCCCCGATAAAACACAACCCTCTGCAATTTCACAAAGGAAGTGGAAAATTGCTTATTCCGGGTTCACCATCAAAGCCTCACACTTCACATCTCATATCTTCACACAAAGTCCACAGGGTTTCTCCTCCATCTTTCAACATATTCAAATGAATGAAAAGGGTCCTGGCCGCAACTCACCGGAGAATGAATTCAGAGCGAGATGACGAATGTGTGGAGAGTTCTGGTGTAGAGGAGGTCCTTATCTCCAACCATGGCAGGAACTGTGTTAGCTCCTGTAGGTTAGGTGTGTCTTCTGGTTGTCAGGAACCAGGTGAGATCGTTTTGTGGTTCTAAGGAACCAGGTGAGATCGTTTTGTGGTTCTAAGGAACCAGGTGAGATCGTTTTGTGGTTCTAAGGAACCAGGTGAGATCATTTTGTGGTTCTAAGGAACCAGGTGAGATCGTTTTGTGGTTCTAACGAACCAGGTGAGATCGTTTTGTGGTTCTAAGGAACCAGGTGAGATCATTTTGTGGTTCTAAGGAACCAGGTGAGATCGTTTTGTGGTTCCAAGGAACCAGGTTAGATTGTTTTCTGGTTGTAAGGAACTAGGTTAGATCGTTAGATCGTTTTCAAACAGTCCGCCCAGATGGCAAGCACGCAGGAAATTGATGGCCCTGGGTTGAGTTCCAGACTAACGGTGATCTTTAAGGAGACAGAGAGGACAGCCTGCTCATGGTGGGGGTGAGGTGAAGCTGGACAGACTGCTACCATTGTTAAACAAACAGATCCACAGAGAGAGGGAGAGAGAGATGGAGGGAGGGAGGGAGGGAGGGACGGAGGTGGAGGGAGGGAGAGAGAGGGAGGGAGGGAGAGGCAGAGAGAGAGAGTGAGCGTGTAGAGATAGAGAGAGAGGTAGAGCGAAGGAGGAAGGTTAGAGAGAGATAGAGAGGTTCAGAGAGATGGAGTGAGCGAGAGATACGATCTAGAGCGGTCAGAGAGCTGGCGTGAGCGCGAGATCTGGAGGCAGGGCGAGAGATGAGAGAAAGAGTGACAGGTAGCGAGCGAGAGTGAGAGGTACAGAGAGAGAGAGATGGAGAGAGGGAGGGGAATAACACGATTTGCTCGTTGTGCTGTTAGCAAACCACAGCTGCTCTGTAAGACTAATGAGAGAATAGAGAAAGATAGACTGAAGAAAAGCATTGAGTTAGCAAGCCGCTTGATACGCACTTCAGCCCTGAGGGAAGTAGAGTGTGTGTCTCTGTGTGTGTGTGCGTGTGTGTGCATCTGTAGAGTTAGGGTTAAGGTGTCTATTATATGAGGCACACAACATTGCATGTGCTGATCTTTTAATACCCTTTGTGGACTGATACAGCTGACTGGATATGAGCAAGCAGCGTGGCTACGGCTAACAACACAGGAAAAGTCTGCACTGTTCTTTTCCTTTTGTCTTTTCCTCGCTTTATGAGTGTGTAGGTCATCCTTTCTTCATCTCAGTGATAGGCTGGTGTTTGACATTCTGAGCCAGGGGCATGCTGGGGGATGTGGTACGAGGCGGGCCCGGCACATGTGTGCGGGGGTGACCTCCGTCCCTCTCCTCTTCACTGGAGATGTGCAGATTGGACCTGCTGGAAGCCCTCTCACAGGTCCCCTCTCGCAGGTCCCCTCTCACAGGTCCCCTCTCACTGCCTGCTCTGTGCTGGGCTCCGGGCGCCCGGGGAATCGCTGACATTTCCTGATGTGTGAGCTCGTCTCCTGGGGAGCGAGATGGCGGCGGGGGAGCAGGAGGAGGGGAGTAGGGAGGGAGAGGAGGGTGGATGAGTTCGAGGGTAGTGGTGCAGAGGGATATCTTGACACCAGAGTCGTAGCGATTACACTATGCTTCATCTGATAGCGTTGTCGATTCTACTTCGCTTTGTCTGCGCTGCTGTCAGACGCGCCTGCGTCTGCTTCGCTGTCCTTGTCGTCTTTGCTTTCTCTCTTTTCCTTTCGCTTTGTCGGCTCTCTGTCGTCTCTCGCGTCTTCCATTTGTTACCCCTGTAGTGCCCGACAAGGTGCTGCATTTGGTCGAGTCCTGCAGAGCTGCTTCAGATCTTTCCTTTGTCTTCGTGACGCGTAGAAATAGAGCGAAAGAAAGAAGGGGAGGAAGCGCATCATGTTTGTACGCCGGTCCAACATGTCCCTCTGTCGTCTGTTTCACATGACCTGCGATACACCGAGGAGTGATGAAGGAGGAGCAAAACCCAGAGTCAAATAATAATAAAATACATAGTAGAGGAGTTGGAGAGAGAGAGAGAGAGAGAGAGAGAGAGAGAGAAAGCTAGCTAAGATAGTGGAGAGCTGATAATGAATAAATGCAGCTGTTTGGGATAGCATCCTCAATCATGGCCTGAACTTCCCTCCCTCCCTCTCCCTCCTCCCTCCCTCTCCCTCACCCTCCTCCTCTCCTCTCCTGCCTCTTGCTGTAGACAGACTGTTCCCTGAGCTCTGCCCGTCTCGGCTGCTCACCGTGTTACCAGAAAGGTACAAACTGTTCAGAGCAAAGAGAGTCGGAGATAACACAGTGTGCTCTGAAGGAAAAAAAGAAGAAGGAATTCAAACAGGTTACAGGAATGGAGGCTTGTGTACATCAATACAGAAATGACTGTTTCCCCACCAAGGACGCTACTGCTGCCGCACCTGCTGTGGATGACTGCTTGGTTTGAATGACATCAGGATATGTTCTTGTGGGAATCCTTTAATATGGTTTAATATGGAGGTGTTATTGAGGAAATACTTTGGTTGACATTTACATTATATTTAGTCATTTAGAAGACGCTCTTATCCAGAGCGACTTACAGTAAGTACAGGGACATTCCCCAGAGGCAAGTAGGGTGAAGTGCCTTGCCCAAGGACACAACGTCATTTGCACGGCAAGGAATCGAACCAGCAACCCTCTGCTTAATAGCCTGATTCCCTAACCGCTCAGCCATCTGACCCCTTGACTGTGTACTGTAGGATTACTGTAGTAGTTGGCCCATCTGAACTTATACCTCCCTCCTCCCCCCTCTCCCCCCTCCTCCTGCCTCTCCCTCTCTCAATCCCTCCCCCCCTCCCCCTCCCTCCCACCCTTCCTCTCTCATACTTCCATCCCTCCCTCCTTCCCTCCTTGCCCTCTCAATCCCTCATTCAGTCCCTCCTCCCCCACCCTCCTCCTCCCTCCCTGCTCCCCTCCCTCTCCACTCCCTCCTCTCACTCCCTCCCTCCTCCCCCCCTCCTCCTCCCTCCCTGCTCCCCCTCTCCACCCCTCTCTCAGTCCCTCCCTCCCTCCCTCCTCCCCCTCTCCCTCCCTCCATCTGTCCTTCTCCCTGTCTGCTGAAGCACTGCCCCAGCTGTGATAAAGATGGAGCATGTTCCACCAGCGCGTCATGCTACGCTTCCCGTTCTGCAGCGCTGCTACTCTGACAATGATCGCCATCAAACTGTCAACAGCTCAGAAAGGGTGTGTGTGTGTATGCGAGCGGGGGTGGACAGGAGTTGTGAAGAGGGTGTGTGTGTGTGCGTGTGTATGGGAATGTTGAGACACCTTATTTTTTCTCATAAATAATTTTCGCTCGGCAGAAACGGCGATCCGAGACCCGGTTTCCTATTAATTTCCCTCAGTGTATTTTTTTCTTGCTGGAGGAAATTGAGATGGATGATGTCTGGTGTGTGCTGTGGCCCGTCATGGCTGGTCTGAGGGCTGGGCGGAGAGGAGAGGAGCGGAGCGGAGCACAACAGAGCAGAGCTCCGCGGTCCCTGGTCCAGACCCCGGCTCAGTCATGGCTCTCTGAAGAGGGATTAGATAGGCCCTTCAGTCACATCATAGCGAGAGATTAGCCTCACACACTTCACATGAACTCGCTCGAAGGTTCAGAGAACCCCAGAACGTTCCCGTTTGAGCGTTCTCGTATCCGGGACACATTCCACTCTTTCCTCAGAACTCCCAATCGTTTTTCAACGCTGCAGGATGTATGTATTGGATATTTTTCGGAGCGGGCCATGGCGGTGCACCCAGCACCGCTCTGTGGGGGAGACGAGCTGTAAACATTGTATGCCAAGGCGGTTTTTTGTTATCATTCACCGCCACATTTAGCTAAGCTTTGCGAAGTCACCGCGCTGCACTCATGATAAAAATCACCGACAGTCGTGCGAAAACCCTGCCGAATCTCTTCCCGTTATTTTCTTGTTGGTTGTTCTTTGAACTGCTGCTTGTATTTTTCTCTTCTGGCCTCTCCAGTTACGCGGTCTCCGCCGCTCCGCGTTACCCCTGCGGCGGGAGAGAGGTGGCAACAGCGAAAAGAAAGCTGTTTTAGGCAAGCAAACAACGTTATTGCTACCAATTTAGTGGATTACCGGGCACATTCATCAATGATGGACGCCACTGTGTTTTCACGGCCCTCGCGCACCCTTTGCCAAGATAGGGCCGAGTAGGCCTACGTCAATCGATTTCAGCCCAGAGCTTAAAAGACGAGAGACTTTAAATGCGAGAAAAACAGCGTGTTCTTTTTTCTAATGGAGAGCATTTCTGTTCATGAGTTAATCAAATGATGGAGGGGAGGGCGGGGGGAATTAAACATGGCTTAAAAGAAGTTGCGATTATGAAGTATTAAGTTTATCACTCAACAGGCATAGGCTACTTTAAATCACCCCCCCCCCTCCACTCCTCCCCTCCCCAAAACAGGAGCATTATGGTTAGTGGCCGGCGAACGATTCTGCAGTGTGCTCACAACAGGTGACGTCTGGACACATCTGTTTTACATTTCCATCCAAACCAGCAGTGATTAACATTCCTCTCCCCGTGCACCTGCGCGATAAGACCCTGTCTGGCCGCGCGTCTGCTCCTCGTGCTGCAGGGGGGCGGTGTGACGGAGCTCGGTAATTACACATCGAGCCTTCCTCGCGCTCCTAGCGCTCCTAAACCGGCCCGGGGACATAAACGACCTCGCCTTTTTATTTCTTGAATGATTGGATGAACGCAACGTATCCTCGCTGATTGATCCATTGTGAGGGTGGATTGCACATACTGAAGTAGGCTGTCTTTAAGATGGACTTGCACTGCATATAGACTTATGGTGAACGACTAGGGTAGTTGATGTTGATGTTAGGTGCTTTGTTTTGAAGATCCCAGTGTTGTGATGCTGGAGTTGATTGTGTGGCTGGTGTGGGTGTCTCATTCGCTATGAACAGAGATGTGGGCGGAGACACCATTTAGAGTCGTGACTCGTGATTGGGTGAGTTGGAACTAGCAG
The DNA here is from genome assembly GCA_903064625.1 of Mallotus villosus. Taxonomy (NCBI): domain Eukaryota; kingdom Metazoa; phylum Chordata; class Actinopteri; order Osmeriformes; family Salangidae; genus Mallotus; species Mallotus villosus. The sequence goes on from CAEFZP010004959.1 coordinate 24,677, forward strand.
CGTGCTCGGGGGACTCGCATCGGCCAATGAGAGCGCGCGATCAGTTTCCGCCATCGCCGTGGCAACGGATCACCAAGGAATCGTATCCCACCGACGCTACTCTGACCTCCCTCCCCTCACACACACACACACACACACCACACACCACACACACACACACACACCCACACACACACACTCCATCTCCATCAGTGTCACCAAGGGTATGGCGTCATACTCTATTAAAGGGAAGCGAGGTTAGGACCAGAGGGATGGTTGTGATGGAAGGATGACAAGAGAAAGAAAATCTTCTAGGTCTCTAATCACCTGAGCGTGGCTCAAAAACATGAGCAGGAACCCCTGTTTATGTAGTAAGGGGTCGCAACCTACCTCTCTACACCGCCGCGATTGATTTGCAGGTGATCGGTGTGACAGGTCAGTTAAACTGTCTCTGATTGGTCAGGGACTGCGGTGGTGAGTGTATGTCTGGTAATAGGATCTTCCCCAGATTGATGAAGTGTTGATAGGATTCTCTGCTGACTGATCACTGGACAGGGACCAGGGCTAAGACATGCTGAAAGTACTGGTTCAATATGGACATCCTCCACACACACACACACACACTCACGCCATGAATCACAACCCTTCGAATCCACTCTTTTATCATAGATGAATGAATTCTGGCAAACAGGCAAACATTACAGCTAAAACCATATTTGACTATTTCACCCTTCCCGTCTCTGCAGAGTCCTTCTGCACACACACACACACACACACACACACACACACACACTCACACACACGCAAACACACACACGCCACGCACACACACACTGTTCAATACTGGGAGACTCCTTCTGCACACACACACACACACACACTGTTCAACACTGACAGAGTCCATCTCCACATGCCTTCTCCATTTCGTCTGGACACACACACTCAGTTCAACATTGACAGTGGCCCTCTCTCAACACACACTCCTTTCAACACTGACAGAGTCACTTCTCCACATCCACACACACACACACACACACACACACACACACACACACACACAGACACACACACACTGTTCAACAGTGACAGTCTTTCGCTTCACACACACACTGTTCAACACTGACAGAATCATTCTCTCTCTAGACACGCACACACACACTCTTTCTTTCTTTGTACAACACTGACAGAGTCTTCTCCACACCCCCCCCCCACCCCCCCCCACACACACCCACACACACCACACACACACACACACACACACACACACACACACACACACACACACACACACACTCTCCTCCCTCAGACAGACAGACTCGCAGCGGGAGACAGAGCTCAATGTGAACAGAACCATTCCAACCGCTCACGATTCCAATTATAGTACATCCTGCTTAACTGATGCTTATTAATTCTTTCAAACTCATTATGGGATGCAAAATAGGGCTCTCCCTCGTGAAGAATACTGAGGAGGGGAGAACGTGCCCATGTTCCCACTGCTTCCAGTAGCAAGTGTGTGTGTACTGTGTAGGTCACACACACACACAGTATGTTATAGGCTGGTTCAGGCTGTGGGTAAGAGTGCTGTGGTGTACTATATAAATCACTATTATATAAATCAGTACAGTTCAAAAGAAGAACTATAAAAATAGAAATAGCAGTAAAATATTCGTTAGTAGAGGCCAGTAGTAAATTAGCCAGTACAGGTCATTAGTTTATTAGCTAGTACAGTACAGTAGTATATTAGCTAGTACAAGGCTCTAGTATATTAGCTAGTACAAGGCTATAGTATATTAGCTAGTAAGGTCAGTATGTCAGCTAGTACAGGTCAGTAGTATATTAGCTAGTACAGGTCAGTAGTATATTAGCTAGTACAGTACAGTAGTATATTAGCTAGTACAGGTCAGTAGTACATTAGCTAGTACAAGGCAGTAGTATATTAGCTAGTACAGGTCAGTAGTATATTAGCTAGTACAGGCAGTAGTACATTAGCTAGTGCAGGGCAGTAGTACATTAGCTAGTACAGGGCAGTAGTACATTAGCTAGTACAGGGCAGTAGTACATTAGCTAGTACAAGGCAGTAGTACATTAGCTGGTACAAGGCAGTAGTATATTAGTTAGTACAGGTCGGTAGTATATTAGCTAGTACAGGTCAGTAGTACATTAGCTAGTACAGGGCAGGACATTAGGAGTCAAGCCTTTCTCTGACTGACAGAGTGTCTGGAGAGCCAGGCCAGAGGGCCAGCTCAAACAAAACACTTCAATCTCTCAGCGCTGTGCTCAACATCCCCAAGGGCTTGATTGATTGAGTCGCCAGCCAATCAGAGTACATTGATCTAAGAGCCCCCACCCAGCACTCCCACGTCCATCCCATCTCAAAGGGGCAGACCGTTTGGGACTATTCGCTCCCCATCAGCGCACGATACAAACACCCGCGACCCCTGCAGTACAAACTAGCGAAACCGAGCACTATCAAACAGTCTACACCCTGCTCACACCTATCACCCTCTCACCCTCTCCCCACTCTCCCCTCTCCCCTCTCCCCCCTCTCCCCTCTCCCCCCTCCTCCCCTCTCCTCCCCCTCCCCTCCCTCCCCCTCTCCTCCATTCATCTGCTTCCTGTCAGATCCCCCCGAGGCCAGGGGCAGGGGAGCGGGCTGTTTTAAACACCTTTCCCAGGCTTAGTGAAGAGAGTGCAGCACAGGAAACACTAACGTACTCCCCATCCCTCCCCCCTCTAAAGGACGGCCAATCAGGACCAGGAATTCAAAGTCAAACGCTTGTCGAATCGTCGGTTCGGATGAGTTAGTTGACGACATTTGAACATTTGTAGAATGTGGATTGTTCTTTAAACATATATCGATAGATAACCAATATGGCTGTGATGTGGTGGTTTCTCAGTGTCCTGTTCTGTAGACAAACACAGTCTTAACCGCCACTCAGTTCCTCACCGGCTCCTTTGATTCAGACTTGTACGTGCAACACACAGGGTCGGAGGAACCCTCGAGTGAAATGTGATTCATCCAAGTATTGATCAACATCTAACTGCCTGTCTGTCTCTCTCTCTCTCTCTCTGTGTTTTCAGGAGGAATATTTGAGTCTATCGAAAGCGGCCCATCGGGCGCTGAGGAACTAGCCTTCAAGTTTGCTCTGAACACCATCAACAGGAACAGAACTCTCCTGCCCAACACCACGCTCACCTACGACATCCAGAGGATCAACATCTACGACAGCTTCGAAGCTTCCAGGAAAGGTAACGAGAGAGAGGAGGGCAAATCTCTGCTCTGTGTGTTTGTGTGTGTGTTTGTGTGTGTGTGTGTGTGTGCAGGCGTGTGTTTCGTTGATTTTGCATTGTAAATATCTTGTACAGACAGACACTGTGGGCTGTATTGGACATCTAATCATGCAGGAGGCCGATTGCTGAGAGACTCCAACATAAACAGAGAGAATTGATTGGTTTCAGGCGACTCAGTGAATCCGTTATTCAAAGACCTGTTTGTCCCCTAGGGAAGTGTTTATAAACTGAGATCATCTATCAGTTTGGTGAGTGCCAGCAGGCTGACATTTCGAGACGCTTATCAATTACAGTCCATTATGACCTGGCTCCGTGATTGAAGAAACACCCCTTTTATCAATTTAGATGATTAGAGCACACAGATTTGTATTCGCAAACAGATTCATGGTTTTACTGAATGTCCTTGCTGCCAGATAACCTTGTTTTGTGTGTGTGTGTGTGCCTGTGTGTGTCTGTGTGTGTCTCCTTGTGTGTGTGTGTGTGTGTGTGTGTCTGTGTGTTTATTTGTGTGTGTGTGTGTCTCTGTGTGTGTGTGTGTGTCTCCGTGTGTGTGTGTCTGTGTGTGTCTCCGTGTGCGTGTGTGTCTCTGTGTGTGTGTGTCTTCGTGTGTGTGTGTGTCTCAGTGTGTGTGTGTGTGTCCGTGTGTGCGCGTCCTCCCCAGCTTGTGACCAGCTCTCTCTCGGAGTGGCGGCCATCTTTGGCCCCTCCCACAGCTCCTCGGCCAACGCGGTCCAGTCCATCTGCAACGCGCTGGGGGTGCCACACATCCAGACCAAGTGGAAGCACCAGGTCTCTGACAACAGGGACTCCTTTTACGTCAGCCTCTATCCGGACTTCTCCTCCCTCAGCCGGGCCATCCTGGACCTGGTCCACTTCTTCAAGTGGAAGACCGTCACCGTGGTGTACGACGACAGCACAGGTCGGTCCCTGACCCCGGCCCCCTACCCTCGAGCCCTATCCTCCAACCCTGACCCCTAAACCCCAACCCTACACCCTAACACTAATCTTAACCTCTAACCCTGACTCCTAACTTCTAACCCTGACCCCTAAACCCCAACCCTACACCCTAACACTAATCTTAACCCCTAACCCTGACCCCTAACTTCTAACCCTGACCCCTAACTCTGAACCTTACCTCCAACATTGACCCTACAACACCCCTACCCATAAACTCAACCCCTGATCCCTTAACTTCGGACCCTGACCCTATTCTTGACCATAACCCTACACCAAACGCCATAACCCTCAACCCTGACCTTGTCATACAACAGTCAGTAATAGAACAGGTCGACCCCTAATCCTGATCCCTAACCTTAACCCCAAACCCTAACCCTAACACCAAGCCTACCTTAACCCCAAACCCTAACCTCTAACCCCAAGCCTAACCTAACCCCAAACCCTAACCTCTAACCCCAAGCCAAACCTCTAGCCTTAACGTCTACAGTCATCTTACCAAACACTAAAGAGTCCAGTCACACTCTGTTCACCCCCCAGATAATTACAGTCCCCCATCTCCCAGCCAATCACATTTCCCATCTCTCAGCCAATCACAGTCCCCCCATCTCTCAGCAAACCACAGTCTCCCATCTCCAAGACAATCACCATTTCCTATCACAGTCCCTTATCTTCCAACCAATCACAGCTTCCAATCACCTAGCCAATCACAGTATTATTTCCAAGGCCAGTGTGACCACCTACTGTCAAGTATTTATTCTACAGCTGAACAGGTTACATTTTCAATATGACTGGATGAGTCACAGTCCAAATCCTGGGCCACTCCACATGCTCCAAACAGAGCTGCATGTTGTACTTCAACTCTGTCTGGATCTTCTATCTCTAACTGTTCTGTCCCAGGTCACGCCAGCCACTTCACCATGTCTGGGACAGACGTGAGTGATTAGCAACACACACACACTGGGCACAAAGACACGCACACACTGAACACACCACACACACAGACTCTCAAACACACACACTGGACACACACACACTGGACACACACACAGACACACACACACACACACACACACTTGACACCCACACACTGGACACACACACAGACTCTCTCTTACACAGACACACCACACACACACACACACACACGCACACACACACACAACACACACACACATACACATACACATACACACACACACACACCACACAGGGCACAAAGACACACACACACACACACACACTGAACACACACACACAGACTCACACACACACACACACACTGGACACACACACACTGGACACACAGACTCACACACACACACACACACACTGGACACACACACAGCGTCAGAGCAGCAGGCAGCAAATGACCCAGCAGGCTGTGTACATGTGCCATATGCCAGGGTCAGGGTGGCACCAGCCTGAGGACCTGCTGCCAGCTTATCACCCACACACACACACACACTCACTGCACCACACCACACACACACTGGACACACACACACACACTGGGACACACACGACACACACACACACACTGGACACACACACACATACACACTGGACACACACACACACACACACTGACACACACATACACAGGCTGCAGTGGCCAGGGCTATAGTGTTGGAGAGCTCTGATCTGCAGGTGATTGGCTTTGCTTCCAGATAAGGTCTGCTCTCCCACTGCAGTGCATTTCTTCATAAATCCTCTAACGTGGTCTATAATTCATCGCTCTGTGTTTGGCGAGGGATCACATTCACCCGAAGGTTGTGTGCGCCTTTCAATCGATCAATACCTCCAGTGTGTGTGTGTGTGTGGGCTGGTTTGTTATCGGCTTTGTGGTTGTGGGTGTCCGCGTGGGTGTGTGTTTGTGTTCCGACGTGTGTGTGTGTGTGTTGTGAGAGTGAATGTACTAGCCTTGCGGGTTCTCCAGAAAGCTTTGGGAAGGGATTGATTTCATCTGATCCCCGGCACCCTCGTTAATTAAGGTGTAAGTGGACGTAGTTAGTTCACTACGGGGTTAATAGTGCCTTGATTTTCTGTCTCGGAGACGGGATGGGAGATACGGCTTCTCCGACAAACACACACCCGCCCACCCAGGGGGCACAGCTCCACCGCTGGGGAGGAGGAGGTGCAGAGTGGTCTCTGGGAGGAGGAGTGCAGAGTGATCTCTGAGAGGAGGAGGTGCAGAGTGGTCTCTGGGAGGAGGAGGTGCAGAGTGGTTTCTGGGAGGAGGAGGTGCAGAGTGATCTCTGGGAGGAGGAGATGCAGAGTGGTTTCTGGGAGGAGGAGGTGCAGAGTGGTTTCTGGGAGGAGGAGGTGCAGAGTGGTCTCTGGGAGGAGGAGGTGCAGAGTGGTTTTCTGGGAGGAGGAGGTGCAGAGTGATCTCTGGGAGGAGGAGGTGCAGAGTGATCTCTGGGAGGAGGAGGTGCAGAGTGGTCTCTGGGAGGAGGAGGTGCAGAGTGATCTCTGGGAGGAGGAGGTGCAGAGTGATCTCTGGGAGGAGGAGGTGCAGAGTGATCTCTGGGAGGAGGAGGTGCAGAGTGGTCTCTGGAAGGGTTCGGCGGGTGTCCCATTACACAGGAAAACTGCCCTCCTGCCCTCTGTATGTTGGAAATCCTACCGTGGAACAGATTGGCTAAGTCGGTCTTGCGGAACTCCAACTTACCGCGCAAGTCTTGTGAGGAGGGTAGGGGTTGTGGGGAGGGGGGAGGGGGGTGCTGGAGGGGGGGGGAATCCATGTTCCCCTTCCACTCTGTGTGTCACAATGACCCCCTGGCTTACTGGAAACAGGAAACAGCACAGTTTAATAGAAGGCTAGCAGGGATGTTCGTTTGTAGCCTGTACTGCAACTGGAACTGCCCAACCCAAACCCCCCAACCCCCCAACCCCTCCACTGATGGAGGAGGAGGGTGTTTACGACCCTGTTGCTGTGACAACGGTGGTAGCGAAGCCCTGAGGGGGAGAGAGAAAGAGAGATATGGAGATTAAATGAGAGACTGACAGAGTAAATACGAGAGAGATTGAGAGACTGGAGAGAGAGAGAGAGATAAAGAGAGAGTAAGTGATTGTGGGAGACTAAGAGAGAGAGAGAGAGAGAGAGAGAGAGAGAGAGAGAAGTATGCACTTGCACTTCTGACATCAGGACCCCTGTGGTCCACCCAACAGCAGCGTGTCAAACATGGCCATTTTTCATTTTCACTTCATTTTCAGTAGTTGTTCTCTGCGGCCGCCTGCTCCGCCTCCTCGGAGACCAGCTGAGAGGCTTTTAACAGCAGAACAATACGCACGCAAGTGGAGGGGAAAGAAATAGAGAGAAAAACCATTGAAATATACAGCGAAAGGTAATTTAGGTGGTCAACTCCACGCTCTTCTGTGGGGGCGGCACGTGACCCCCGCGTGACTGACATTTGTTTAATTGCGTTAGTTGAAAGGTCAGTGCCGACCAGGATATAAAAACACAGTTTTGTAGATTGCCTGGCTGTCATCTTGAAAGGGCCGTTTGAGAAAAGCACTCAAAGTGTTTTCCAAACGTTCCCGAGACAGGATTTAGCATCTCAGAAAAACGCCACTACTGACTTGATGGGTTACTGAGTGTGTTGAGGATGGGTTCAGAATATACTGTAGCTTGTAAGAGAAATACTCAGGTTCAGTCTCAGGCTTATTAGCTTTTTCTAACGAGTACAGGTTTCTGCTCGTTACTCCTCTCTCCAGTTTTCCTAGTGGGTCCATCCTATCCTTAACATACATCAACCACAATCTTACGTGAGCTACGCGTTCATGTACAACATATTTAACACTTCAACATGATGACACTCCCAGGTCCTCCAGCGGTCCTTTAGAGCTAGAGAGCCTGAGAGAGAGAGAGAGAGAGAGAGAGAGGGAGAGAAGAGAGGTAGAGATAGAGAGAGAGTGGGAGAGAGAGAGAACCTGATAGAGGGAGAGAGAGAGAGAGAGAGAGCAGAGAGGGAGAGAGAGTGAGGTGAGAGAGAGAACCTGATAGAGGGAGAGAAAGAGAGCGAGAGCGAGTGACATAGAGAGAGAGTGGGAGAGAGAGAGTGACATAGAGAGAGTAGTGGGCGAGAGCGAGTACCCTGAGAGAGGAGCGAGATAGAGAACCCTGAGAGAGGACGAGAGAGAGAGCTGAGGAGAGAGAGAGAGGAGAGAGAGAGAGTGGACCCCTGTGTGTCCCTGAACCCCTCCAGTAATCTATTCAATTTGATGTGTGTGGGTGTGTGTGTGTGTGGGGGGTGTGTGTGTGTGTAGCATGCCATGGGCTCAGCTCCCATCACACGGTCTGCTGGCGCCACGTACAACACACACACACACACTCATACACACACACACAAACTGTTTAGAGGAGACGGGCCGTCGCTGTTTTAAGGAAGTGCCGCGATAATTCAGCTTGGTCCTCCCTTGGGGCCTCCTTGGGCCTCCTTGGGCCTCCTTGGGCCTCCTTGGGCCTCCTTGGGCCTCCATGGGCCTCCGGGGTCGTTTATGGCTCCGGCGTGATCGGACTTCCGTACCTTCCCGGTGATCACAGAGACTGGACTGGTCTTACGCCGGTAACATGAAATCCGGTGAATACATTCACATTTAGTACAGGGACATTCTCCCCGAGGCAAGTAGGGTGAAGTGCCTTGCCCAAGGACACAACGTCATTTGGCACAGCCGGGAATCGAACCAGAACCTTCGGATTACTAGCCCAATTCCCAAACCCATCTGACTCCCTACATCCTCATATAGTTAACATCTTTGTTCTGCGGCTCTGGAGCAGATATGAGCATGGTGCCCAGCTTTCTCTGCAGCCCAGTGTCGTGCACAGCTGTGACGTGGTGAGCTGAAGAGCTGCAGCTGTGGAACAGGCGAGGTGTTGAAACGCCATGCATGGTTCGGTCGGCCAGATGCTTCTGTAAACAGACCTAATAGTTCTGGTCTCAGCTTTACAGCGTTATCTTTTGTTTGCCTCACAGTAGAATCACTAGACATGGGGGACTCCAAACCGTTTACAAGCACTTGGGGCGACTGCGAGCGATTTACAGCGCCATGACCTGCTCTGCTGTGTGCTGTAAAGCAGAACGGTGGAGGCGGTTCAGACGGATATTTACTGTAAATGAAACACTCTGCACTAAGAGAACAACATAATTAACACAACATATGTTAGGAATACAACATTTAACACGGCGTGTCCTGGCAATATAACTTATGAGAGTTACATGACATTTTCAGTTATGGCTGTTTCATACAGTGTGTGAATGTCGTCATTTCCACGCAGTAAAAATACCCTGGCTTTCCTAAACGACTGTTAACACCTTTGACCGGAAAAACCTGGATTTAATCATTCTCCAATTTGTTCTTGGCGTTTAATCGGACATAATAAGGTGAGGCGTGAAGAGGCGGGCCGTTTCACAACCTTGACCTGGAGACTGAGCTGCACGGTGACTCACTAACCATTAACCTCAGCCCACACAGCCCCATCATGCAACGCTCCGCATCAAGCATCGGCATCGCAGTCTCAGCTGCAGATGGAGAGAGAATTCTCTTCCCTCCTCTCTCTCCTCTCTTGTTTCCTGAGAAGAGGAGGTGTGGTGGAATGGAGAATAGAGAGGAAGAGTGGAGGAGAGGTAAGTGGAATAGAGGAAGAGATGAGGAAGGAATAGATAAAGAGAGGCACAGACAGCAGGAGAGAAGGATTGAAGGAGAGGAGGAGGAGGAGAGGAGGAGAGGAGAGGAGGAGAGCAGGACTGAAGGAGAGGAGACTGGAGGAGGAAGATGAGGAGAGGAGGCTGCTCTGCTTCTTCTCTTCGTGCTTTTTCGCTTCCTTCTTCGTCTTCCTCCTTCCTTTGCTGAGCGCTTCATTCGATTCTTCTCGTTCTTCTCTTCTCTGTCGCTGTCTCTGCGTACATGCTTCTCGTGCTGCGCGCGCAGAAGAGCAGACTGAAGGAGATAAGAGCCGGTATCCTGGGAGGAAGCGTATCACGACCACAGTGCTTCACACCCACCCAAGCCCCCAGACAGGCCCTCCATAAACACGCTGAGTGGATGAAATATTCATGCTGAGTTAAATATGGATCCTGGAGAGCTCCACAAGCATTACGATGCAGTCAATACAGATCACCACAGTCACTCTCCTCTCTCTCCCCTCCGCCAGTCTCACCCCCCCTCCCTGGGGTACAACACCCAGGCAGCAGAGCGGAGGAAGACCCAGGCCTGAGCAGAGGAAGACGAGGAGACCAGAGAGGATGAGAGGTAGGAGAGGAGAGGGAGGAGGCGAGATGGGAGAGGGCTAGAGAAAGGTGCGGGATAGATCGAAGGAGCGTAGTTAGTGCTCGATCTTCTCTCTGTCTTCTCGTATCTTCTCTCTTGAGCTTCGGTGCGCTTTCTTCTCGCTTCTCTTCTCGTCTCTCTTCTCTCTTCTCTTCTCCTTCTCTCCTTTCTTTTTCTCTCTCTTCTCTTCTCTCCTTCTCTTCCCGCTCTCTCTCTTGACTTCTCTTCTCCTTTTCTTCCTTTCTCGAAAGCTCTCGCAGCGACTATGGATGGCGAATGCATGCTCTCCAAGTCTCGTGTTTGTGACTGTGTGACACGGAGCAGTCGTAGTGTCGAGATGTTTTTTATCAACGTCGACTAACTAACCGTAAAACTGAGACGACGGCAGAGGCAGCCTCTCTCTCCACTGACTGCTCACGCAACATCAGGCGCTCACACAAGATTGGACTCAAACCGTCGCTCTCTTATACACACACACAACTCACACACACACAGAAACAAACTCTCACTCACATACACACACACTCTCACACACACACACACCACAAACTCTCACACACACACACATACACACACGACTCACACAAACCAACCCTCACTCACATACACCCACACACACTCAACTCACACACAACACACACAACTCTCTCCTCTCACACACGCACCCTCTCACCCCTTGCACACTCAACCTCACCACCCTCACAACCTCCCAGCACCACTCCCACACTGATATATTGTAGCCTAGCTCCAAAGCTGTAGTAGTCAATTATCATATTCTAACTAGCTCAGCATCTCTGCTTAGTGAGTACTTACTCTTTCCCTAAAACCCTCACGTCCACTGGCCAGTAACCTGCCTGTAACCTGCCAGTACAGTACTGCCAGAATAACTAGCTAGATATTGAGACATTACCTGTGGTCACAGCTTCGGTAAACATCAATAGTAACTGTGATGTGAAATCTAGTGTCTGTACTGAGATCCAAACTGATGCAGACTGAAGCCTTTAGTATAGTAAACACATCCACAGACCCATAAACTCTCTCTCTCTCTCTTTGGAGCCAGTATCTGTTTTTTTGTTTGGTTTTTCCTGTTTAGTGTATAATTGGGTTAATCGTTGATTAGGCCAACAGCTGGCTGAGCTGTTCAGCATTCATCTCATCCTACTTTGCCAGCTTTGTCATGGACACCGATGACATCATCACTATGCGACAGGCACGTTCTAACCCATCATCATAGTGTGGCAACGGGGTTTGTGATGGAGTGAAGGCTGATTTCACACAGTGCGGTGTACTCTGCTGGAAACCGAAGACGTAAACAAATATCGCAATGGATCCACACAGCTGGGAACTGTAGTTAAAGAGACCGAAAGACTACAACTCTGCTGCCTACAGACCTGCCTCTCCAATCAGAAAACACACACGATCGATCGGCTGTAACGCATTCGGAAGGTTTATGAAGTCCTCCCTCTCTCAAGCAGACCTGTACCAAATGAGATGTTGGGTGGTTGACGTAAGGCCCTGTTTAATAGCTTTTTGCAAGGTTGACTTCACAACTGAGCTGCCCTTCGTCCCTCTCGATTGGCCAAGGGAGTGGATGTGAAGGGTCGATAACGAGCAGATTTCGGGGTGGCATGATGAATGAGAATGCCAGCTCGTTTATTGATAGACGTCTCTGTTGTTCTGGTTTATGTGTGGGCTAATGTGGTTTCCTCGGAGAGAACCAGCTTTCTATGGCGCGATATTATTTATTTGGAGAGAACTGGGTTTCTATAGAGTGAACAACCACAGTTGAATGGAATGTGGCGTTGTGGTGTTGTTGTGTGTGTGTTTGCTGTGTGTGTGTGTTTGTTTGAGGCACGTTTGAAGTCAGAACAAGATGGACGACAATAGAGCTTGGATGGAGAAGATGATGTATATACAGGAGAAAGAGAGGGGGGAGAGAGTAGAGAAAGGAGAATAGAGGGGGAGAAAGAGGTATATACAAATGAGAAAGAGATGGTCGAGAGAGAGGTAGAATATACAAGTATAGAGGAAACAGAACAGCCGATGGAGAAGAGAGAGGAGATCGAGAGTGAGCTAGAGTTATCTATTGGACGAGTCAGAGACGGTGTAAATCGCTGTCAGCGAGGCTCAGTCGATCTTTGCGGGTCTCTATTCTCTCTTTTTTTCTCCCCTTTTTTCCTTTTCTTTCTCTTTTTTTCTCTCTTGGTCTTCTTTCTCCTTTTCTTTTTTTTCTTTTTTTTTCCGCCTTTTAAGACCGTGGAGTGTGAGGGGATGGATGGGAGAAGGACAGATGGGTCACATCACATTAGAATGATAACAGACGGTTTTTTGCACACAAGGGTTTGCAAAATGCACCGCAACGACGATGACTTCTTTACCCAGGATGCCAAAGATGATGGCTGCAAAACAACACTGCGGTGGCATTGACAACATTGCACTCCAAAACACATGTACCACCTTTGGAACAGGTCTACATCCAATGAGAACATAGCTGTGGACTACCATTAAAAAACAAGATGTCTGTGTTGCAGCATTCCAATGCAGTAAACAGTTCTACTGTATGTGAAACTCTCTCTCGTGTTCTCCTCACACCACACACACACACAACTACACTTAACTACAGACACGTAGCTGGTACGGTGCTCTCTCGTCCTCCTCCCAGGTCTCAATCCGCGTTACGTTTGACAGGAGCTCATTAAGGCTCCGTCGAGGTTCTACAACATCCGTCTGAAGATCCAGCAGTTGCCAACGGATACCAAGGATGCCAAGCCCCTCCTCAGGAGATGACAGAGAAGGAGTCTCCGTCCTCTTCGACGGCGGTCATGAGATGGCTGCCGGACTACTCAAGCAGGGCGTTTGTATGTGTGTGTGCGTGTGGTGTTCGATGGGGTGTGTGTGCGGGTGTGCGTGTGTGTGCGAAGGTGTGTGTCGGTGGCGTGTGTTGTGTGTGCCGTATGTGTGTGTGTGTGCGGGTGTGTGCCGTGTGCGAGGGCGTCTGTCCTGTTGTCTGCTTGTGTGTTCTGCGCGCATGTGCGTGCGCGCGCGTGTGTGTCTGTGTGTATTCAGACCAAGACTAATCACTCCGTACCGACTCTCGTCGCCACGCAACCCCACTGTCGCACACGCAACCCCACATTAAGATTCCGTTCAGAGACGGCGGTGGTGAGACAGGCGAGGAATTCTAAGTGTGACTCCGTTCACGCATTGGCTCTCCAGGATGAAACATGAAGGAGAACACGAGTCAGCGTCGACGGGGTTCACTCGGCTCTGGTTTGCACACGCTGCTGAGTCCGTGGTTGTCAGAGGCCCTGTCACCAGGGACGTGTGACCTACAGTCTGCTAACGAAGCGGTCTGCTCTGGTTCTGATCACACGACACGTCTTCTCTCTGTGCCTTGCTGCAGATGAGATGAATACATAATAAGGGATTCAAGCAGACGCTTTGATATCCAAAGCGCGTGCAGCACAGGGGGATTTGAACCCGTGACCTCTTGAACTGTCGTCAGTGTTTTCCTGCCACCGTGCCACCGCTGCTCTTCTAAAACCCTCCTGTTTTGATCCCTCCTGTCTCTCGGCCAATCGTCATCTCCGTCTCTGTCTCCTCGTGCCGCTTGTCATATCTGTCATCCGTCCCTCCTCGCCCGAAATCACACATCTGTTCGCCCTGTCTCTCCCCGGCAATCACAATCTGCAGCTCATGATGATGTGCAACGCCCCTCAGGGTGCATGCGTGCCCTCCTTCTAATAGGTGGCACACTGCCAGCAAACACACACACACACATGCATACACACACACACACAACCACACATATGCACACACGCTCAAGTACACACACACGCACTTCCTCACTCTCCTGTGGAATAAAGAGGCTTCTTAAATGCCTTTGAGGTACTTACCTCCATGACAAATGTTTGCCAACAGATTGGCTAGTTAACGATGCAAGACGAGGCCGCTAATTCTGTTAGCAAACATGTGCCGCTCCACAGTAGATTGGAGCTGCTGGCGATGCCTGGCTCATCTGTGGGACTGTAGGTGACTTTGCCATCTGCATAGTGGAAGCCAGGGATTCAGCTCATTCTCTAGCTCATTAGCAGCTGGGAGTTCCGTAAAGCCTAAAACGCAGACTGTTTTCACCTGTCAGTCAGATGGAGAGAGATACAGGTAACAGGTAGCCTGCCTCTCTCCCAGTGCTGTGGTCAGAGAGAGGGAGAGACAGGTAGACAGCTAAGCCTGCTCTCTCCAGTGCTGTGGTCAGAGAGGGAGAGACAGGTAGACAGCTAGGCCTGCTCTCCTCCCAGTGCTGTGGTCAGAGAGAGGGAGAGACAGGTAGACAGCTAGCGCCTGCTCTCTCCCAGTGCTGTGGTCAGAGAGGGAGAGACAGGTAGACAGCTAGCTGCTCTCTCCCAGTGCTGGTGGTCAGAGAGGGAGAGACAGGTAGACAGCTAGCCTGCTCTCTCCCAGGCTGTGTTCAGAGAGGAGAGACAGGTTAGAACAGCTACCTGCTCTCTCCCATTGCTGTGGTCAGAGAGAGGGAAGAGACTTGAGACAGCTAGCCTGTTTCTCTCCCAGTGCTGTGGTCAAGAGAGGAGAGACATGAGACCAGCTAGCCTGCTACTCTCCCAGTGCTGTGGTCAAGAGAGAGGGAGAGACAGGTCAGACAGCTAGCCTGCTCTCTCCCAGTGCTGTGGGTCATGAGAGTGAGAGAAGTAGACAGCTAGCCTGTTCTCTCCCAGTGCTGTGGTCAGAGAGAGGGAGAGACAGGTAGAACAGCTAGCCGCTCTCTCCAGTGCTGTGGTCAGAGAGGGAGAGACAGGTAGACAGCTAGCCTGCTCTCTCCCAGTGCTGTGGTCCAGAGAGGGAGAGACAGGTAGACAGCTACTGCTCTCTCCCAGTGCTGTGGTCGAGAGGGAGAGACAGGTAGACAGCTAGCCTGCTCTCTCCCAGTGCTGTGGTCGAGAGAGGGAGAGACAGTAGACAGCTAGCCTGCTCCTCTCCAGTGCTGTGGTCAGAGAGTACGGAGACACTAGCCTGCCTCCCCATGCTGTGTTAGAGGGAGAGGACAGGTAACAGCTAGCCTGCTCTCTCCCAGTGCTGTGGTACAAGAGGAGAGACAGGTAGACAGTCTAGCCTGCTCTCTCCAGTGCTGTGTCAGAGAGGGAGAGACAGGTCGACAGCTATCCTGCTCTCTCTCTCATTGCTGTGGTCAGAGAGAGGATAGACAGGTAGATAGCTAGCCGTGCTCTCTCCAGCTGTGGTCAGAGAGAGGGGCGAGACATGTAAGACAACTAGCCTGCGTCTCTCCCAGTGTTGCCTCTCGGGTCTCCAGGTGTCAACCGCCAGGGTCGTGTTTTCTTTGATTGCCATCGTTAGTGTGAGTGATGATTGGATGGGCAAAAGCAGCTGATGGAGGATGGGTGGAGTTGGTGCTGCCAGGCTGACTGAGAGAGTAGGTGTGAAGATGATGTCTGTGTGCCGTCCGGTTACAGCAATGTGCACGCCTCTCTCAACCATCTCCCTCATTGACAGCCACCACACTCACACACACCACACACACACACACATACACACACATACCACAACGATCTGCTGCACACAGGTTGATAAACAACAAAATTGGCACGGAACATAGATATTCGTAGTAACACCTTTTATCTTCCCCTCCATCTCCCTCACTCCTTTTCCTCTCATCCTCTCTCCTCTCCTCCTCTTCTTTTAACCTTCCCTTCCCTCCCTGTTTCCTTTCGTTTCTCCTCATTTCCTTTCCCTTCTTCTCCCTCCCTTCCTCCTCTACCACCTCTCCACCCTCATCCCCTCTCCCCCTTGCCCCTCTCCCCCCTCACCCGTCCCCCTCTCCCCTCTCCCCTCTCCCCTCTCTCCCCCTCTCTCCCTCTCCCCTCTCCCTCCCCCCCTCTCCCCTCATCCCCTCTCCCCGCTCCCCCCCTCTCCCCTCTCCCCTCTCCCCCCTCTACCTCCCCTCGTCCCCTCTACCCCCTCTCCCTCCCTCCCCTGCTCTCCCTCGATCCCCCTCTCTCTCCCCTCTCCCCTCTCCCCCTCTCATCCCCTCTCCCCCTCATCCCCTCATCCCCTCTCACCCTCTGGCCCCCTCTCCCCTCTCCCCTCTCCCTCTCCCCTCATCCCCTCTCCCCCATCTCCCCTGACTATCCACACATGCCAATGCCCCTCATTCCTCTGCCGAAGCTGGGGCATATGCGCCGCGAATAGCAACCCTATGCACCCTACATAGAATACTCACATCTCGTTCGAAGCCAAAAACGGTGACGTGCCTCAGGATGCTAGCCAAGGCAGAAAAAAAAGAAACTCAACGAAGAGAAAGCTCGGGATGCACAGAATGCAAATACAACAACTAAACGAAGAAAAAAGCGCACAGGACCCCGACAAAAAAAGTGTAAAGTTCTAAAGGGATCCCTATTTCGCTTTACCGTTATTTAGCGTTAATACTTCCAATCTATCCTATACCCTACAAGGCGTGCCCCCTCTCAGTGTCGTCCCCCCCAGGCGTAATTTGCCTAAAGTAATGGCGGCTGGGGAAGGAGAACAGCAAAACAGTAGAAGCAAAGAACGAGAGCCAATGAGGTAAAGCAAGAAGCCAAGGCCGCAAGGAGAAATACGAAGAAAAAAGGAGTAAGGGTGAGGGAGCAGGCAAGCGACGGGGAGCCGAGAAACAGCAGGGACAAAAAACGAAACACAGAGCAGAGAGAATCGGAAGGGAGCACTAAAAAAAAGACAAAAAACAATAAACGGTCGCAAGAAGAAAAGCAGGGAAAAACAGAAACGATCTAAGGAGTAAAAAGGAAGATAAACAAGTCACAGAGAAAGAACCGGAGGAAGAGACACGGGGGAATAAAAAAGATCAGAGAAAAAAGAACAGGACACTGAAATACAAAGGAAGAAAATAAGAGGGAAGCGTCTTCAATGTTGAAAAACACGACGAACAGCAAGTTAAGGGACGACGAAGAAAAAAAAACCATGTGAGGAGAGAAAAAGAAGGAGGATAAGAGAAAACCGGTCAGGAACAAGGAAATAAAAGATAAGTCGGAAGGGGAGCATAAATGAAATATGGGGAAAAGGTAGAGGCATGCCGAAGGAAAAATAAAACGGAATAGATCAAATAAGATCAAACGCAGGAAGAGCAGAAAAACTAAACCACGAACGGAGGGGAACCCTACTGGAGGGAGCGTAGAAGCACAAAGAGCCACAAACGAATGCTAAAAGAAAGGACACAAAAACGGAGGAACAAAAAAGAAATGTTGAAGGACAAAAAAAAGAAAAAAAGATAAGAGCGAACAAAAGCAGAGGAAAGGAAAAAGGAACGGTCCGAAGGAAGACTAGGAACACAAAAAAATGAAAGTAAGGACAGACGAAACGGGGACTGAACAAGGAGGGCGAGGAAAAACAGAAAAAAACAAGGAGAATGAAATGAAGAGCAACACAGAAGAAAAAGGACTAAAAACAAAAGGAAAAGAGATCAATGATAACGAGAGTTAACAAACAAAGAAAAAAAGCAACCGAGCTAAAGGGAGCATCGACACCTATAGAGAAATAGAAACTCCAAAGAGAGGGAAGTGAAGAAGAGTTCAAGAGCAAAACAAGGAAGAGTGGGAGGGAAAACACAAAAGGCAAAAAAAATGGTGGACCATAAGAAAAGAAAAAAGGGATTAGAGTCACGTAATAACATAACAAAAGAATACGAAAGGAGGTCAAAAATCAGTACACATGTCAAAAACAGAAGCGGTGAGGGAACAAATAAAGGAAGCTTACGAAAATGGGGCTCGGGGGGCCCCCTTCTCCTAAATAGTCCGAGCCTCCGTACCTGCATTCCGACTCGAAAACGAGCAATGAAACGTCCATAGCATACTACAAGCCGTAAATCAACTACCGGTGGTCGCTTATTCCCACAAGGCTAACTCTCTACCCCAACCCGGAAAGGCCGCCCAAGCAGCGTAGAAATAGGCACGCCCACCAGCAGAGCCACAAACCGCTTCGTTGATCTGACCGCGGATGGAATACAACCTCGAGGGGTCAAAAAACTTGAACACTAAGCCCACCCCAAAGAAGCAGCATATAGAAACAAAGAAAGGCGAGAAGTTATAACCACAACAAACGAGACAAAACGCCACGCAAAAGAAAACAAAACATAATGGTTGCACCCCGTATTTAATACGATTCACTTCATTTCCTATCATCCCCCCTCATATTAATTCCCACAACAACGCTGGAACACAGTCGAGTCCTGGGAGGCGACAGGGACAGTGGCCGTGACAGGGATAGACAGTCGATTTTTGGAGAGCGAGGCGAGATGTTTTCAGAGAGGGAGAAGAGTCGCTTTCACACTTTTTCTCTCTCTCGACGCGGGGGGGGAGAAGGGGAGAGCCTCTCTCTCCTCTCTCTCCTCTCTCTCCTCCTCTCTCTCTCTCTCTCTCTCTCTCTCTCTCCCGTTGGTCCCTGACACTGCTGTGTTGTGTAACTGACATAGCCCTTGGCCTACTTGAGAGAGCTGCTCTCTCTTTCTCTCTTTTCTATGTTCCTCTCCCCTCTCTCGCCCTCAGCGTTCTCCTCATTCCCTTTTTTTTTCCTTCTCTCGCTCTCCTTGCCCTCGCTTTCTCTTTTCGTCAGAGTTTTACAAAGACTCCAACAGCTTTTACGGCACATGCAAACAAACACGCACACACACACCACACACACACACACCACACACACACACACACATGCAACACACACACACACACTGCAAACACACACACACATGCAACCTATTGGCATTATTCAAAACTCTTATTTGGTCTTTCTCTTCCCTCTCTCTCTGCTCCAGTTTTAGGTCAAACATATTATTCAAATCATGTTCCTATTAAAGCCCTCTGTGAGAGTCTGGACTTGAGTTAGGATCAAAACTCAGCCTCTCCTTTTAGATGTTTCTTGTCTCCCCGGCCGCCCACTTTCAAAAAGAAAACCTTCCTCTGAATGAAATCTTTTTGAAACGGGATCTTTTCCGGGTGAGTCACTGCGAGAGTTTCTCGTCAGGAAGCAGCCATTGTCGCGGAAAATGAAGATCCCAACGACCACACGCTTCCCAGCGGCCATTCAGCGGGAACACATGAACGCCAGCCAATTAAATCTCACACAGTCATTTTCAAGAGGGTGAAATGTGGAAGGTGTATGAAGCCTGGGAACAGGGTAGGAAGGGGAGGACGGAGGGAGAGGAGAGAGAGGAGGGGATGATGATGAGGAAGTAGAGATGAGCGGAGGTGGGAGGGAGGGTAGGCAGCGAGAGAGGAGGGAGATCTGGTGATGGGGAAAGGGACGTACGGATCGGGGGCTGAGAGATAGGGAGGGGACGTGAGGATGAGATGAGGGGAGAATGGGATGTTCTCTCTTGTTCCAGTGTTGGGTTTGGCAGATGGGGCGAGCCAGAGAGAGAGGGGCGATGCGAGGAGGGAGAGGGGCGAGCCAGATAGGAGAGAGGGGCGAGGCAGAGAGGAGAGAGGGGCGAGCAAGAGAGCTCCAGTCAGCCAGCAGAAGGACCAGCCCCGTCCTCCCAGAGGCCGCATATGGCACACGCTTACTGCCAGAAGTCACTTCAAACTCTGCTGCTAGCCTTCCCTGCATGCGTGTGTGTGTGTCTGGCTGGTCTGACTGCTGCTTGTGTTTCCTCCCAGGACCTGTTTGCTCTCGACGTGGAGCCGTACCGGTACAGTGGAGTGAACATGACAGGCTTTAGGATCCTGAACACGGAGAACAGCCAGGTCCACCTCCATCATAGAGAAGTGGTCCATGGAGCGACTGCAGGCTCCGCCCAAACCTGACTCTGGTCTACTGGACGGCTTCATGACGGTGAGTCACCTGATCCACAGGCCTGTTCTAGAACCTTCACACATGCTGTGTTCCGGAACCTTCCGACATGCTGCAATTTACCTGCGATGCGATTAGCTCCCAGATGCTCGGGCCACAGAATAGTGTCTTGTCATTGGTGTGATTCAGCTTGGTTAGAGAGAAGAGAGAGTCTGGATGTGTCTCAGACACACAGTCCTGTCAGTAGTGCCCATCAGCTTCCCTCCAGGGCCCTGGGACATGGGGACTCCAGGATGATACCCCAGCCCTGGCTGTCACAGCGAGGGGCCCCTCCCTGAGAGCTCGTCTCCCTCCTCCCCCTCCTCCCCTCCTACGGCTCTCTTATCTGGGAGTCCTGCCAGTGCGGCCTCCCTGCAGAGGAGGGGCGAGGAGACGAGAGAGGGAGGAGAGAGGGAGGGAGGAGGAGAGAGGGGAAAGAGAGACAGATGGAACCAGTGAAGTCGTAATAAAGGGGGAGCGGAGCTGGAACATGAGGCTCCAGTGAGTTCCACGCCAGGGTGAGCGTTGAAGACAGAGCGGTCTGCTTCCAGCTGGACGGTGGTGGAGGCGGGCTGGCTGGCTGGCTGGGTGGGGGGGTGGGGGGGTTGGGGGGGTTTTGGGAGGCGGTGTGGGGGCTGTGGGGGCGATGGAACCTCTGGAGGCTACTGGTTGGCTGTCAGGTTCAGGTCCAGGGTTGCAGGCCTCGTTGGAAGCTCTCTGGTGGATTAGCGAATCGGTTGTTGCTGTGACTCCCCAGAGCCCGGCTAGAGTCAGGATGTAGCTTTGTGTTACACACACACACACAAGTACACAGACACACATGAATACGCACAGACAGACACACACTTGTACACACACACATAGACACACGTGAACACATACGACCACCCCCCCCCTCTCACCCACACCCGCACGGCACTCCAACGCCCATACCCCAACCTCTCCCCACTCCCTCAGATCTTCGCTTTCAGCGCTTCTTCTTCTCCCCTCTCCTCGCGGGGCCCGCCGCTCGTGTCCTATCCCCGCTCTCGCTCTCTCCTCTCTCTCTTCTGCTCCCTCTCGCATCTGCTATCTCCTCGCGCGCTCCGCTCTCGCGCGCTGCTTTCTTTTTTCGCTCCTCTTCCCGCCACTTCTTTCTCCTTTTCTGCCTGTCCGTCCTTACCTTCATTCCTCCTTCCTGTCACCGTCCTTACCTTCCTTCCTTCCTTCCTTCCTGCCGTCCTGCCTTCCTGTCTTCCTTCCCTTCCGTCTTCTTTCCGTGAGGGTAGTAGTGACGGAGGGAATACCTGTTGGGCTGTGACCCTGCTCATCAGGAAAGTATACTGATATACTAGCTGGTAGGCAGGCTCTGATTAATTAGACAAATGGCAATCATCCACAGCTAATGCATATTGACATGGTGAAAGGTTCTGTAAAACGCTTGATTAAGGACTTCATTTGTGAGATGTATTTACTTCCCTGTGTGCTTAAGCAGTGGGCGCTGAGGTACTTATATGACCATCATGATATATCACCTGCAAGAACCTCCGAGTCCAGCCCTCTGCTGCTTACTCTGTCTGGGCAGGTGGACTGGGAATCCCTGTCTGGGCTGGTGGGACTGGGGGGAATCCCTGTCTGGTGCTGGTGGGACTGGGAGTATCCCTGTCTGGGCTGGTGGGATGGGGAGATCCCTGTCTGGGCTGGTGGGACTGGGAGATCCCTGTCTGGGCTGGTGGGGACTGGGAGATCCCTGTCTGGGGCTGGTGGGACTGGGAGATCCCTGTCTGGGCAGGTGTGGACTGGGAGATCCCTGTCTGGGCTGGTGCAGGTGGGACTGGGAGATCTGTTTACTGTTGTTGTGCCTGTGGTTTAATTCCACATTTGGGGAATTTAGAAAATTCTTGATTTAATGGTATGATCAGGCTTACCGGCTGACTGACTGGTTGGGTGATTGGCTGACTTGCTGAACGGCTGTCTGACTAGTTGGCTGATTGACTGGATGGCTGGCTGGCTGGCTGGCTGGCTGGCTGGATGTCTGTCTGTCTGTCTGTCTGTCCTGTCTGTCTGTCTGTCTGTCTGTCCTGTCTGTCTGTCTGTCTTCTGTCTGTCCTGTCTGTCCTGTCTATCTGTCTGTCTGTCTGTCTGTCTGTCTGTCTGTCTGTCTATCTGACTGGCTGGATGGCTGACTGGCTGGATGGCTGACTGGCTGGATGGCTGTCTGTCTGACTGCTGTCTGACTGTTTCCAACCTCATCCCAGCAGTGGTGGTGACGGGAGACAGAACAGCAGTGTACGTCATCCCTGCTCCTCATTCCACTGCGCTTCCATTAATCTCTCTTTTGCCGTAGCCACAACCCCGAGTCACGGCTTTACACACACGAGCAACGACATGACCTAACACGCTCCCCCTCTGTCATTAGCACGGCGGCTCTCCTGGCTAATTGATTCAGCTGCTGTCTGTTTCACTCACGGTGCTGCAGGAGAGTTCCAGAACATGCTCCGGTACGGCCACACGTCTCCGTTTTGTCTCAGAGGAGGTGGAAGGAACTTTGAACCCGCGGCCAGGGCCAAACCCAGCAGGAGAGGGAACGCTTAGATATCACAATTCAAACGGACGACATGTTTTGATCCTTCTCCCACACTATTGGAAGCGTGCTAAAAGAGGCATTTGCAGCGTGATTATGCGTTCAGAGCCACGCAAATCTTCAGCAGTAGTTCCAGCGTTAGCGACAAGGCCCTCGTTTCTTCCTATCACGATGTACGATTATGGTCTGGGCGCAAATTCAACAAACGGACCGGGGTGACCAATCGGACCCCGAGGTACTGGGGGGGTGGGTTTCGACAGGCATCATCATCGTCTTCCTTGAGATGAAGCCGGGAAAAAGTCAACTTCAGATCCCCGTGAATCCCTTGTTGCTTCCTCAGAC
>CAEFZP010004960.1:0-35000 GCA_903064625.1 Mallotus villosus
GAGAGTGAGAGCGTAGATAGAGAGAGTAGAGAGAGAGAGAGAGAGAGTAGAGTAGAGAGAGAGAGAGAGAGGAGAGGAGTGATGAGAGTACGAGAGGAGAAGAGAGAGAGAGAGAGAGAGAGTGGGTGGAGAGTAAGATAGAGAGAGAGTAGAGAGAGAGAGGGGAGAGAGAGAGAGGAGAGAGAGAGTAGGAGAGATAGAGTAGAGGAGAGAGAGAGAGAGAGTTGGAGGAAAGAGAAGGGGGATGGGTAACATACAGAGGGAGAGAGAGAGTAGAGAGAGAGTAGAGAGAGAGTAGAGAGAGAGAGAGAGAGAGAGAGAGTTGGAGGAAAGAGAAGGGGGATGGGTAACATACAGAGGGAGAGAGAGAGAGAGAGTAGAGAGAGTAGAGAGAGAGTAGAGAGAGGAGAGTTGGAGGAAAGAGAAGGGGGATGGGTAACATACAGAGGGAGAGAGAGAGTAGAGAGAGAGGAGTAGAGAGAGAGAGAGAGAGAGTAGAGAGAGAGAGTTGGAGGAAAGAGAAGGGGGATGGGTAACATACAGAGGGAGAGAGAGAGGGAAAGCACCTATATGCAAGATCCTGCATGCCTGGGAATTCACTTCACAATTGTTATTGCTTTCAGGATTATTTATGAGTCTGCTGAGTGGCCAGGCTGGCAGGAGTGCTGTCACTGCTGCTGGAGCTGTCTCACTGCTGGAGCTGTCTCACTGCTACTGGAGCTGTCTCACTGCTGGAGCTGTCTCACTGCTGGAGCTGTCTCTCTGCTGCTGGAGCTGTCTCTCTGCTGGAGCTGTCTCTCTGCTGCTGGAGCTGTCTCTCTGCTGGAGCTGTCTCACTGCTGGAGCTGTCTCAATGCTGCTGGAGCTGTCTCACTGCTGCTAGAGCTGTCTCACTGCTGGAGCTGTCTCTCTGCTGGAGCTGTCTCTCTGCTGGAGCTGTCTCTCTGCTGCTGGAGCTGTCTCACTGCTGGAGCTGTCTCTCTGCTGCTGGAGCTGTCTCTCTGCTGGAGCTGTCTCACTGCTGCTGGAGCTGTCTCTCTGCTGGAGCTGTCTCTCTGCTGGAGCTGTCTCTCTGCTGGAGCTGTCTCTCTGCTGGAGCTGTCTTGCTGCTGCTGGAGCTGTCTCACTGCTGCTGGAGCTGTCTCTCTGCTGCTGGAGCTGTCTCTCTGCTGGAGCTGTCTCACTGCTGGAGCTGTCTCTCTGCTGGAGCTGTCTCTCTGCTGGAGCTGTCTCACTGCTGGAGCTGTCTCACTGCTGGAGCTGTCTCTCTGCTGGAGCTGTCTCTCTGCTAGAGCTGTCTCACTGCTGGAGCTGTCTCACTGCTGCTAGAGCTGTCTCACTGCTGGAGCTGTCTCACTGCTGGAGCTGTCTCTCTGCTGGAGCTGTCTCACTGCTGGAGCTGTCTCACTGCTGGAGCTGTCTCACTGCTGGAGCTGTCTCACTGCTGGAGCTGTCTCACTGCTGGACCTGTCTCACTGCTGCCATTCCATGTGGTCACCTGCACTCGCTGACACCAACGTCTCTCACCAGTCAACCAGGGGACTGACTAACAGACGAGCAGGTCGCCCTAACCCTGCAAGATCTTCCACTCTCCTGCTTGGCTGCATTTCCTCAGACAGACTCAGTAGAAGAATGTCTTGTTTTTTTAAATAGTCAGTAGTTTCACATTTTTGGAGATGGGTGTTGAGGCCTGAGTCTTAGTCGGGTGTTGAACGTCGCAGAAGACCTGATGCTATCAGTACGGTGTGTGTGTGGTGTGTGTGTGTGTGTGTGTGTGGTGTGTGTGTGTGTGTGTGTACACACGCAAGCGTGCATGTGCTTGTGCATGTATTTCGGAAGTCCACATGCTCTGACTTGTTTCGCCATGCACAGTCCACCACCATGACATCGACACATACTCTAGCTCACCTTCCAGCCCCTACAAGTGGGGATTAGAACCCAGACCCTCCTCTTCTCCCCACCCTCAGAGAGTAGAACCCAGACCCTCCCTCTCTCCCCACCCTCAGAGAGTAGAACCCAGACCCTCCCTCTCTCCCCACCCTCAGAGAGTAGAACCCAGACCCTCCCTCTCTCCCCACCCTCAGAGAGTAGAACCCAGACCCTCCCTCTCTCCCCATCCTCAGAGAGTAGAACCCAGACCCTCCCTCTCTCCCCACCCTCAGAGTAGAACCCAGACCCTCCCTCTCTCCCGACCCTCAGAGAGTAGAACCAAGACCCTCCCTCTCTCCCCGACCCTCAGAGAGTAGAACCCAGACCCTCTCTTTCTCCCCATCCTCAGAGAGTAGAACCCAGACCCTCCCTCTCTCCCCACCCTCAGAGAGTAGAACCCAGACCCTCCCTCTCTTTCTCCCCATCCTCAGAGAGTAGAACCCAGACCCTCCCTCTCTCCCCATCCTCAGAGAGTAGAACCCAGACCCTCCCTCTCTCCCCATCCCTCAGAGAGTAGAACCCAGACCCTCCCTCTCTCCCCACCCTCAGAGAGTAGAACCCAGACCCTCCCTCTCTCCCCACCCTCAGAGAGTAGAACCCAGACCCTCCCTCTCTCCCCACCCTCAGAGAGTAGAACCCAGACCCTCCCTCTCTCCCCACCCTCAGAGAGTAGAACCCAGACCCTCCCTCTCTCCCCACCCTCAGAGAGTAGAACCCAGACCCTCCCTCTCTCCCCATCCTCAGAGAGTAGAACCCAGACCCTCCCTCAGAGAGATGAGTCAAGACCCTCCCTCTCTCCCCACCCTCAGAGAGTAGAACCCAGACCCTCCCTCCCCACCCTCAGAGAGTAGAACCCAGACCCTCCCTCTCTCCCCATCCCTCAGAGAGTAGAACCCAGACCCTCCCTCTCTCCCCACCCTCAGAGAGTAGAACCCAGACCCTCCCTCTCTCCCCACCCTCAGAGAGTAGAACCCAGACCCTCCCTCTCTCCCCATCCTCAGAGAGTAGAACCCAGACCCTCCCTCTCTCTCCATCCTCAGAGAGTAGAACCCAGACCCTCCCTCTCTCTCCATCCTCAGAGTAGAACCCAGACCCTCCCTCTCTCCCCACCCTCAGAGAGTAGAACCCAGACCCTCCCTCTCTCCCCACCCTCAGAGAGTAGAACCCAGACCCTCCCTCTCTCCCATCCTCAGAGAGTAGAACCCAGACCCTCCCTCTCTCCCCATCCTCAGAGAGTAGAACCCAGACCCTCCCTCTCTCCCCACCCTCAGAGAGTAGAACCCAGACCCTCCCTCTCTCCCCATCCTCAGAGTAGAACCCAGGCCCTCCCTCAGAGAGATGAGTCAAGACCCTCCCTCTCTCCCCACCCTCAGAGAGTAGAACCCAGACCCTCCCTCTCTCCCCACCCTCAGAGAGTAGAACCCAGACCCTCCCTCTCTCCCCATCCTCAGAGAGTAGAACCCAGACCCTCCCTCTCTCCCCACCCTCAGAGAGTAGAACCCAGACCCTCCCTCTCTCCCCACCCTCAGAGAGTAGAACCCAGACCCTCCCTCTCTCTCCACCCTCAGAGAGTAGAACCCAGACCCTCCCTCTCTCCCCATCCTCAGAGTAGAACCCAGACCCTCCCTCTCTCCCCACCCTCAGAGAGTAGAACCCAGACCCTCCCTCTCTCCCCACCCTCAGAGAGTAGAACCCAGACCCTCCCTCTCTCCCCACCCTCAGAGAGTAGAACCCAGACCCTCCCTCTCTCCCCATCCTCAGAGAGTAGAACCCAGACCCTCCCTCTCTCCCCACCCTCAGAGAGTAGAACCCAGACCCTCCCTCTCTCCCCACCCTCAGAGAGTAGAACCCAGACCCTCCCTCTCTCTCCACCCTCAGAGAGTAGAACCCAGACCCTCCCTCTCTCCCCATCCTCAGAGTAGAACCCAGACCCTCCCTCTCTCCCCATCCTCAGAGAGTAGAACCCAGACCCTCCCTCTCTCCCCACCCTCAGAGAGTAAAACCCAGACCCTCCCTCTCTCCCCATCCTCAGAGTAGAACCCAGACCCTCCCTCAGAGAGATGAGTCAAGACCCTCCCTCTCTCCCCACCCTCAGAGAGTAGAACCCAGACCCTCCCTCTCTCCCCGACCCTCAGAGAGTAGAACCCAGACCCTCCCTCTCTCCCCATCCTCAGAGAGTAGAACCCAGACCCTCCCTCTCTCCCCACCCTCAGAGAGTAGAACCCAGACCCTCCCTCTCTCCCCACCCTCAGAGAGTAGAACCCAGACCCTCCCTCTCTCCCCACCCTCAGAGAGTAGAACCCAGACCCTCCCTCTCTCCCCACCCTCAGAGAGTAGAACCCAGACCCTCCCTCTCTCCCACCCCCCTCAGAGAGTAGAACCCAGACCCTCCCTCTCTCCCCACCCTCAGAGAGTAGAACCCAGACCCTCCCTCTCTCCCCATCCTCAGAGAGACGAGTCCAGACCAGCTTCTCTGCTTTCCTCCACCTTTGTCCTGTAATCTTATCGCTCCAAACAGCATGTCCGCTCAGTGTTGGAAGGCTCTCCAGTGCTGCTGTCTTGTGTCTCATGTGAAGGTTATTCACTGCCCAGGCTGTCCGCATCAGAGCGGAGGTGGAACTTGTTGTCCCTGTGGACACCCCGCCCACACACACGGTGCACCGGACAACCTCCTTACGTCACAGGGACACAGGGATCAGTCTAGACCCTGGGAGATATGACAACACCACGTCTACTGTAGGTGCACTGTTTTAACTCTCTAATCACACGCTTTTTATGAGGGGTCCGAAGTCGGAACTCTCAACCTTTTATTGTTATATAGCCCAGGATCCTTTACCTGGTTTAACCCCTGCTGTGCAGGAGCCTGCTGCAACACAGGTGTGGAGGAGAGGGGGGTTAGGAGCCTGCTGCAACACAGGTGTACAACACAGGTGTGCAAGACAGGGGGTAGGAGCCAGTCCAAACACCCTCACACATCATTATACTTTTTTACTTCCTGTGACTCAGTCTATGTTCTGTGGAACACGTACTGCATGCAACCTCTGGAATGTTGGGAGGGAATCCAAGATATTTTAATCTTAGTTTGATATCCGATCCTCCTGGCTGGATTCCTAACCTTAGATTAGGAGTTGCAGCAGCACGGGTTTGATGAGACACGGTGTTTCTCCTCATCTGGCTCCTCATTGTTCTCTGTGTTTCAGAAACAGCAGCGAACCACCCCATCCTCATCGGTTTACATAGAGAAAAAATCACTGTTAACATATTTGCTCTGTCTGAGAAGGGTGAAACATGAGAAACCTGGCAACCCCTCTCTGTAATTAGCTTCAAGTTGATCACATAAGGGGCCTGTGTAGTCAGTGGTCATTCTAGGGTCAGCCATGTTCCCAGCCCGTGTATGAGTAGACCTGCCAGCTCTGCTTTGGTTCTGACCTGGGTGGGTGACACAGAACCACTAAAGAGGGACCTCAAGTCCCTGGTGTCCCTGTGTGCTTCTGTCACATGCCAGCGTGTGTTCTCAGACAGGCTCCGGTGGATGTTTAGACCAGGGCTGTCACACACAGTCTGCACCAGGACCAGCACCAGGACTCTCCCTGCCTCTCCCTGCCTCTCCCTGGCCTCCCTGCCTCTCACACACAGTCTGCATGTCTTAATCAGGACTGTCACACACACAGTCTGCATGTCTTAACCAGGGCTGTCACACACAGTCTGCATGTCTTAACCAGGACTGTCACACACAGTCTGCATGTCTTAACCAGGACTGTCACACACAGTCTGCATGTCTTAACCAGGACTGTCACACACACAGTCTGCATGTCTTAACCAGGACTGTCACACACACAGTCTGCATGTCTTAACCAGGACTGTCACACACACAGTCTGCATGTCTTAACCAGGCCTCTGATCCCATGTGAGAGTGGCCAGCCTCTAGAACAGCCTCTAGAACAGCCTCTAGAACAGCCTCTAGAACAGCCTCTAGACCGGGCTGAGCTCCCAGCACGCAGAGGGCTAGTCTGCATCTGGCTTCACCCCACCTTGTTGTGGAATCAGGGGTTAAACTGTGGTCAGAATGTTATGTCTCAGTCGACCTCAGAAGATAAACCAGGACAGACCGATGAAGTCTCCCTGATCTGCTTCAGCATGTGTGGTCTCGTGTCAACAAGGGAGATTTAGGAGTTACTCATATCAGGAGAGTGGCCTTGAACACAGGGCCACCTCCCTCCATCTCCCTCTTCCCTGCTTCTCCCTGCATCTCCCTGGCCTCCCTGCCTCTCCCAGCCTCTCCCTGGCCTCCCTGCCTTTCCCTGGCCTCCCTGCCTCTCCCTGGCCTCCCTGCCTCTCCCTGGCCTCCCTGCCTCTCCCTGGCTTCCCTGCCTCTCCCTGGTCTGCCTCAAACTGCAGCCTGCTGGTCCTGGGGTCCGACCTCCCCAGCTTTGAAAGCTGACACACACCGTTCCCACACGACGTGCCACATCCTACCCCCTCCCCCCCCCTCATCCCTGATCCCACCCTCCCCCTCCCCCTCATCCCGACTCACACCCTGCCCTCCCCCGCTCCTCCCCCCTGCCTCAGGTCGCGCAGCATAACATCCCATTTCCACCACGGGTCTGGCAGAGAGGAAACCAGCGGGACTGTGAACTGGCGAGAGAGGAAAGATGGACACCAATAGAACAGTGGCCCTTCCCTCCCCCCCTTCCTGTTTTCTCAGTTCAGTGTGAAACTCATTATGTCACAGGTTTACCAAATAGAGCCATACTAAGAAAACATGGAGCCTCCTGGGAGATTGATTGATAGATTGAACGATTGATTGATCTTGATTTTTGACTGCTTCTGTTATGATTCTTGGTAACTGTCCTTGTTTTGTTGTCGTCATCGGTGACCAGCACAACAGCGAACAGAATTAAGTCCTTCAAATAAATACTGCGTATGTTTCCAGATACATTTTCATGCATCGTATGAGGGCAAGAGGTTCGAGGCCGGGGTGAAAGTATTTGAACTAAATGGGCAAATCAAACCCCCAGCCAGTCCCAGTTGAGCTCTTGACCTTCACCTCCAGCCCTCCGGAGGCAGTAGAGGTCCCGGTGTAGTGCAGGACTCCCTGTTCCTCCACAGCTGAGCGGCATGCAGGCCTGTGCTGTGTGTCTGTCAGCGTTAGTCGTCATGACACCACAGCAAAGAGGCGGGAGTAGGAGCGGACGCCAGGAGGGAAGAATGGAGCCCCTGTTCCTCCAGCTTGACTTAAGACCCGGGCATGGAGAGCGAGTGAGGGGGTGGCCTGTGGGGAGAGGTGGGGTGTTGGAGGGGAGCGGAGGGCAGGAAGCAGAGAGAAGCCTATGGGAACACCAATATCCTCTTGGAATTAAATTGCCAACCCCGTCTTTGATCCCTTTGAGAAGGGATTTCGTTCGGGGCCAACTTTCACTTTGTCCTCTCCTCTGTTGCCCACTAACCCCCATGCTCCCTTCCCACCTTCCCTCCTCTGCACCCTCCTTCCTGCCATGCTCCACGCTGGAGAGTGACAGTGCAGTTGTTCAGAAGGCTACTGGAAGATGCAGGACAGAGCACGCTCTCTCGGGGTTGCTAATCCCCCTGTCTCAATAAGGGATATATATATCTATATATATATATATATGTCTTTCTGTCAGTCTCTCTCTCTTTCTCTCTCTGCCTGTCTCCCTGTATCATGTCCGTGGGTGGTCCCTTCTGCCTGAGTCAAACCCTGGGAGTCTCTGGGACTACTCAGCCCAGATTAATCTCTGTCACATTCAGCATGTGTCTCATTCTGCCCAGTCATTCTAACAGCCCCCCTGGATCCCCCTGGAGCCCCCCCAGCAGAGAGCCCCTGTAGCCCCCCCAGCAGAGAGCCCCTGGAGCCCCCCAGCAGAGAGCCCCTGGAGCCCCACAGTAGAGAGCCCCTGGAGCCCCCCCAGTAGAGAGCCCCTGGAGCCCCTGGAGCCCCTGGAGCCCCCCCAGTAGAGAGCCCCTGGAGCCCCTGGAGCCCCTGGAGCCCCCACAGTAGAGAGCCCCTGGAGCCCCCTGGAGCCCCCACAGTAGAGAGCCCCTGGAGCCCCCTGGAGCCCCCCAGCAGAGAGCCCCTGGAGCCCCCCAGCAGAGAGCCCCTGGAGCCCCCACAGTAGAGAGCCCCTGGAGCCCCACAGTAGAGAGCCCCCTGGAGCCCCACAGTAGAGAGCCTCTGGAGCCCCCACAGTAGAGAGCCCCTGGAGCCCCACAGTAGAGAGCCTCTGGAGCCCCCCCAGCAGAGAGCCCCTGGAGCCCCCACAGTAGAGAGCCTCTGGAGCCCCCCAGTAGAGAGCCTCTGGAGCCCCCCCAGTAGAGAGCCCCTGGAGCCCCCCAATAGAGAGCCCCTGGAGCCCCCCCAGCAGAGAGCTCCTGGAGCCCCCCAATAGAGAGCCTCTGGAGCCCCCCAGCAGAGAGCCTCTGGAGCCCCCCCAGCAGAGAGCCTCTGGAGCCCCTGGAGCCCCTGGAGCCCCCTGGAGCCCCCCCAGTAGAGAGCCTCTGGAGCCCCCCAGCAGAGAGCCCCTGGAGCCCCCCAATAGAGAGCCCCTGGAGCCCCCCAGCAGAGAGCCTCTGGAGCCCCACAGCAGAGAGCCCCTGGAGCCCCCCCAGTAGAGAGCAGGCTGGAGCTCCTGGAGCCCCCAGCAGAGAGCCCCTGGAGCCCCCACAGTAGAGAGCCCCTGGAGCCCCCCAATAGAGAGCCCCTGGAGCCCCCCAGCAGAGAGCCTCTGGAGCCCCACAGCAGAGAGCCCCTGGAGCCCCCCAGTAGAGAGCAGGCTGGAGCTCCTGGAGCCCCCAGCAGAGAGCCCCTGGAGCCCCCACAGTAGAGAGCCCCTGGAGCCCCCCCCCAGCAGAGAGCCCCTGGAGCCCCCCCAGCAGAGAGCCCCTGGAGCCCCCCACAGCAGAGAGCAGGCACAGGGCTTCAGACAGGCTGCTGAAGAGAAGACGAGTCTGGCTTAGGAAACCGAAGACTTTATAAACAGCAGAAAGGGGAAATGAAAGCGGCTTGTGAGCACAAACCCTCTGGCTCCTCTCTCAAGGTTCACTTATGTTCTCTCTCCGACTTTCAAAACCCTTTCTTGGTTAGGAGGCTGGCTCTGGGTTTATTTATCTGAAACATTGTTATACAGAGCTGAGGTATGCAGAATTGCCAAGATACTCTTTATCTACGCTCGATTGTTGGAGTGGTTTTGGAAAATATCAGAATGAATTGTTCTGATCGGGAGACACTGCCCACTCAAACATACAGCAGAACTTTTTAGGAGAGGCAAACAGCCGTTGAGCCAAAAGACCAATGTCCAAACATTTTCATAGTTGTGTTGTTTGATGTAGTAGGATGTGAAAGGTCAAACACACAGACTGAGGCACACATGTTCAAACACACACTGGCAAACACACAAGCATGGACACACACACACACACACACGCACAGACACCAGGGTATGGAGCACCTGTGCCCTAACATAAGCAGTGTCTTGTTTGTGTTGATGAATGTCTCTATCTCTCTGTGTCTCCTGGACCAGGAGCTGATTTGTTTACATACCTTCAGGATCCCATTTCCTGATTTACGATATCATGTCTGAATGTGGGGGGGAGGGGTGTTTACAGACAGTTTAACATGCTGTTGTACTACTCTTAGTCACGGAGCCTTCATCTCTCTCTCTCTCTCTAGGCTAATTGGCCCCTCTCCTGTCAATTAGCAGTTTTTAGGTTAATCAGATTAGTTCCACAAGTAGCCCTTGCTTGCATTCTGTGGCAATTCTCTCCGTGTGCTTAAAAGGCTGTTGACCAGGAAACAAGATTAGAAAGTCTCACAGATGTAATCTATTGTTTGCTCCCATGTTAGTCTCATGTGTGACTAAAACTGTACGAGGAAGGTTAATACTGTACATGACGTTGAGTTTAGCCCTCATGAGGTTCGTAACGCAGCACAGCTGTAACTCGTTGAAGCAGCAGTTACATGCAGCGTGCGGTATGTGGAGTCAGAACTGGAGATAAAAAGTCCAAACGAGGGAGAACACAGGCTAGAGAGGAAGATGACGGGAGTCTGAATGAGGCAGAACACAGGCTAGAGAGGAAGATGAAGAGAGTCTGAATGAGGCAGAACACAGGCTAGAGAGGAAGATGAAGAGTCTGAATGAGGCAGAACACAGGCTAGAGAGGAAGATGAAGAGTCTGAATGAGGCAGAACACAGGCTAGAGAGGAAGATGAAGAGAGTCTGAATGAGGCAGAACACAGGCCAGAGAGGAAGATGAGAGAGTCTGAATGAGGCAGAACACAGGCTAGAGAGGAAGATGAAGAGAGTCTGAATGAGGCAGAACACAGGCTAGAGAGGAAGATGAAGAGTCTGAATGAGGCAGAACACAGGCTAGAGAGGAAGATGAAGAGAGTCTGAATGAGGCAGAACACAGGCTAGAGAGGAAGATGAAGAGTCTGAATGAGGCAGAACACAGGCTAGAGAGGAAGATGAAGAGAGTCTGAATGAGGCAGAACACAGGCTAGAGAGGAAGATGAAGAGAGTCTGAATGAGGCAGAACACAGGCTAGAGAGGAAGATGAAGAGAGTCTGAATGAGGCAGAACACAGGCTAGAGAGGAAGATGAGAGAGTCTGAATGAGGCAGAACACAGGCTAGAGAGGAAGATGAAGAGTCTGAACGAGGAGAACACAGGCTAGACAGGAAGATGAGAGAGTCTGAACGAGAACACAGGCCAGGGAAGAGTTAAATGTGTGTCCTGGAGGAGAATAAATTAAAAGCATCTTGTAATCACATTGCAGGATGCAGTCAGTGTACACTGTTAAACACTCCCTAAGCCCGAGCTCCACTTCACTCTCAGCACAGCACACAAAGACCTCTTTGTTCTGTCTACTCTTGTAAAGAAATGTCCCCTCCTCCTCTTTCTATCCCTCCCTCACTCTCTCTCTCTCACTTTTTTATTCTGTCCTCCTCACTTCAATCTCCTCATCTCTCGCCCTCGCTGTTTCACTTCTTACTCCCTTATTTTGTTAGGCACCGTCCGCTGTGTTTCAGTCCTCCATCATGTCCCCTCCTCTCCTCACACTCCAAAATATCAACTGTTTTCCGAGGCTTTTTCTTTTCTCATTTCCTGGCGGGTTTGAAATGTCCAAAGAGCTGAGAGTTGCGCAAAGAAAATAAGTAACGGAATGAGACTAGAAAACTCTTTGGGACACCCCTGCAGAGAGAGAGTGAGTGCAGAGAGAGAGAGCAGAGAGAGAGAGATCGCGCGAGAGAGGCAGAGAGAGAGAGAGTGCCGAGAGAGAGAGAAGAGAGAGAGAGAGAGAGAAGAGAGAGAGAGAGAGAGGTGCAGAGAGCTCTGCTCTCTCTCTCCATCATCTCTCTCTCCGCTATCTATGCTCGCGACTCTCTCTCTCTCATCCTCTCTCAGAGTGCTGCTATGCGTGTGAGGCGTCTGCGCGTCTAGTCGGTACCCGGAGAGTCTGCTCCGGGGAGCAAGAGTCCTACACTCATCTCTCCTCTCTCTCTCGTCATCCCGCGCTACTCGCATCTCTCAATACTCTCTTCTCTCTCCTCTCTCCCGATTGGCTCTCGTCTCTCTCTCTCTCTCCTCTTCTCTCTATGCTCGTCTCTCTGCTCTCTCTCTCTCTCTCTCTCGTCCTCGTCTCTCGCGCGCTCTCTCTCCTGCTACTCTCTCGTGCTCTCTCTCGATCCTGCCGCCTCTCTCTCTCTCGCTCTCTGCTCTCTCTCGCCTCTCTCTCTCTCTTTGCGCTCGCTCGCTCGCTCGTCGTTATCTATGGAGATCTCGATCTGTCGTCTTCCAGATCTCCTGTTCTGCTCTTGAGCCATGCTGATAGCTGAGAGACGATGGACGCCTGCACTTACCGGGTCTGCACTTTGTTCCACTGCCACCACACCCTTTCTCATGTATCACTCAATGCTCGTAAACGGCCTCAACACAAACCGGTCCAGTTAGTAAATGCCGGGAGAATGCTTGGTACAAACAGCGCATTAATCCAAGCAAGCAGAGGGACGGATAGCCGGGTATGTAGCCCCAAGAGCGCGAGAGCACGAAAAGCAAGGCAACACGGGCAGAGGAGACTGAACTCTCAATTCTTCGAGGAAGAGAGAGAGAGAGTTCCAGAGTAGTTATGGTTTTTACTGGGTCTGTGAAAACACCTCGACGAGATGTGGTTCCAAAGTATGGAAAAAAGTGCTAAATCTATAAGTCTATCGGTTAGACAGAGTGGGGGAGGTGGAGGAGTTCAAAACAAACTCTGCTCTGAGAGTCAAACTAACAGTACACAGTGCTTGTAGGTGGGTCTACCTTCTCACAGTTGACTTGTTGTACGGCAGCAGCTCTTACAGTCAGAGGGTTGTTGATGCGACGGCTTCCAGTCCCAGTGTTTTATAGCTGAGATGTGTGTGTGACCCTCTCACATGCTGCTGGATGTGTGAGCGGGAGAGCCGGCCTTGTGTGAAGGACGGCTTTTCTTCTGTCCTGTGTCGCTGGCTGGTCTCACCCCCCGGCTCCTGCAGCTGCCTGCTTAACATTCTCTCCACGCAGTCATGGGCATCGTGCCTCTGTGTGTGTGTGTGTGTGTGTGTGTGAGAGTGTGTGTGAGATAGAGAGAGGGAGGAAGAGGGAGTGAGGGGGGGAGAGAGGGAGGGAACACATTTTGGTATAAACACGGAGAGCAGTAAAACACATGATTCCTCCAGAGACGAACCCTAACCCTGACACCATTCACAGGTGTTGAGACAGTTTGTCACTACCTCTTTGTACCCGGGCGCACACCTCCAGTATGAATGACATAGTAAGTGTCAGTACGTGCATGTGTGTACGTGTTATGGCACAAATGAATGTGAATCCCAAGGCTCCCTTAAGGCAGGCCAGCAGGACCTCCGAACACCGGCCTGCCCTCAATCCCTACAGAGCCTCGCCTCCCTATAAGGCAGGCCAGCAGGACCTCCAGAACACCGGCTCTGCCTCCTGCTCAGATCCCTTTAAAGGCAGGCCAGCAGGACCTCCAGAACACCGGCTCTGCCTCCTCTCAGATCCCTTTAAAGGCAGGCCAGCAGGACCTCCAGAACACGGCTCTGCCTCCTCTCTAGATCCCTTTAAAGGCAGGCCAGCAGGACCTCCAGAACACCGGCTCTGCCTCCTCTCAGATCCCTTTAAAGGCAGGCCAGCAGGACCTCCAGAACACCGGCTCTGCCTCCTCTCAGATCCCTTTAAAGGCAGGCCAGCAGGACCTCCAGAACACCGGCTCTGCCTCCTCTCAGATCCCTTTAAAGGCAGGCCAGCAGGACCTCCAGAACACCGGCTCTGCCTCCTCTCAGATCCCTTTAAAGGCAGGCCAGCAGGACCTCCAGAACACCGGCTCTGCCTCCTCTCAGATCCCTTTAAAGGCAGGCCAGCAGGACCTCCAGAACACCGGCTCTGCCTCCTCTCAGATCCCTTTAAAGGCAGGCCAGCAGGACCTCCAGAACACCGGCTCTGCCTCCTCTCAGATCCCTTTAAAGGCAGGCCAGCAGGACCTCCAGAACACCGGCTCTGCCTCCTCTCAGATCCCTTTAAAGGCAGGCCAGCAGGACCTCCAGAACACCGGCTCTGCCTCTCTCTCAGATCCCTTTAAAGGCAGGCCAGCAGGACCTCCAGACACCGGCCTGCCTCCTCTCAGATCCCTTTAAAGGCAGGCCAGCAGGACCTCCAGAACACCGGCTCTGCCTCCTCTCAGATCCCTTTAAAGGCAGGCCAGCAGGACCTCCAGAACACCGGCTCTGCCTCCTCTCAGATCCCTTTAAAGGCAGGCCAGCAGGACCTCCAGAACACCGGCCTGCCTCCTCCTCAGATCCCTTTAAAGGCAGGCCAGCAGGACCTCCAGAACACCGGCTCTGCCTCCTCTTCAGATCCCTTTAAAGGCAGGCCAGCAGGACCTCCAGAACACCGGCTCTGCCTCCTCTCAGATCCCTTTAAAGGCAGGCCAGCAGGACCTCCAGAACACCGGCTCTGCCTCCTCTCAGATCCATTTAAAGGCAGGCCAGCAGGACCTCCAGAACGCCGGCCCTGCCTCCTCTCAGCGTGCATATCGCCCTGCTCTGGCAGCACATGCTTATTTTAATAACCAGGCGAGTTCAAGACAAATAAATGTGCCTCCTACTCTGTGAAGATGACTCAGTCCTGGCTGCCAGTCCAACTGTCGGGGCCCAAAACAACAATAGTAAGGAACACTGTCTCCCATCCAATAAGAGGTTAAAGCAGACCTATAGAATGAGTGTTGTGACCTCTCTTGGCCTTTCTCTCTCTCTCTATCTCTCTGTTGGAATGAGAAATCGAGGACTGAGATTTGTGTCAGTTCAGGAGCGAGTGTCTTTGCACAAACTCACTCACAGGCAAACTGTCAAACAAAACTATATTGGTGATCTCTTCAGTGGCTTACATAAGCTGAGATCTGGGGTCAGAGGGGGTGGATTACACAACCACTTTTGTTCTCTCCATATTTAGGCACAGTGTTAGGGCTGAGGAAATAGAGCATTTATGAATCAACCTAGTGTCCTTCCGGCTTCATCAGGAAGACTCTAATTTGGATCAGATGTTCCCAGATACATCATCCAGACTCCCCCTGCCTTCACCGGCTTGGGAAGACAAGCTCATCAGCTCATCTCTGTTCCCCCGGCAACAGCGTGACCACACACCTCCCATCCAGGTCGCCTCACACGCTCAATCCCAGGAAGTCACACGGTGACACCCAGCTGTCACATGACAGGAAGTCAGGTAGAGGGAACACGATGAGGAATACCATGATAGGATTTTCTAGAGGCCGTTCATATCGTGAGGTCTGGGGGAGGTGTGGGGGAGGTGTGGGGGAGAGCAGTGGCTTGTTAGCATGTGGCTTGTTAGCATGTGGCTTGTTAGCATGTGACTTGTTAGCATGAGACTTGTTAGCATGTGGCTTGTTAGCATGAGACTTGTTAGCATGTGGCTTGTTAGCATGTGGCTTGTTAGCATGTGGCTTGTTAGCATGTGGCGTGTTAGCATGTGGCTTGTTAGCATGTGGCTTGTTAGCATGTGGCTTGTTAGCATGCCAGACAGCAGGAGCACAGCCACACAGTTCCCCTGCTCTCAGTGAGTCTAACGGCTCCCTATTGAAAGCGCACAGATCAACATGAAACAAAAGGCCTTGGCTGACTCACTGTTTCCAGCCGGGCTGGGGTAAGAGGGGGGGCGGGGGATGAGGGGAGGTAGCGCAGAAGAGAACATTGCAGGCCCGGCGTCGACGAGCCAAGTCTCTGGGATACCAGTGTACTCTGAGTCATTATTAGCAATCAGAGGCCTGGGTCTGGAAGCCTTTAGCTGGGCCAGCCGGGCTCCCATGACTGTGGAGCCGAGAAGCTGAACTGCGTGCAGAGTGGTAATAGCCCTCTGTAATTTGGCAGTTTGATTTGATTATTGGTGAGGTTTGTGTTGGGCTCGGGCCTGTGAGAGAACGGGCTAATTAGGACCATTATGCGAGACTTCAAACACAGACACGCTAGGCTTGGGTTGCTGCTGGGGTTTCTCTCTCTGTGTGCTTGAAAGTTCTCTTCTCTCTCTCTCTCTCTCTCTCTGTGCTTGAAAGTTCTCTTCTCTCTCTCTCTGTGTGCTAGAAAGTTCTCTTCTCTCTCTCTCTGTGCTTGAAAGTTCTCTTCTCTCTCTCTCTCTATGCTAGAAAGCCCTCTTCTCTCTCTGTGCTTGAAAGTTCTCTTCTCTCTCTCTCTCTATGCTAGAAAGCCCTCTTCTCTCTCTGTGTGCTAGAAAGTTCTCTTCTCTCTCTCTCTCTCTATGCTAGAAAGCCCTCTTCTCTCTCTATGCTAGAAAGCCCTCTTCTCTCTCTGTGTGCTAGAAAGTTCTCTTCTCTCTCTCTCTCTCTATGCTAGAAAGCCCTCTTCTCTCTCTATGCTAGAAAGCCCTCTTCTCTCTCTGTGTGCTAGAAAGTTCTCTTCTCTCTCTCTCTCTCTATGCTAGAAAGCCCTCTTCTCTCTCTGTGCTAGAAAGTTCTCTTCTCTGTTTCTTGTCTGTCTCTCTCACCAGCTCAAGGTTCCAAGACCTCTTTTGTTGGTAAGCTTCCCTCGACCCGAGAGGGTAGGTGGGTAGGCTGAAGGTAGGTAATGATGTAGGTCGGTATATGTGAGCTCTTGTGCCCAGGTCCAGATGTTGACCAGATCAGTGACTGTCTTTTGGTTATACCCTGGGAAAGGCAGATATATGATACTGTAGGTGAGCATAGGTCGGTAGTGAAGCAAGGATACAGGTAGGTAGGTAAGGCAGGTAGCTAGGTAGGTATGTATCTGGGTAGCTGTAGTTATTTAAGGTGGGCTGCAGCCTGTGGGCTTGGCTGTTCTCCAGCCAGAGAGGGGCCCTGGTGTCATCCTATCCAGGGGCAGGTTTCATCAAGGTGTTCATTTCAAGACAGCCTTTATCTGCTTCTCAATCCCTGCTGTCTCCGTTTGAGGGGCGGAAACCAAAGTCAGGCAGGGCGCTCCCCCGGTACAGGAGCCCCTCAGACCTGGTACAGGAGCCCCTCAGACCTGGTACAGGAGCCCCTCAGACCTGGTACAGGAGCCCCTCAGACCTGGTACAGGAGCCCCTCAGACCTGGTACAGGAGCCCCTCAGACCGGGTACAGGAGCCCCTCAGACCGGGTACAGGAGCCCCTCAGACCGGGTACAGGAGCCCCTCAGACCGGGTACAGGAGCCCCTCAGACCTGGTACAGGAGCCCCTCAGACCTGGTACAGGAGCCCCTCAGACCTGGTACAGGAGCCCCTCAGACCTGGTACAGGAGCCCCTCAGACCTGGTACGGGAGCCCCTCAGACCTGGTACGGGAGCCCCTCAGACCTGGTACGGGAGCCCCTCAGACCTGGTACAGGAGCCCCTCAGACCTGGTACAGGAGCCCCTCAGACCTGGTACAGGAGCCCCTCAGACCTGGTACAGGAGCCCCTCAGACCTGGTACGGGAGCCCCTCAGACCTGGTACAGGAGCCCCTCAGACCGGGTACAGGAGCCCCTCAGACCGGGTACAGGAGCCCCTCAGACCTGGTACAGGAGCCCCTCAGACCTGGTACAGGAGCCCCTCAGACCTGGTACAGGAGCCCCTCAGACCGGGTACAGGAGCCCCTCAGACCAGGTACAGGAGCCCCTCAGACCTGGTACAGGAGCCCCTCAGACCGGGTACAGGAGCCCCTCAGACCGGGTACAGGAGCCCCTCAGACCTGGTACAGGAGCCCCTCAGACCTGGTACAGGAGCCCCTCAGCGCCCCTCAGCGCCCCTGGCTCCTGTTCTCACTATCGCTGATAAGGAACTCCTGCCCACACTCACTATCTGTCATCTCCAAGCCCCTTCACTGCTCCAGCACACACACACACACGCTCACACAGACCCCCACACACACACACACGCTCACACACACCCGCTCACACAAACCCCCCCACGCTCACACAGACCCCCACACACACACTCATACCCACACAGACACACGGAGAAACACAGACATCCACACACATTCTCTCATGTCGGCACCATGAATGCGTCTCTCTCCACCTCTGATGCCACATGTCTGCCTCCTCTCAGGGCCCTGTCTGGGGAGAGAGAGGGTCCGTCAGGGCCCTGTCTGGGGAGAGAGAGGGTCCGTCAGGGCCCTGTCTGGGGAGAGAGAGGGTCCGTCAGGGCCCTGTCTGGGGAGAGAGAGGGTCCTCTCAGGGCCCTGTCTGGGGAGAGAGAGGGTCCGTCAGGGCCCTGTCTGGGGAGAGAGAGGGTCCGTCAGGGCCTCAGCTGGCTTTGTCTTGCTTCTTAGGGAAGTGAGTCAGTCCACAGTCGTTAATGAGGCAGATCCACATGCCGTGAGCAAATCAGAGCTGTAGTATAGACTGATCCCTAGCAAGTTTGGTTCTGTAAAAACTGTGACAGTATGTCTCTGGCTATGTGGTGTAATAACAAGCCTTGCAGCCCACAGAGGCAATGAAAAGGAACATTAATTTCCCATGTAGCTGCTGGAGAGCAGGCTGATGCTGCTGCAGAGCAGGCTGGGATAAGGGGTGTGGGGGTTGTGGTCGGCCGTACAGTTAGCCGGCTGTATCATGGAGAGTTCTGGAAGGTCAAGGGTCCAAGTTCTGGTGACTTTTAGAAGGATCATGCTTCGATGATGTCATGGAGACTCCAAATTGTTTGACCAGGAAACAGAGACTCTCCTCTTCACCTCCCTCTCATCCCTCCTCCTCTTCCTCCACCGCCTCCTCCTCCTCCTCTTCCTCCACCTCCTCCTCCACCTCCACCTCCTCCTCCGTTCCTCTGAGACCGCTCGTCTTCCTCGACGCTTGTCTTCAGGCCTGGGGCGAGGGAGGGGAGTGCAATTCAGCCTTCCTGCAGATAGGGGGCGCTCACCCAGGACACATAGGGAACCACACCCCATCTAACAGAGCTTAAACAGCTCATCTGTAAACACATGGCATGAATAGTGAGGTGTGTGATTCTGTGGACGTGATGGAAACAGGTGGGGATCGTCCCGGCTGAGGTCCAGGTCTCCTGCCCTCCTGGGCTTCTCATTGTACTACTTCCCTTAAGACTTGAATAAACCCGATGGGCTTTTGTTCTGAAGACAATCGCCTGTGATTTCTGCCCTGCTCTGAAGGGAGATGTTCTTTGAGATAAAGAGGACAGTTTTATTGTTATCAAAAAACAAATGTGGGCCACGATAATCAGGCTACTTTGTGGAGACGTGCCTGTAACAACTTCTTCAAGAAATGGCAACTTAATCAGTGTGCAAGAATCTATGTCGTTTCAGTGGTTTTAGAGTCAAAAAGCAATTTTTGTTGTTGTTGACAAAAACACAATTTCACTATTTTTCAACAATAAAAGCACAAATATACAAGAACATCGTTCTTTTGAAAACTCTTGGGGACATTGTGGCCAATGTTGTGTTGATCATTGTCTGAATGTGAGGAGTCAGATGGCTGAGCGGTTAGAGAATCGGGCAATTAATCAGAAGGTTGCCGGTGCGATTACTGGCCGTGCAAAATGAGATTGTGTCCTTGGGCAAGGCACCCTACTTGCCTCGGGGGAATGTCCCTGTACTCACAGTAAGTCGCTCCGGATAAGAGCGTCTCCTAAATGACTAAATGTAAATGAATGGCATACAGTGCCTCACTCACCTCATGCAGACTCAGGGCTGTGGGACCATGCAGACTCAGGGCTGTGGGACCATGCAGACTCAGGGCTGTGGGACCATGCAGATGCAGGGCTGTGGGACCTCTACATGCAGACTCAGGGCTGTGGGACCATGCAGATGCAGGGCTGTGGGACCTCTACATGCAGACTCAGGGCTGTGGGACCATGCAGACTCAGGGCTGTGGGACCATGCAGATGCAGGGCTGTGGGACCTCTACATGCAGACTCAGGGCTGTGGGACCATGCAGATGCAGGGCTGTGGGACCATGCAGACTCAGGGCTGTGGGACCATGCAGACTCAGGGCTGTGGGACCATGCAGATGCAGGGCTGTGGGACCATGCAGATGCAGGGCTGTGGGACCATGCAGACTCAGGGCTGTGGGACCTCTACATGCAGACTCAGGGCTGTGGGACCATGCAGACGCAGGGCTGTGGGACCATGCAGACGCAGGGCTGTGGGACCATGCAGACGCAGGGCTGTGGGACCATGCAGACGCAGGGCTGTGGGACCATGCAGACGCAGGGCTGTGGGACCTCTACATGCAGACTCAGGGCTGTGGGACCTCTACATGCAGACGCAGGGCTGTGGGATCATGCGTACCAGCAGTGCGTACCAGCAGTGCGTACCAGATCTACCTGGTACTGGAAGCTTCTCTGCCTTCCAGGAATGGTTACATGTTATTGATTATTGCAAAACAAACATCTGTTACTAAAATATCTCCTCAGACGTCACTATGGAAGTAATCCATCCCATAATTTTCCTTTGCAGGTTTCGCTCTGTGAAGTATGTTTTGGAACAAACCTTTCTGCTCGTGTTTACTTCAAACATGAGCCCACACAGGAAAGTACACAGATGGTAACTTCTGGAAACAAACCGAGCAACTTCCTCCTGAAACAGGTGGACTAAGTGGAGCTGTTTGTCATCTGGAATAAAACTCATAGTTGGAAAAGAATGATAGAAGTCAGTAAACACGTGATAACTGTTGTGCTGCTGCAAGGACAGACAGTTTCACATTCAAAAGCCTTTTTTG
This sequence comes from Mallotus villosus, assembly GCA_903064625.1. NCBI lineage: Eukaryota > Metazoa > Chordata > Actinopteri > Osmeriformes > Salangidae > Mallotus > Mallotus villosus. The sequence goes on from CAEFZP010004960.1 coordinate 20,154, forward strand.
TTGTGATTTGTTTGCCAGGAAATAGAAACCAGGTAACAATTTATCAGACCACAGGCCAATCAGAGCACAGACCAATCAGACCACAGGCCAATCAGAGCACAGGCCAATCAGACCACAGGCCAATCAGAGCACAGGCCAATCAGACCACAGGCCAATCAGAGCCTTGATGGGACCCAGTTCACTCTTGAAACTGGCTAGCAGCTGCTTTGACTTTGGGAACTATGTGTGTGTGTGTGTGTCCACACATGTGTGTGTGTGTGTGTGTGTCCACACATGTGTGTGTGTGTGAGTGAGTACATGGGGAGAAGGACTTTCTTCATTCTCATGTAAAGTGGGTCTACAGCCCCACTGCTGTCACAGTAAACAAAAACATATCCCAATCAAATGTTTCTAATGAGGATGAACCCTGATGGAGCGACAGAGTGAGTAACCCTCCCAGAGAGAGGGGCGTGTTGTATTAACCCCTTATCAGCTCCTGCGTGGGCAGCAGGTCTGTTATAGCTGCCCTGTTCCTCCGCCGCCGCCTGGTCTGGCACTGGGAGGTGAAGGACGGGAGAGCTGCCCTGTTCCTCCGCCGCCGCCTGGTCTGGCACTGGGAGGTGAAGGACGGGAGAGCTGCCCTGTTCCTCCGCCGCCGCCTGGTCTGGCACTGGGAGGTGAAGGACGGGAGAGCTGCCCTGTTCCTCCGCCGCCGCCTGTTCTGTCACTGGGAGGTGAAGGACGGGAGCCCAGCTCAGTGTGGGAGGCACTGATAGCAACACCAAGGCTTGAGAAGGTAACTAAGTCAACGTGTGTTAAAAGCCCACACAAAGGAGCCCTCTCACACAGACCCGTACTGGGTTTCACCTGCTGGGTACACGTATGATGCTGATCTGTACAGGGCATACTGTACTGTTCCCAGATCAGTCCTCTCAGGTTTCCCACGCAGCCAAGCCTGTATGTATGTTGTCCAGAGGTCTTCCCCAGTACTGGTATGTGCAGCATAGCGCTGCAGTGACTCGCTCTGTGGGTCTTGTGTGTACTGCTTGATGTTGTAGCGCCAGCTAAGGGAGGGAGTGCTGGAGTTAAACATTGCTGAGGTGTTGTGTGGCTCAGCAGGTTACAGGCCTCAGGGTACTGGGAGAGAAGAGCTTGCTGGACAGGTTTCACTCACACACACACACACACACACACACACACACACACACACACACCACAGCACACAACACCCCCCCCACACACACACACACACCACACACACACACACACACACACACACACACACACACACACACACACACACACCACAGCACACACACCCCCCCCACACACACACACGCCCCACACACACGCCCCACACACACACCCCACACACACCCCCCCCCACACACCACACACACACACGTACACACACACACACACCCCCCACACACACACACACACCACAGCACACAACAGAGTGAGGCAAAGCAGAGTGTTCGTAGTGAGAGATTACCTGGAAGTATTCACAGGACAGAGAAATGCAGAGCTCGGTCAGCTACTGATTGACAAGAGAACTCATCAATATCAGCTGACACTAAATGGAACCTGACAGGCCGTTACCATGACTCCTGTTCCCATGACTTCTTCAACTTCCTAAGGCTTCAGTGCCTGAAGGGGAAGTTTGGCTGATTAGCTGAACAATGGGGTTATTTCGGGTGGTTCCTCCTTCACTTGTTTTTCACTCACTCACTCACTCACTCCCTCACTCACTCACTCACGCACTCATTCACTCACTCACTCACTCACGCACTCACGCACTCACTCACTCCCTCACGCCCTCACTCACCCCTCACTCCCTCACTCACTCACTCCCTCACTCACTCACTCACTCACTCACTCACTCACTCCCTCACTCACTCACTCACTCACTCACTCACTCACTCACTCCCTCACTCACTCACTCACTCACTCACTCACTCACTCACTCACTCACTCCCTCACTCCCTCACTCACTCACTCACTCACTCACTCACTCACTCACTCACTCACACAAGATCAAGTCTACCAACATGACAGTAGAGGTAGCCTCTTGACCAGAGATGGAAAGTAACAAAGTACAAATACTTTGTTAGTGCACTTAAGTAGATTTGGTTTAAACACCTCAAATCAAACCTTTCTCAAATCAAACTTATTTTGTGTCGATGTAGTTCCTCGGTCCTTTGAGCAAACTGGAATGAACCCCTGACAGAAGACAGTACTGGTGAAGCCGTTTCATGTTTGTGTTCTGTGTGTGTAAGGCCAGTGAGGGAAATTAATAAAGTATTCATAAGGATCTAAAGCTTGGGTGTTTGTCTTTCTGGTCACATGCAGTTTGTTCCAGATCTGTTGGCAGTCTCTCTAGTAGTGATCCTGCTGTTACAAACTGACTGAACTCTTCACAGTACATGAGTTACCCCAGGACACATTTATGTAGCTTAAGTCTTTCCTCCGGAAAATAACAGTCAATAAATACACTACAGTGACACACATTCACAGACTGTGTGTGTGTGTGTGTGTGTGTGTGTGTGTGTGTGTGTGTGTGTGTGTGTGCGTGTGTGTGTGAGCTCAGCCTCTGGGCCAATCCCAGCTCTCCCTCAGCGAGCGTTAGATCTACTCTCTCCTGTCAGCCTGATGTTTGGAGAACCGGCATGTTTCCACAGGTGGTCTGCACTACCTGAAGCAGTACCTCAGCACACTCACTCACCCCCCTGGCTCTCACCTGCACCTGCTCTCTGTCCCATCCCAGCCAGTGCAGAGTCATGATGGATCTGCTGCAGCTGTACGGAGCCAGCTACAGGCCAGAGAGCTCTACAGAGCCAGCTACAGACCAGAGAGCTCTACGGAGCCAGCTACAGACCAGGGAGCTCTACAGAGCCAGCTACAGGCCAGAGAGCTGTACAGAGCCAGCTACAGACCAGAGAGCTCTACAGAGCCAGCTACAGACCAGGGAGCTCTACAGAGCCAGCTACAGGCCAGAGAGCTTTACGGAGCCAGCTACAGGCAGGGAGCTCTACGGAGCCAGCTACAGACCAGAGAGCTCTACAGAGCCAGCTACAGACCAGGGAGCTGTACAGAGTCAGCTACAGGCCAGAGAGCTGTACAGAGCCAGCTACAGGCCAGAGAGCTGTACGGAGCCAGCTACAGACCAGAGATCTGTACGGAGCCAGCTACAGACCAGAGATCTGTACGGAGCCAGCTACAGACCAGAGATCTGTACGGAGCCAGCTACAGACCAGAGAGCTCTACAGAGCCAGCTACAGGCAGAGAGCTGTACAGAGCCAGCTACAGGCCAGAGAGCTCTACAGAGCCAGCTACAGACCAGAGAGCTCTACAGAGCCAGCTACAGGCCAGAGAGCTGTACAGAGCCAGCCACAGGCCAGAGAGCTGTACAGAGCCAGCTACAGACCAGAGAGCTGTACAGAGCCAGCTACAGGCCAGAGAGCTCTACAGAGCCAGCTACAGACCAGAGAGCTCTACAGAGCCAGTTACAGGCCAGAGAGCTGTACAGAGCCAGCTACAGACCAGAGAGCTCTACAGAGCCAGCTACAGACCAGAGAGCTCTACAGAGCCAGCCACAGACCAGAGAGCTGTACAGAGCCAGCTACAGACCAGAGAGCTCTACAGAGCCAGTTACAGGCCAGAGAGCTGTACAGAGCCAGCTACAGACCAGAGAGCTGTACAGAGCCAGCTACAGACCAGAGAGCTCTACAGAGCCAGCTACAGACCAGAGAGCTCTACAGAGCCAGCTACAGGCCAGAGAGCTGTACAGAGCCAGCCACAGACCAGAGAGCTCTACAGAGCCAGCTACAGGCCAGAGAGCTCTACAGAGCCAGCTACAGACCAGAGAGCTCTACAGAGCCAGCTACAGACCAGAGAGCTGTACAGAGCCAGCCACAGGCCAGAGAGCTGTACAGAGCCAGCCACAGGCCAGAGAGCTGTACAGAGCCAGCCACAGGCCAGAGAGCTCTACGGAGCCAGCTACAGACCAGAGAGCTGTACAGAGCCAGCTACAGACCAGAGAGCTCTACAGAGCCAGCTACAGACCAGGGAGCTCTACGGAGCCAGCTACAGACCAGAGAGCTCTACAGAGCCAGCTACAGGCCAGAGAGCTCTACAGAGCCAGCTACAGACCAGGGAGCTCTACGGAGCCAGCTACAGACCAGAGAGCTGTACAGAGCCAGCTACAGACCAGAGAGCTCTACAGAGCCAGCTACAGACCAGAGAGCTCTACAGAGCCAGCTACAGACCAGAGAGCTCTACAGAGCCAGCTACAGACCAGGGAGCTCTACAGAGCCAGCTACAGACCAGAGAGCTGTACAGAGCCAGCCACAGGCCAGAGAGCTGTACAGAGCCAGCTACAGGCCAGAGAGCTGTACAGAGCCAGCTACAGACCAGAGAGCTCTACAGAGCCAGCTACAGACCAGAGAGCTGTACAGAGCCAGCTACAGGCCAGAGAGCTGTACAAAGCCAGCTACAGGCCAGAGAGCTGTACAGAGCCAGCTACAGGCCAGAGAGCTGTACAGAGCCAGCTACAGACCAGGGGGCTGTACAGAGCCAGCTACAGACCAGGGGGCTGGAAACAGTGTGCAGTAATGAGTGAGGGATTGGATCAGCGTGGCGGGGGCCTCGTGTTGGAGGAGGGAACCCTGTCCTCACATCTGTAGCACGCTCCGTCAGCCAGGATCAGCTTAGCTCTGTCGCTATGGAGACACACACACACACCACTACACACCCACACACACACACAGATCAGTGTGTGAAGCGAACCAAGCTAACTGTCAAGCCATTACTCGTACACGTTTTTGTCAGTGTAGTTCTTTGTCGGCTGTGTGTTCCTTTTGAGGTGAGGAACATTCAAATACCGTCAGTCTCTGCCTCAGCTTCTGCATCCGATTTGTCAATGATCAAACAGATCATTGTTTCAACTCTGCAAGTTGTCTCACTTTGTCCCAATCAGAAAAGCGGTTAGAGTATCACCGTGTCATGCCTCTCCCCCCTCCCTCCATCCTCACAGGAGCTAACAACATCCCCGTATTGTATCCCAGCGTGCTCGCCACAATTTGAAACATGGAAACATTTCTACTTTGTGTCCCTAACGGCCCTGAGGCCAGCTGGGGCCGCTGCGTGAACTCAGGGCTAGAGACCTCCGTCTGGGTGTGCTGCCTCTCCTCTAAACAGGGTGAGCTGCCTCTCCTCTAAACACAAGGGGGGGAAAGCAGCTGATAGAGGAATTGTAAAGTCTGCAGAAGGAGCATTGCTCAACTACAGCGCTGGCTTCTTCCTCGTAAACTGCCCTTAAAGGCACAGTGACCCACGCCTTCACTCGGCAAAGAGAAATCACTGATGCGTGTGAAAACAAGAGTCTCAGAACCTTTTACACCCTACCCCCCAGCATCACACACCCGTTACAACAAGTACTTCTCTCTACTCAGTCAAGTTTCGCTACCTGTTTTCTTCCCCCCTAGTGACTCCAAGCAGGTGTTGGTTTCTAAAAGGGTGAAGGTTATGTGGAGTGTAGAAACTGAACTAACAAGGTGCTTAGCAGGATCACGGTAAGAAGGGAGAAAAACAGGCGATGTTCTTTTGTCCGAGTACAAAAACGAGAAGCTAAAAGTACAAGTTTCTCTCAGCTAGTATTTACTTAGCAGGACTTCTATTTGTCTACGTCTCCGCAAGGAAATCAGAGATGTGCGAGGCTGAGAGAGAGGCCAGGGGTGAGGCTGAGAGAGAGACCAGGGGTGAGGCTAAGAGAGAGACCAGGGGTGAGGCTGAGAGAGAGACCAGGGGTGAGGCTAAGAGAGAGGCCAGGGGTGAGGCTGAGAGAGAGACCGGGGGCCGCTGGGGCAAGGCTGAGAGAGAGACCAGGGGTGAGGCTGAGAGAGAGACCAGGGGTGAGGCTGAGAGAGATACCAGGGGCCGCTGGGGCGAGGCTAAGAGAGAGAGGCCAGGGGCAGCTGGGGCGAGGCTGAGAGAGACCAGGGGCGAGGCTAAGAGAGCGACCAGGGGCCACTGGGGCTAAGAGAGAGACCAGGGGCCGCTGGGGCGAGGATGAGAGAGACCAGGGGCCGCTGGGGCGAGGCTGAGAGGCCAGGGGCCGCTGGGGCGAGGCTGAGAGGCCAGGGGCCGCTGGGGCGAGGCTAAGAGGCCAGGGGCCGCTGGGGCGAGGCTGAGAGGCCAGGGGCCGCTGGGGCGAGGCTGAGAGAGAGGCCAGGGGCCGCTGGGGCGAGGCTGAGAGGCCAGGGGCCGCTGGGGCGAGGCTGAGAGAGAGGCCAGGGGCCGCTGGGGCGAGGCTGAGAGGCCAGGGGCCGCTGGGGCGAGGCTGAGAGGCCAGGGGCTGCTGGGGCGAGGCTAAGAGGCCAGGGGCCGCTGGGGCGAGGCTAAGAGGCCAGGGGCCGCTGGGGCGAGGCTAAGAGGCCAGGGGCCGCTGGGGCTAAGAGAGAGACCAGGGGCCACTGGGGCTAAGAGAGAGACCAGGGGCCGCTGGGGCGAGGCTAAGAGAGAGACCAGGGGCCGCTGGGGCGAGGCTGAGAGAGAGACCAGGGGCCGCTGGGGTGGAATAATAAATGAACTGAACCTGCAATTCATCAGCAGCAGGCCAAACAGAGAATTTGGCCAAAAGGACTCAAGAGTCAACACTATAAAGGCTCATGTCTCTGGCCTTACATTAACCATGGTGACAGCATGTGAAAGTGCCAGTGTGTGACAGGGGGTGGGGCGGGGACTCAGGAGCCGTGACTCTCCCTGCCTGTGGTGGGCAACACATGACAGATGACCAGGAACTGCCAACACAGGGAGAACAAGTTGGACTTCCTGTCTTGAGAACGTTGGCTCCAGGACACGTTATTCCTCTGTTGAGAATGAGGCTGAAGTTGCTCAACGTTCTGAGATCAAGATCAACTGCAGGAGGATGACAAATATTTCATCACTACTTAATTGCTTTGTCCTATATTTGTGCCAAAAGATGACGACTTCCTTGTTCAACGTAGAAAAATGTTGTTTGTTCTCATTGGGAGAGTTGTGGTGTGAAAACAAATAATAACGGCATCTTTTCAAAAGAAGTTTGGGTTTATTGGTTTTAAACTGCAATCTGTCATTTACAAAAGGTACATGAACAAATAAATGACTGTAGTAAACAGGCTGCTAAAAGAGAGTACATTCAACAGTTGCTTTCATGTGTCAATCCTGTTAACCTTAATTCTCAGCTACAACACGTTTTAGGCTTTTATCTGATCTGCTTTATGAACATATGATGGCACAACATTTTGGATACCTGGAATGTATTGATAGGCACTTCATGGGAACAAGTGGTCCAACAACATCGAAACGAAAACTAACACTAAATCACCTAATTTGGTAACTAAAAGTGCTAGTAAATGTGTGCACATTATTGCGGATTAGGGAAACTTTCATGGTCCATTCAAATAAGAGCTTAAAATCTTTCAGCAATGAGCTGCTTCTAGTGACTTAAAATGACTGATCACCCTGGTAAAGACACTGTTAGAACATGAACAGGACTGATACCCACACAGCTACATTCTAGACGGTGAGAGTGGCTGCAGCCACGACTGGAAAAAGGATTAAGACAGAGAACCTGAAACCACAGTTCAACATCAGGAAGGAGGAGAAGAAGACATAAAAACAATAAATAAAAATGCAAAACCCTTTTTGCATTTTTTTGTTTTAAATTAGGATTCACTTTCAAAATAAATCAAAGTGTAGTTACAAAAAATGTCATTGCAGTATAATATATTAACTGTGGAAAAAATAACAAAACAGGTCTTCACAATCTTGCGATTAATACGGAAGATCATAATTTAACATAAAGAAAATATATTCTATTGTTTCATTATCCAGATAAATAAAAAATAAAAAAATGCTTAAGATCAGCAATAAATACATTTGATAAGTTAAATAAGCAGTGACAAGCGAAACCCTCCATATGAAGGTTCTTTAAAACAAACTAAACAATAATAATAATAATATATTGAACAAGGTGGAACCTACACAGGAGCACATTTTGCTCAGTTGATTTTCAGGCAGTGAACTGTGGGGTCATCTCAAACAACTGAACTGGTCAGGTGGGGTTGGAAAAGGCCAAACTGAAGAAGTAAGTTTCTAAATCAAGGTTTTAACAAGAGGACTGCACCTGCCACCTCCAAACACAGCCAAAGACAAGCACAGCCAGCAGATCGCTCGACATAGGTCAGCACAGGTTTGTGGAGGTGGTCGTCATAGACACAGAGGGTGCATAGCACCAAAGAAAATTAATTTCTTTCCAGTCTAATTATAAAACAAAACCTCCATCTGTGTCACCCTTATTAACATAACAAACATTATTCCAAATAGAGCAGAAATTTAGACCATTATCAAACATGGAAATAACAATTATGGTCCACATATTCTTGGGCACACAAGGCATTAGAGCTTAACTTACTGTATAATGTTTTTGCTTATTGAATTTGAAAGGAAAGCCCTTGGATGAAGCACTGACTGTAAGAGGGCCAGGGCTCTCAGAGTTAGGACTGGGAGGGTGAAGGCACACAGAGGCCACCTGAAGGTGTGCAGCACTGCTACACACCAGCCCACTGAGAGGGGAGGGATCCAGGCACTGCTACACACCAGCCCACTGAGAGGGGAGGAACCCAGGCCTCCAGACACACCAGCCCACTGAGAGGGGAGGGATCCAGGCACTGCTACACACCAGCCCACTGAGAGGGGAGGGACCACAGGCACTGCTACACACCAGCCCACTGGGAGGGGAGGGATCCAGGCACTGCTACACACCAGCCCACTGGGAGGGGAGGGATCCAGGCACTGCTACACACCAGCCCACTGAGAGGGGAGGAACCCAGGCCTCCAGACACGCTCCCACCACCCTCGCCCCTCCTTCATTACCAGGTTATACCAGGGCACTGGTGTGGAGGGCACAACTACCATTCTCATTTGTTAATTGCTCAAAGTGATTTAGGGAGAACGTATTTGGGGAAACATAGCACACTGATGTCTGCTGCCTGATCAGATTCAACCCGGGGACCGGGGACGACGGGGGGGGGTGGAGACGAAGACAGGGGGGGGGGACAGGGGGTGGAGGAGGTGGGGGTGGGATGGTTCAGTGAGGACAGCTGGTGGGAAAGAGGGGAGGGTGGGTTGCTACACTTCCTCTGCAGAGAGAAGACACTCCCCTTTCTGATGTCACTCAGTGGCTACAACACTGCACAAAAACTGTCCACTCCTCTGTTGTAAACAAGGCCCAGAGTGGGGAGGGGGAGGGGGGTGATAGGGCAGGGGGGGGAAGCATTCACTCACTCATTCATTCAGTCATTCACTCTCTCCATCCCAGAACAGTGGGTGTGCTTGGCCTCCTAATCATCAGAGATGGACAGCCTGCTGAAGATGGGGAGGCGGCGGGACGCGTCCAGGCTGGGAGACTCACATCCACTCTGGCTCCCCAAGCTGCTCTGGTACCCCTCCTGGTCGGACAGGGAGTCCAGGGGGGAGGGGGGCGACATGGGACGAAAGAAGTAGGAGGTCGTGGGTGGGGGAGAGGGTTGTCCCATCGGCTCAGAGACAGGGGGTCCCCCGAGGCTGGGGCCGAACGGGTTGGCAAGCTCCTGGCTGGAGTAGGCGAAGGGGTTGGTCTGCCACTCCCTCAGGTCCTCCGTGGAGAACATGGGTGGAGGGGTGACGGAGGAGAGGCTGTCCTGCAGACCTCCAGAGCTGGGGAACCCGGCGAAGCTGAGGCTGTGCTGCAGCCGAGGACGCTCCAGCTTGTTGAAGCTGGACAGAGGAGGGGGCCCACGGCGCTCCTCCGCGTTGTGGATGAAGTGGCAGCGGGGGCCGTAGGGGCAGAAGCCGATGGTGTGGAAGGTGCGGCAGAGCTCAGTCTTGTACTTGGGGTGTCGGCTAAGGCTACGGAGCTCGTGGATGCCGTGGGCAAACTGGCACTTGTCTCCGTACTTGCAGGTGCCGTTCTCCTCGAAGGGCCGACAGAGCTCTGTCTTGTAGCGGCTGGAGTTCACCTGACCGACCCCGCCGAGACACAAGGAGCCGCCGGACTTCAGCCTCTCTCCCGTCTCCGAGAAGGAACGGTCACGAAAGCGGTTCTCCTTGTTGTTCCCGCTGCCAATCAGGACCGACTGGTCGGTCTTGAGGCTGTTGATGAACTGGTTCTGGTTGAATTTGGCGTTGGGGAGGGTGATGGAATGGCGTCGCTGGAACAGCCCTCCTCCAGAGGGCACCCCCCCCACTTTCCTGTCCAGCAGGGACCCGGTGGGGAGTGCAGGAGGAGGGGTTGGCACTAGGGCAGGGGACAGTGGTAGTGTGGGACCCACCGAGAAGACTGTTGTTGTTGAAGTTCAACATTTTGTTATGCTGCAATAAAATTAAAATAGCCCATGTTAAGGTTAGGGTAACAAATAAATAAGCTAATCCTAACTGTAGGTATTTGCATAAACGTGATCCTTTTCAGTTATTATTGTTCGTCACATTGTTACCAGTGAGCCATGAGCATGCATGCGTGCGTGTTAGCTAGACTACTAGACGATTAGTTTTGTTTCACTACACTGTCTCTGAAGAATTAAAGTTCCAACTTTAGTGGTATAACTTTGTTTAAGACATTGCTGATTAGTTGCTGAGTTTAGTATTACATTTAATCAGACTGTTGTATAAATAGTTTTTCTATCCAACATTTGCCGCATCTAATAGTATCATCGAAACAACCGTGTACTTGCCTAACAGCGGACCGACATGATAGATAGATTAAAGCCGCTTCTAGCCAGCGAACTTCAAGCCCGACATGGCTGACACTGCTACGGCGTGAACTCGACAGTTGTTTTGCTACTTTGGTACTTTGCAAGTTGCAACTTGCATGCAACATTCAAAGCGAACGTATGCAGACCGATGGCTAGTTTAATTAATAACTCAACGAAATTAAATAGTGTTGCTCGATTACTTTGACTATTAGCTATAGTCTACCTTTTAGCAGGTTAGCTAGCTAAGAAGCTAAACAGTTAGTCGATACAGAGAGCTAGTGCTATCTTACTATAGTACCAAGCCAAGACAACAAAAACATGTGACAACTTGATAAATTGTATGTGGTTTAGCAAATCGTTAATTGGTATTGAGTAGCTTACACACAGCAAGAGATACTAATCTAACTTTCTAGTCCAACTTCTTCATCAACACCCACATGACGTTTGACTACCATCGTTATCTTGCCACTTTTTAATTCTACTTTTGCCACGTTTCAAGTCAACGTAATACTAGGTAAAAACTTGTTATATCCATGATAAAGTCAAAGACATATTAGACAATTAGTTTATCTGGGGGGATAAAGAGAACTAGACAAACGTTAAGCAGTCTAGCAAGCCAGAAAGTTACATTGCTACTGTAGCGCTAGCTAATATGAAAGCTAACTAACTACAGATACTCAAGTCGTGCACCGCAAGTCTAGATCTCAAACTACGAGTTTAGTTACCTTGTTCGTCACTTCACTGTAATCGAAGAAAGAAGAAACGATGGTGGCTGTCATTGTTGCTGATAATATTGAGAAGAAACGGATCTTATATACAGGGCTGATGGTTAATAGTCCAGATTGAAAGGTTGTTTGTGCCCTGTTGCGCCCCAATCCTCCTGCAACAGTTGTGTGCGGCGTTACTGCCTTTATAAAAACCACACATGCATGGTTATGCAGAGCAGGAGGGGCCTGGGTTTGATTGACGTGTGATGTAGCGGTTCTCTGTCTTCTTCTTCGGTGCGGAATATAAAACAGCAGCCGTAGCTCGCGGCTTTTGACTGCCTCTCCACCACCGCTGTTTAGTGTTTGATGGGCAGTTGGTGAAATCAATCGAAATGTTTATATTACCTCTAAGAAACATCTGAATGGGTTAGAAATAATTATTATAGCGTTATACATTTTGTATCATGTCACACATGTAGCAGTCCCACTATTCCCTCAAATTACATTTGTGATTATAAGTAATGTTTTTCCGATGCTTTAAGACAAGTGTTTATACTGTGAAACAAAACGCACGCACGCACGCACACACACACACACACACACACACACACACACACACACACACACACACCACACACACACACACACACACACACACACACACACACACACACACACACACACACACACACACACACACACACACACTCACAGACACACAAAATAGAGAAAGAGAGTAAGAAAAGAGGATTGCATATTGCATTGCTTTTCTTTGTTGTCTTTGATCGTTGCATCTGTCAGCTCATTTTTGTCCTCAGTTTTTGGGGTTGTTGGTTTGTGTTCCCATTGTGAATGAGAGGGCCATGCATGCTTCTCATAGCTCCAGAACTCCCTTTGACAAGCTGTAAAGTGACCATAACATTGTTTCCTCAGAATCACTGAAATATTTCACCCAATGTTTACTTCTGGGGAGGGAGGGGATCTTTTATGATGTGGAGAAATGGTAGATAATCTACCAGCAATGTCTGACTGAGTGGTTTGGAGTTGATCAGAGAGTAAAGTAAAGTGGATGAAAAAAGCCCTGACCAAACAGAGGGATGTTTACATCCCCGAGTCATGCAGGAAGCTGTGTGGTGGTTTGCTTGGGGCCTGAGGAAATATCTCATGTAACATGCAACTTCCTTTTTCCAGCGCCACTTCAATATCTCACCCCGAGTCAGTCTGGAGTGAGAGGGCAGAGCATGGGGACTGGGGGGAGGGTCCAAGTACCAGGGGGAGAGGGATTCTCACGCAGGTGATCCGGCCCCTCAAACACCTCTGATGGAAGGCTTAGTCTGAAGTGTTCTATTGGAAGGTCAAGATCAGTTCCAATTCAAATGGAAGGTGTGTTAAATCTGTCTGGCCACTGAAATAAAAATGTATCATGATAGGGTGGGGGAAATTGGGATTTGACTTGTTTAGTTAGTGATCAAGCTGTAAGTGATGGCTGTTTGCTAAGTGGATGTTCAGTTGACTTGGTATGTCAATGTACCTGACTGTAGGTCTGGTTTGCCCAGTCAACAAGTCACAAAAATAGGCTAAATAATAGGCAAGTAAGGAGAACTATTATAGTGTGTTACTGTGTCAGTCTACATGATTGATTAACCAATTATATTATTACATTAGAAGCACTCTAATTATAACGTTCCACCGTGAGAAGGTCTAGACATTAGAAGCTTTACTGCATGCCATGGGGATTGGCCTCATCATCCAGAAAAGTAAAATGCTGTTAAAGAGGTTGAAAGAGATATGAGGAACGTTTACACAATAGTGTAAAGTGCATCATCATGTTTAGGTTTCTTGAGAGACATATACATTTACCTGCTACCATCTTGGTTTCAGTGTATGAACTAAGGACAAGTGAAATACTACTGTTTCCCGCTCTATCTCTACCTCCTTCTCTCTCGCTCTCTCCCTACACTCTGCTCTATCCCCCCCTCTCTCCCTACCCTCTCTCTCCCTCCCCTCTCCTCCTCCTCTAACAGTCACCAATCTCCCATGGCGATCTTCCCACCTGCATGTTTTCTCCAGCAGAACCTAGAAACCTTGGCGTGTTGGATGCTAAACTCTATTGACACGGTGGTGTTTTGTAATACAAAGTGGACTGTGGTTTGAAAAGAAAACAAGTTCTTGCCTTGCTGCAACTCAAATTATTCACCCCTCTTTAAATGTTATTGTTAAGGTGGGATTAAGTGTGTGCTTTTGATTTGAGAGAGAGAAAGAGATACAGGAAATGGAGGGACGGGATGTGTGTTTGAAGAGCACATCTACAGTATGATTTATTGTTTTCATTGAGTTCATAGAGTGTGGTATGCTATTTCACAAGACTAAGATAAGACCTCCCCATTCTAATACATGATTGATCGAGGCGTTGGGCTATGTCAACTGGATGGTGGTGCAGAACATTAACCGGTCTCAGACAGTAAATACAACGTTTACATCTGCATGCATGGTATTTTCATTTTCCCACAACTTGAGTCGAGATGATTGAAAGGCCGGAAAGAGCCTGTTAAGTTATTATGCTCGGAAGTGTCAAGTCTTAATAAGGGGCATGATTTCACAACGTCAGGCAGTTGACATTGAATGCCGTACAAAAGCCGTGTTTTCACAGAGAGAGGCCCGACCACAGCTGGCTGGCCTGACAGCCCTCAGACCAACGGACACATCTGGAGATGTGTGGTCCCTCACTGGAGCTTGTGTTTGCTTAAGCCTAGACCGCTCGACCCAAAGAAGCTTTCCTCAGAACAACAGGAGTGTAACACATTTTCTAAATATGAACTGATTGTATTTTCCTCCAGCTTAGTTCAGTTGGGGCGACACACATGTAGCTTGTCTCTCATTGTATCTGTTAGTCTAACTCTCATACTTCCTCACACACACACACACCACACACACACACCCACAGTCCCCAGAGCTGGTGTGTGTGTGTGAGGCTAAGAAGTGGAAAGAACCTCCTGAAAGAAAATAAAGAGAGGAGAAAGTGAAAGAGAGTTAAGCTCACGGAGGGAGAGGGAGGGAGAGAGAGAGAGACATAGAGAAACGATGAAAATGAGTGGGGAGAAAATGCTCTGTCATGTCTCAGGAATGTTGCGGGGGTGCTCGTTGGTGTGACTAAACCATTTTTCACAGCTGTAATCTGAGGGAGCCGTCCTGTGAGCAGTGTGCTGGCTGTACAGGGAAGAGGCAGAGACGGAGGCAGGGCAAGGCAGTGTGCTGGCTGTACAGGGAAGAGGCAGAGACGGAGGCAGGGCAAGGCAGTGTGCTGGCTGTAGAGGGAAGAGGCAGAGACGGAGGCAGGGCAAGGCAGTGTGCTGGCTGTAGAGGGAAGAGGCAGAGACGGAGGCAGGGCA
>CAEFZP010004960.1:37500-82500 GCA_903064625.1 Mallotus villosus
CCTTCTCTCTCTCTCCCTGCATCATGTCTTAGTTCAGGAGGCCGAAGATTTCCATGACAGACGTTCATACAGAAAGTAGAACTTGCTACTAGCAGACAACATGTTTTATAAAACTGTTCAAAGGTGAATAAGGGTCCTTTGCTAATGATTTGACACTGAAATCAGCTCTGGGATGTGATTCCTGCAAAGTACCAACATTTAGGCTGTTTGAAGAGGTGTGGGACCTCGTGGTCTGTGATGTCAGTCTTCACGCAGTTGCTGGTTTCCTGACTTTCACTATCTGATGACAGTTTTCTGATATGGAAGTTTTTGCTCCTATTTTACAGATGTTTTACTGTGACTTGGGTCCAGGTCCTTATGGTGTGTGTGTGTTGGTGCGGTGCGGTGTGTGTGGTTGGTGCGGTGTGTGTTGGTGCGGTGTGTGTGTGTGTGTGTTTACTCTTTCACATCACACGAAGGAATGAGAAACTTCTAGATCTTTAGATCTAGTAGATCTAGAGTATCCAGAGTCACTGAAACTGGAAAGTGGAAGCAAGACCACTTCCTGCATGTCACTTCCTGCATGTGGTGTCTGTGCTGTTCTGGGAAAGGAGACGTCTCTGTCGACCAGATTGTTTCCAACAGTCCTCAGAAAGAAGGCCGATGTGTTCTCTTTGTAATAGGGATTGCCTGATTGGTGTAGAAACAGACCATAATCATCCAGACCATTGAGACAGGGTTAGTATTCTCTCAGACTGGAGTAACACCCAGGGATTTACCTAGATCCTCTCCCTCTCCCTCTCCCTCTCCTGCTCCCTCTCTCTCTCTCTCTCTCTCTCTCCCCCTCTCTCTCCCTCTCCCTCTCTCTCCCTCTCTCTCTCTCTCTCCTCCTCCTCACCTCTCTCTCTCCTCTTCTCTCTCTCTCTCCCCTCTCTCCGCCTCTTCTCTCTCCCCATCATCTCTCCTCCTCTCTCCCTCTCTCCCCTCTTCTCGCCTCTCTCCTCTCTCTCTTTCTCCCTCTCTCTCCCTCGCGCCCTCTCCCTCTGCGTCCCTCCCCCTCCCCTCCCCCTCCCCTCCCCCTACCCCTCCCCCTCCCCTCCCCTCCGCCTCCCCCTCCCCTCCTCTCCCTCCCGCTGTCTCTCTCTCTCTCTCTCCTCGTCTCATTCGGCCCCTCATCCTCTCTCTCGTCTCGATCTCTCTCTTTCCTTTCTTTCTCTTCTCTCTCCTCTCTGTCTCTCTCCCTCCCTCTCCCTAGCTCCCCGTGCTCGCTCTCTCATCTCCTCATCCCTTCTCGTCGCCTGGTCAGACTCTCTCGAGGCAGCTCTCGTCAGGGCTGCGGAATCGGCTCCTCGCTCCATCAGAGCTCGTCAGGGGCTCGTCGTCTCGTCTAACCTACCTGTTCTCCTCTCGAACGTACGGTGGCGTCGGTCGTCTCCCCCATCCGAGGTCGAGTCTCTCTCTCTCTCTCATCGGTCATCTGCTCTCGCTGTCTCCTCGCTCCCCCCTCGCCTCATCCCTCTCCTCGTCAACTGAGCCCGTCGCTCACGTGCTCCCTCTCCCGTCGTTCCCTCTCCCTCTCCCTCTCCCTGCTCCCTCTCGCCTCTCTGCGCTAACTCCTCCCTCTCCCATCGGTCCCTCTCATCCTTCTCCCATCTCCCTCTACCCTCTCCCTCTCCCTCTCCCCTCTCGCCTCCCCTCTCCCTCTCCCTCCCCCTCCCCCTCCCCCTCCTCTCCTCCCTCTCTCGTCTTCTCTCTCTACTTCCTCTTTCCTCTCTCTCCCAGACAGTGGACCTTGCACTGTGGCCAGGGCTTGCCAAACTAAACTAAACACAGATTTCACAACACATCTGCCCTTTTACTTCAACTTGATAAACACATTAGGATTCCAACAATCGTATCTGCATAACTTCCAGGATGTGGGGCACCCCTGATGAACTATGACAAGCTTGTCTGCAGCTTTGTCTCTGTACTGGAGATGACAGGATGGTTGAGTTAGCTTTGGCCAGTCTTTCTTCAGTGTCTTATGACTTCTCACCCTTCAGACCTTGAAGTAGCACAACTTGTGTCAACACTGCTACACACAACACACACACACACACACACACACACACACACACACATCCTCTCAGCCAAGAGGGAGGTCATCACAGTCACATCTTAGTTATCGGGGATCGCCGAAGGGACCTGAGGTGTCCAATGAGTCTGAATGAGTCTGAGTGAAGACGAGAACAACGCTACTACTTTGTTTTCTTCAACTGTAGCTGCACCCTGTTATCTCTAGAGATCGTGAGAATGCTATTGCACCAAATCCTGTTTCAGACCATTTAATCTGTAGAACATTGAGGAGACATATTTTTCCATAAGGATGATGAAATGATTCCCACACACATGGTCCAAACAGTAATCATGGGTTTCCTCATTTACAGTGATGAGAGAAATGTAATGCTTTTTTTTCAGATGGTGTGTGTGTGCGCGCGTGTGTGCATGCTCGTGCGTGTGCCTGTGCGTGTGCCTGTGTGTGTGTGTGTGTGTGTAGTAACAGGAATGGGCGTGTATCACCCTGCTCGATATCTGTGTCATCTGCTTTTATTTCACACACAACTAAACTGCCAAGCATGATGCACAATATAAGTGACAACATCCTGTATGTATTCCTGGAGTTATTTAGATTCTTCCTGTTCATGCCATTTGACGTCAAGGAATACAATAGGTATTTTATATTAAATATTTGTTTATTTGTCAAATGTAATGGAGGAAATCCTATGGAGAATGTTTTGTGGATGTAATGTGTACAGTGTGTGTGTGGTACAGTGTGTGTGTGTGTGTGTACAGTGTGTGTGTGTGTGTGTACAGTGTGTGTGTGTGTGTGTGTGTACAGTGTGTGTGTGTGTGTGTACAGTGTGTGTGTGTGTTGTGTGTGTGTGTGTACAGTGTGTGTGTGTGTGTGTGTACAGTGTGTGTGTGGTGTACAGTGTGCTGTGTGTGTGTGTACAGTGTGTGTGTGTTGTACAGTGTGTGTGTGTGTGTGTTACAGTGTGTGTGTGTTGTGTGAAGGTGACGGCCAGACGAGGGTCCATTATTCTGTGTATTATGCAAAACACACGTATGACTGAATAATGATTGTGTGAAGTTGTGTAGAGAAACTCAGAGAGAGGCAAGAGATCAGCCCAAACTGTGAGCCTGTATCTGTGTGACTGTTGACTGTGAGCCTGTATCTGTGTGACTGTTGACTGTGAGCCTGTATCTGTGTGACTGTTGACTGTGAGCCTGTATCTGTGTGACTGCTGACTGTGAGCCTGTATCTGTTTGACTGCTGACTGTGAGCCTGTATCTGTTTGACTGCCTGACTGTGAGCCTGTATCTGTTTGACTGCTGACTGTGAGCCTGTATCTGTGTGACTGCTGACTGTGAGCCTGTATCTGTGTGACTGTTGACTGTGAGCCTGTATCTGTTTGACTGTTGACTGTGAGCCTGTATCTGTTTGACTGCTGACTGTGAGCCTGTATCTGTTTGACTGTTGACTGTGAGCCTGTATCTGTGTGACTGCTGACTGTGAGCCTGTATCTGTGTGACTGCTGACTGTGAGCCTGTATCTGTTTGACTGCTGACTGTGAGCCTGTATCTGTTTGACTGCTGACTGTGAGCCTGTATCTGTTTGACTGTTGACTGTGAGCCTGTATCTGTTTGACTGCTGACTGTGAGCCTGTATCTGTGTGACTGCTGACTGTGAGCCTGTATCTGTGTGACTGCTGACTGTGAGCCTGTATCTGTGTGACTGTTGACTGTGAGCCTGTATCTGTGTGACTGCTGACTGTGAGCCTGTATCTGTTTGACTGCTGACTGTGAGCCTGTATCTGTGTGACTGTTGACTGTGAGCCTGTATCTGTGTGACTGCTGACTGTGAGCCTGTATCTGTTTGACTGTGAGCCTGTATCTGTTTGACTGCTGACTGTGATTCCTGTGGATTTATGACCTGATATTTCTCACTTCCTGAGGAGAGAGTTGCTGCCCACCACATGTAAGCCCTTTCTCCCTCCACCAGCTGGCAGAGCCAGGAAGGACAAGGTTGGGAGGGAGAAGAACAATATGTCCCCTACAGACCCTACACCAGACGACACAGTGTTCCTACCCCCAAACACGTCAACTTCAAGCCTGCCCTGCTGCAACACAATTCTATACAAACTTACATTATTGGTCAGAATTCTTGAAGCAGGATTAGGCTTGCCCACCACTTTCTGTCTCAAAGGAATAGTTCTGTGTCTGTGTTTGTAACGTGTACACACACACACAAAAGGCCCAGTTTCTGACGTGTGGGAGATCAGCGAGACAAACCCCCCCATGCAGGCCCCCCCTCCGCTCCTCTGCTCCTCCGGTCCTCCGCTCCTCCGCTCCTCCGGTCCTCCGCTCCTCCTCCGGTCCTCCGCTCCTCCGCTCCTCCGGTCCTCTGGCTGTTTGTTAATCATAAACTTTTTGACAGTGCAGTTCCAGGAATCAGCTGTCGTTCCCAATCAGCTAGTTTTAGTGGAGAGCAGGAACGTGGGGCGCGGCGGGCGGGGGGGGGTTTCCTGTGAGAGTGGCCCCTTCAGTGAGCCTGTTGAGACAGCTTAGACCTGGAGATGGTAAGCGCTGTGCTGTGCACCCACACACACACACACACACCCACACGCACGCGCGCGCACGCCTTCCATGTCTCTCACATGTTCAGTATTTTAATACAAAGAGAGACACACCCTCATTTCCTGTCGTACTCTTTCAGTCCTCACGTTACTGAACGTGACACACAGCAAGTCATCACAGGAATGAATCAAAACTTGATTTTAAAACAACCCTATGACAAGACTATGTCAAGGACAGGGGATTCAATGATTGACTTCTTCATTGGATTTGTGGTTCCACCCAGGCCACACCCCCAGAAGCTGTCACATGACAAGGTGTTGTTAGTTGAGTGGGACATGGAGTGTGACAAGGTCATGTTTGGAGGACCACGTGTCTAACGGTCACAGGGTTTAGCATACTGCTTTAACCTTTCAAAATGACCCCATTGTTTACTGTGGATTCCACCACAAGCCATGACCCTTGACCTTTAGGAAGTGACATGTGACCACTGCTTCAACATAGTTACCAGTGAGGCCAGAGGATACATTGGGAATATAGAAAAAGAGCATGGAGAACTGCTCATTAGTGAACACCTTTGATAAATGTCTAATGACATTTTTATGGAGCTGATCAGGCGTCTGTATAAAGGGTCCTGACACTAGAGCATGCAAGTGTCTGGGTTACTGTAACCAGGCCCAGCCAGGCCCACTGTAACCAGGCCCAGCCAGGCCCACTTTAACCAGGCCCAGCCAGGCCCACTGTAACCAGGCCCAGCCAGGCCCACTGTAACCAGGCCCAGCCAGGCCCACTTAACCAGGCCCAGCCAGGCCCACTTTAACCAGGCCCAGCCAGGCCCACTTTAACCAGGCCCAGCCAGGCCCACTTTAACCAGGCCCCAGCCAGGCCCACTTTAACCAGGGCCCAGCCAGGCCCACTGTAACCAGGCCCAGCCAGGCCCACTGTAACCAGGCCCAGCCAGGCCCACTTTAACCAGGCCCAGCCAGGCCCACTTTAACCAGGCCCAGCCAGGGCCACTTTAACCAGGCCCAGCCAGCCCACTTTAACCAGGCCCAGCCAGGGCCCACTTTAACCAGGCCCAGCCAGGCCCACTGTAACCAGGTCCAGCCAGGCCCCACTTTAACCAGGCCCAGCCAGGCCCACTGTAACCAGGCCCAGCCAGGCCCACTGTAACCAGGCCCAGCCAGGCCCACTGTAACCAGGCCCAGCCAGGGCCCACTGTAACCAGGCCCAGCCAGGGCCCACTGTAACCAGGCCCAGCCAGGCCCACTGTAACCAGGCCCAGCCAGGCCCACTGTAACCAGGCCCAGCCCAGGCCCACTGTAACCAGGCCCAGCCAGGCCCACTGTAACCAGGCCCAGCCAGGCCCACTACTGGAGTAGGGAGGGTTAGGGTTAAGAGGATGTTAGGAGCGGAACTGTGGTCGGACCGAGGATAGATGGTTTGGAGGTTTGTGACGGTGATTGGGCTTGACAAGGTTGGTTTTCATCACAGAGAGAGAGAGGGGGTTGGGACAGATGGAGAGAGGAAGAGAGATGGAGAGAGGGAGAGGAGAGAGAGAGAGAGAGAGAGAGAGTGGAGGGAGAGAGAGAGAGAGAGAGAGAGAGCGAGATAGCTATCATCGATCTGCGCGATAGAGAGCGAGGAGACACTCGCATCTATCCTAGCTAGCTCAGTAGAGCTCTCTCTCGCGGCTCTCTATCTCTCTCTCGCTCGCTCTCTCTCTCTCTCTCTCTCTCTCGCTCTCCCTCTCTCTCTCTCTCTAGCTCCTCTCTCTCGCTCTCTCTCTCGCTCTCTCTCTCGCGTCTCGCTCTCGTGCTCGCTGCTCTGCTCTCTCGCTATCGCGCTCGCTCGAGTGCTGTTTTGGTGAAGAGATTAAATACCAGGGTGTCTCAGTGGAGTCCCTCTCATTTCAGCGTGTGGAGCAGAAACCAAGAGGGGGAGGGCGGTGATGGAGGGGTCTCAGCCATGTTAGCTCTCTCTCTCTCTGTGACAGAGTCTCTCTTATGTGGCTTCCTGACACAGAGATGCCTGGAGAGAGACACTGCAGGGTTTGGTTGTCTGGCTTTGTAGTTCTGAGGTGGAGGCTGGATGAGGGGGTGGAGGGTGGGGGGGTCTGAGAGGGAGGTTTGGGGGTCTTGTGGAGTGTCTCCAGCAGATAGCCACGGCCTGGTTACAATAAACAACTGAGGACAGAGATCCTGTTCTGTCTCCCACACACAACCTAGTCCCAACTTTAGAGTTGTTGTTAAGTGTGTCTGTGGCGTGTGTCTGTGGCGTGTGTCTGTGGAGTGTGTCTGTGGAGTGTGTCTGTGGAGTGCGTCTGTGGCGTGTGTCTGTGGAGTGTGTCTGTGGAGTGTGTCTGTGGCGTGTGTCTGTGGCATGTGTCTGTGGAGTGTGTCTGTGGCGTGTGTCTGTGGCGTGTGTCTGTGGCGTGTGTCTGTGGCGTGTGTCTGTGGCGTGTGTCTGTGGAGTGTGTCTGTGGCGTGTGTCTGTGGAGTGTGTCTGTGGCGTGTGTCTGTGGCGTGTGTCTGTGGCGTGTGTCTGTGGCGTGTGTCTGTGGCGTGTGTCTATGGGCGTGTGTCTGTGGAGTGTGTCTGTGGAGTGTGTCTGTGGCGTGTGTCTGTGGCGTGTGTCTGTGGCGTGTGTCTGTGGCGTGTGTCTGTGGAGTGTGTCTGTGGAGTGGGATCGGCCCTGGTTGTGGATAAGCAGACATGCGACAAACATCAGCACATTACTCTTATTAACAACTCATGATATTCCTAGAACTCTGTTCAACTTTGAGTCATTTCATAAGAGTTTTATAAGGCCTATCTTAAACAATAAACCGTCCCAGAGTCCTCGTAGTACCCGGGGCAAAGTACATCACATGATGACTGCAGAAGAGCCGATGAACAACATACTGTAGTTTACGGTGTGTGATCAAAGCCGGCCGTAATCTAGGGATAAGAGGAAGGGAGAGGGAACAGACACCAGCTCACCATGAAGATCCACATTTACAGTAACACACCAACACAGTGTCAACACAAGTACATCAGTTGTCTGCCACTGGGGAGTGCACCAACCTCTGGAAGGAAGACGGACCTGCACTCTGCTTCTGTGACAGTGTGCAGGTGGGCTCCACCATGACATCATCATCACGATGACATCATCACGATGACATCATCACAGCAGAATGTGTGCAGCTGTGAGTGGAGTGGTGTAGGAGGGCCCTCTTAAGAACTTCTCCATCCCTCCTGGACGTCTGATGATCCCAGCAGGACAGGATCCACCCCGTCTCTCCCACATGATCCCATCGCTGATCCTGTCCAAAGTTCCCGTCCTGGAGAAGACTGATAATGCTGGTGTGATTACACAGACGGGAGTTTGGACTCAAACTAAATAGATTTGTGCCTGGTAATTCAGAGAACCAATAGAGTACTTATCTAGAACGTCACAGAGGTGTCTTCAACCCAGCCAGAGTAAACACATGATGAGGGACTGATAAAATACAGTGAGTTTACAAACCCTAGTATCAACTCTACAGGTTTCACAGAAGCCAGAATTGCTGGTCAGTTCAGCCGTCAGTTGAAGCACTATCGGTGTACCTCTCAGTGTGTGCGAGCACATCACCAGTAGACCTGGTGAAACAGGTGGGCTGGGTCTTGATGGATTAACCCGTGGGCCTAATGTTCTTGAACACCCATTACTCTTGGAAACGGTGTCCGATTCCCCTCCACACCCCTGTGTTTCGTAAGCTTGGCTCTCTGAGGAAGGGACTGAACCCTGAGGGTGATCCAACATGGCCTCTTCCAGAACGCAGCCGTCAGCCCCGAGAGGAAGAGAGACACAGACCAGAGGGCCGTCTGTGGTGGGAGACTCCCCCTGGCCTTCTCTATCAATCTTCCAGCTTTTCACATATCAGCCAAACCCCATTAGTTCACTCTCACCACTTCATCAGAAAATATTGGCTTGACTTTGCATGGCAATGATGTGTGTGATTATGTCTGTGTTTGTGTTAAAGAGAGTCAGTGTGTGTGAGATTATGTCTGTGTTTGTGTTAAAGAGAGTCAGTGTGTGTGAGATTATGTCTGTGTTTGTGTTAAAGAGAGTCTGTGTGGGTGTGCCTGTGAGTTTTCAGTAAATAATACATTTAATAAAATATGTAACCGACATTATTTTAAAGGTAGGGGGTTGCTGCTGACCAAAAGAGGTAATGTTTTGTGGTTGTGAATACAGAGACTAGAAAAGGAGTGAAGGATACAGAGAGAGGAGAAGGGTACCAGGGAGGGAGGTGTGGGGAGAGGACTGGAGGGTAGGAGGTGTAGTCGTGTTGAGAAGGGACTCTCCTGCTTTTCAAAACGTTGGCTCTGCTGTCCTGCATTGTGTTCTGGGTGACAGGTGACAGGTGACAGGTGAGTCTTGTGGCTGCAGAGCCACAGGGAGGTGTCCTGTCAGACAGCCCTCCCTGCTTCACTCCGTCATGTCTCCATGGGGACAGTGTTGTGGTCCCTGAGGGTCCTATCGCCTGGGTGACCAGACCAGGGTTCAGGCCCGGCCCTGAGAATGACCGCTGTTGAGCAACGCTGGCTGAACTCCCTGAACTACGGTCAGGGACCACAAGTTCTCCTCGATGTCTGTGGTGACAGCTCCGGATCAGCCAGGGCAGCAGGCGTATGCTCTCCCTCTCTCTCTCCCTCTCTCTCTCCCTCTCTCTCTCCCTCTCTCTGCTCCCCTCTCTCTGCTCCCTCTCTCTCTCCTCTCTCTCCCTCTCTCTCTCTCCCTCTCTCCTCTCTCTCCTCTCTCCTCTCTCTGCTCCCTCTCTCTCTTCCTCTCTCTCCCTCTCTCTGCTCCTCTCTCTCTGCCTCTCTCTCCCCTCTCCTCTCCCTCTCTCTCTCCCTCTCTCTCTCCCTCTCGCTCTCTCCCCCTCTCTCTCTCACTCTCTCTGCTTTCTCTTCTGCCATGCTCTCTCTCTCCCTGCTCGCCTCCCTCTCTCTCTCCCTCTCGTCTCCTCATGCCCTCTCTGCTCCTCTCGTCTGCTCCCTCATCTCTCTCCCTCTCTCGCTGCTTCTAGCGCTCTCTCCTCCATCTCTCTCGCTCCCTCTCGGGGTCACTCGTCCTCTCTGCCTCTCTGTCTGCGCACTCGCTCTCTCGTCTCCCTGTCGTGCTCTCTTCTCCTCTCCTCTCTCCTCTCCCTCGTCTCATCCTCTCACTCTCGTCCCTCTACTGCTTCGTCCCTCAATCCCTCTGCTCTCAGTCTCGCTCCCTCTCTCTCCTCTCCTATCTCTCATCGCCTCTCTCATCTCCCTCTCTCTCCCCTCTCTCATCCTCGCTCTCTCCCTCTCTCTACCTCTCATGCTTACGCCTCTCGTCTGCCTTCCCTCTCTGCATCGCGCTTCTCTCTCTCCCTCTCTCCCTCTCTCGCCTCTCTCTCCCTCTCTCTGCTCCTCTCTCTCTGCCTCTCTCTCCCTCTCTCTGCTCCCTCTCTCTCTGCCTCTCTCTCCCTCTCTCTGCTCCTCTCTCTGCTCCCTCTCTCTGCTCCTCTCTCTCCCTCTCTCTCCCTCTCTCTCTGCTCCCTCTCTCTCCTCCCTCTCTCTCTCTCCCTCTCTCTCCTCTCTCTCTCTCCCTTCTCTCCCTCTCTCTCCCTCTCTCTCCCTCTCTCTCCCTCTCTCTCTCCCTCTCTCTCCCTCTCTCTCTCCTCTCTCTGCTCCCTCTCTCTGTCCCAGGGGAGGTCTGCTCCATCGCTGTGGTTACTGCTCCGGATCAGCCAGGGGTGCTAGCCAATCCTCGGGCCCAGGGGAAGGAGAGGGCGGGGAAGGAGGAGAGAGAGGTTGGGAGGTCTGGTCTCCTCTTGGTCAGAGGCTGGACCTGGAGGAGTCTTGGCAGTCATCGAGTCTTCAGAGAATGTGTTTGTTTTAGGATATCAAGCTCCTCATTTACAGGAACAGAGCTTGTGGCCTGACTGCATCCCTCAAGCCCCAAACAACTGCGTGACACCAGCTAGTTCGACTGCCACTGAATACTTAACAGTATACACAAATGAGGTTCTGTGCTGTGATTATAGCGCTGTCAAATGTTCTTTCTATCAGTGATGGTCATGTGG
This sequence comes from Mallotus villosus, assembly GCA_903064625.1. Classification (NCBI taxonomy): domain Eukaryota; kingdom Metazoa; phylum Chordata; class Actinopteri; order Osmeriformes; family Salangidae; genus Mallotus; species Mallotus villosus. The sequence continues at coordinate 48,176 of CAEFZP010004960.1, forward strand.
ATAAATACAGACATTCCTCTCAAGGACAGTATAGTCCTACATGAGAAAGTAAACAGATATGAGAGTAATTGAACACTACCGTATTTCCACTCCCTGCTGTGTTTACCGGTTGCCAGAAAACATGAGAAGTCTTGTTTTGTTTGAGTCTTATCCATTAAACATCGAAGATACTCCAGCCTACATAGAAAAGTGTCACATACAGATGTGGAGGCCAATCTGTGTCGAGACTCTGTGCATGGTCGAGGACATAGTATGTCAATTCAAGTTGGCCTGTGGCCTGAAACAGCCCTAGTTTCCATTCACAGACTGGGCTTGTGGGCTATTCTCTACCCTATTTAGCGTAGCGCAGCGTAATTACATAACCACATGTAATTACTGAGATGGAACAACATGCCTGTCCGCAGAGTTGGAGAGCGTCGCCTTGAGCTAGCAGAGAGGGGGGGGGGCATGTGGGGGGCCTCTTTATCCTCATATCAGTAGATACACATATGTGTTATTAATTCAGATTGTTTTCTTTCTGGGTGAGATCTTATCCTCTCGTCGAACGAGTGATGTTTGGGTCCAAACTGTGAGTGGGTTTGATGTCGAAGACGGAGTACTTTGTTTCGTGGTTTTTAGATGCTCCGTGTTATTTAATGAATTGAAATGAATGTGCTCCCTGCCCAGCCTGTTAAGACCTGCTAATGGTCCTGATATGGAGCGCTGGGTCACACAGAGAGGGCCTTGTACTGGTATTACACATCATAATGGGAGAACTGGGGAGACTGGGAGAGAGCCAGAGAGAGAGCCAGAGGGAGAGAGCCAGATAGACAGACAGAGGGAGAGAGAGAGAGAGAGAGAGAGAGAGAGAGAGAGAGAGAGAGAGAGAGGACAGACAGAGAGAGAGAGAGAGAGAGAGAGGAGAGAGAGAGAGAGAGAGAGAGAGAGATAGATAGACAGACAGAGAGAGAGAGAGAGAGAGAGAGAGAGCCAGATAGAGAGACAGAAGGAGAGAGAGAGAGCCAGATAGAGAGAGACAAATTTCCATCCTTTCCACCTCTCATTAACTGTCTCCCTTGTCTTCCTTATGCAGAAGACAAACAACGAAATTGTGAGTTTGACCATCACCTGACTTACAGTGCCCTCTGTTGGAAACACTATGGAAGCACAGTCAAGTTATCCAAACTCCAGTAAACCATCATTTTTATTTAAAAAATAGATATTTCAAAGGATAATGAATGATTTTTTGGGGGGAAATAAAAAAAATTGAGGATAAAAAAATGTTTTGTCTCCCCTAGCGACTCACAAGAGGGGTCTCCCCTAGCGACTCAGAGGAGGGGTCTCCCCTAGCGACTCAGAGGAGGGGTCTCCCCTAGCGACTCAGAGGAGGGGTCTCCCCTAGCGACTCACAGGCAGGCTTGACGACGTCTCGCGAGCGTGTTCCCAGAACCTCTCTTCCATCTGGGTCGACGCACCAGCAGAAGGTGCTGTCACCGTAGCACTGTACAGGCAGGAAGTGGCCCTGAGGGGTACACTGGGGGATGTAGTCCTGAGGAGATGCCTGGCCTCCATACTGCGCCTCCAGATCACGCTTCCAGCGCTCACACATGCTGTCTGCAACGTTCCCCAGGGGAGGGGGAGGCGGGGCTGTGGGGGGAGGGACACCTTGGTCATGTGATCATGGGGTGATTACGATCGCAATCATACACAACGTAGTGGTATTTCGTTTGAACTGAGTATTTCCTCATCTCTTTGAGTCTCTGGATCTGCAAGCCATCGGAATGACTGATTACAACTGTGCTTTCAGACTACGTAATTATCTTAAATTTAGAAATGGTGTGGTTCCCTCAGCACATTCCATACCTAGTTGAAAAAGGGGATTTGAAACCATGCAGCCACTGGCAACAACATCTTGATTTAAAAAAGTGAAATCAAGACTAAGCAGTGATTAATACTAGTGAGTTAATATCTGAAGCCAAAAGTTGAGACACGTCAAAAACGCACATTGCGTGTAAAACATAGAGGTGTGAGCCATCATACCTGCTGTGATGCAGCTGACTGGAGGGGTCCCAGGGTCGGTCCTGGTTCCTGCTCTCTGCTGCCCCCTGCTGTCTACACACCAGCACTGCCCAGTCATGCCATGGCACTGCAGGGGGAGGTACTGACCGTCCTGGTCACACTGAGGTAGGAAGGCCTCCTCCGAGGGCAGGTGTGCCCAGACAGCAGGCCCCTCCCCCTGCAGGCCTCCCCAGACAGCAGGCCCCTCCCCCTGCAGGCCTCCCCAGACCCCAGGCCCCTCCCCCTGCAGGCCTCCCCACACAGCAGGCCCCTCCCCCTGCAGGCCCCAGACCCCAGGCCCCTCCCCCTGCAGGCTGGCTCGGTGCTGCTCACACAGGCTCGGAGGGCGGCTCACAGGCTGCGTCACCAGACCTAGGCGAGGAGCGATGAGGGTCAATAAATAAGGAAGATATCAGGAAGGTTATATGATTATATGATAGAATGATTATCTCTGTGTACCCTTCAGACGTCATTGTGTGCGTTAGATCATATGTCCGTCATCGTTAGGCGTATTTGACCAAGATATATAGGCGTAAGGTCATCCATACCTGATTGGCCACACACCAGTCCGTCTCCATGGTACCCGGGCCAGCAGTGACAGTGAAAGGAGCCGTCAGAGTTGGAGCAGGAGGCAGATGGGTGACACTGCTTCAGATAGCACTCATCAACGTCTGGCCCAGGGAGGGACAGAGGGGTGGAGCGGGAACAACGTTAGCCCTGAAACTCATCCTTGAAGGGCTCCACATCAACCCAACACAGTGGTTGCTCTCACCTACACAGGTTCGCCAGTCAGGGTGGAACTCAAAGCCGGCGTTGCAGACACAGTGGTGACTGCCTGGCATGTTCACACACTGGGAGTGAAGCCCGCAGCTGTCCAGACCCTCGGAACACTCGTCCACATCTGCCCACCACAGACACACACAGACACACACAGACACACACAGACACACACAGACACACACACACACACAGCACGCCACAGACACACACAGACACACACACACAGAGCACGTCACACACACACAGAGCACGCCACAGAAACACACACACAGACACACACACACAGAGCACGTCACACACACACAGAGCACGCCACAGAAACACACAGATCATGTCACAGAGCACGTCACAGACACACACAGACACACACAGAGCACGTCACACACACACAGAGCACGTCACACACACACAGAGCACGTCACACACACACAGAGCACGTCACACACACACAGAGCACGTCACACACACACAGAGCACGTCACACACACACAGAGCACGTCACAGAGCACGTCACAGAGTGCATACAAACACAGATCTTGCCAGATCTTGCTCTGGAGGTGTGAGTGAACGTCACCGTAACAGCTGCGTCCATCTCCTCTGTATCCAGACACACACTGGCAGTAGTGTTCGGTTCCAGGCCCAGCCACACAGATGGATATGGGGTCACAGTAGTGTGCCTCAGCAGAACATGGGTTCACCCAGTCTGGGTCAGGTAGCCCCCCTGACAACACACAAACACAGATACACTACTGACTGGCATCTCTGTTACAACTCCCCCCTCAAAAATAATAAACTCTATTCCTGTACTGTACTTTGTGTAGCATATGGTAGTATCATTCAAATGTAAGGACAAATTAACTACTGTGGTGTGTTTGCTAGGTAGGTCAAACCGTATCATTTGCATGGTTGACAGTTTACCTCCGACAGGACCAACAGTGTTGGAGACAGAATACATCAGACTTTGTGTTTCCTTGTTGTACATGACCAAGAGCTGCTCAGTGTTGAGCTGCTGGAGCTGGGTGTCGGGAAACGAGCTGTGAGCACAGCCCTTATATGTCACATCCTGCCGCAGCAAGTAGGACAGCTTCTCACACCCTCTGTTGTCAGACACCACGGAGAAGTCTCTCAGCGATGAAGAGGTCACCACTGCCAGAACAGGAACATCCAACCCATGAATTATCTTCTGAACGGTTTGCAAGTGATTTCAGTGCTGCTTACTGTGACATTCACTTCAAGATACAAGGCAGTGCCTTGGGATTTCAGGTTTACCCGAGTGGTTGTATTGGTAGGTCTCCTTGTATGGATCCAGCTGAACCGTGGCACCAGCTGGGACGAGAGGCAGCTCTCCCTGGAGGAGGGTCTCTACCCAGGCACGGTGGGGGGAGCCCAGCCCCTGAGCTTTCTGGGTAACCGTCACGTTCTGTTTCCCAGGAAGGAACGTCACTCTTGCCTGATGTGTCCACTCGCCACCTGACAACACACCATAAGCTTCTCGTCGCTGAACAGTTCAGTTGAAAGGTTATAAGCCACAAACTGAAAGCTGACAGGCTTTGACATACCTGTGAGATGGAAGCCATTTTTGTAGTCCTGGAGCTCTTGGGCAAACAGCCAGCCGAACAGTCCAATGAGAGGGCTGACTGTCATCAGAGCCCAGCCCACCTCCTCTGGGACGGGGCTGACTGAGACATGGACACGCCCATCGGCCACCACCGCGTAACCATGGAGATCCACCCCCTTCAGCAGAACCTCCGTCCCGTCCACAGTCAGCTGCCCGCTCAGCTTGCCGTTCAGTCGCTGGGGGACACCTGATGACACACAGGTCACTCACGCCGTGTTCCTAACGCACACTCAGTGACTCAGTGACACTTCAGTGACTCAGTGACACTTCAGTGACACTTCAGTGACACTTCAGTGACTCAGTGACACCTCAGTGACTCAGTGACACTTCAGTGACACTTCAGTGACTCAGTGACACTTCAGTGACACTTCAGTGACTCAGTGACACTTCAGTGACTCCGATAAAAGCCGCGGTCGGTGTTAACCAATCACAGAAGCTTAACAAGTGCTCATCACCAGCCAATCACAGAAAGAGACGACTCACCCTGGGGCAAGCACCGTCTCCCGTTGCCGTAGTAACCGGATCGGCAGCGGCAGCAGGGGCCTGTGGGGTGGTCTGAGCAGTAGCCGTCCTGGGAGCAGAGGTGCAGGATGGGGCCACACGCACTTACAGGCCCGGGGGGCACAGGGGGCCTTGTGAGGGGGGAGGGGCTCAGGGTGGCTCAGGGTGGGGGGGGAGGGGCTCAGGGTGGGAGGGGAGGGGCTCAGGGTGGGGGGGGAGGGGCTTGGGGTGGGGGTTCCCTGGAGGGGGGTGGGAGAGAGTTTTGGGGGAAGGACTGGAGGAGGTGGTTTGGTCAAAGGGGCATTACTGTCGGAAAGGACGTAGAAATCGTCCTCTAGATCTGCCAAAACCGAGAGGACAGTGTCGGCTGCAGGTTCTCTGTGTCCGGTCCTGGCCCAGGGCTGAGCCGGGGGGAGGGAGGGGCCTGGTCCAGGGGGGAGGGAGGGGCCTGGTCCAGGGGGGAGGCAGGGTCCTGGTCCAGGGCTGAGGATGTCCTCGAAGGCAGACCTGCTACCGATCTGGAACAGCCACAGCCCTCTCACACCGGCATTCCCCTCCCTGAACAGGGGAACACAGAGAGAACAATTTGGGGGCTCGTCCGGGATCGTTTGCTCAGCCCAGGGAGGGTCGTAACATAGTCGTCACAACATCATCAACAACAGTGTAACATTTCATACAGCATTTGGTTTACGACGCGCAGAGAACACGGTTGTCCCATGTCTGTGCGCTGCCTGTGCACACTGACCGGTCCAGGCTCCGGACACTCGACACAGGGAGAGGGTAGCTCCGCTCTTCTGAGGTGGAGCTCTGCCAGCCGCTGAAGCCTGCTCTGGCCTGGAGCTCCACCCCCGGGCTGTGGGAGGTCTTGGGGACGGTCCCCAGGAACTGCAGCCCCTCGGCGGGGTACAGGAGCAGGGCGTAGGAGTCCTGGGAGTCAGAGGCCAGCACGGCTTGAAAGGTGTTCATCTGAGGGACACAGAAGAGCACCTGTGTCAAAACACAACCAGCAGCTAACTGGGCTTTTTTCTGTTGTTTTGGAGGCACCCTCACACATTCAGAATGTCACCGCATCTATAATGTGATGTATGGTCCTGTGTCATCAGGGAGTCCCGTGTTAGACATGTCTGATATGTGTCACCTTATCTGACGACTCCGGGGAGAGGGGGAACTCCATGTGGCGGCCGACCTTGTCCCAGGTTATGATCACAGCCTGTTTTGGCATGAAATGAATGTTGGGAAAACTCCTCAGGATGAGCCCAGCCACGTGGTTAAGTATGTCCACCGACTCCTCGGTCCGGTAATACACAGACCCCCTACCCCCCGCTGGTGTCTATGTCCGCCAGAAAAGGTGCGATGGCAGGCAATCCCAAGGGAAATGCCCTGTCAACATATCCACTCTCTATGGGGGGAGGCTGCAGGAAAATGATCCCATTGGTCGCTATCTGAGGAGAAAAAATTATAGATAGAAGCAGTCTTGGTAAAATCTGGGTTATAGGTATTTTCTTTAGCTCAAGGCGCTGCTATGTTTGCTGAATTAAATAAACGGTCAAGTGCGCTAACTTGATTACCATATAGCCTATAGGCCTACCCAAAACCATATAACCAATATTTCAACATGCAGCCTACACCAACTAATACCATAATCGAATTATCTCTATTGTATATCGTTTAAATTATATTTCAGTCACAATATTTGTCATTTGACATTCCCTACTTACGTAAAGATCGTAGTACTGAGCGTCGTAGAGAAACAAAGGCTCTTTCAAGCGCAGAACTTCAGACACTTCATCATCGCCGTTGCCCAAAATGGAATCACCAACCCGCTCTCCATAAGGTAAAATAATTGCCTCACTTTGAAAGATTGTGAAAGCATAGTTCAAAAAAATAATCGCCAACGTTTGAGAGCTCTTCATCGTGCGTCTGCTCAAGTGAATCTAGATGATAGTAATTTACTGACAGTGAAGAGGAGGCGTTGGAATAAGGCGGTCATTTCACGGATCCAAACCGCTACCCACAGCCCGAGCATGGGACACAGAAGGTGGAGGATAAATGGTGATCTTGATGTTTGATTACGTTTAGTTAAAGTAAGACAAGTCAAGGTGTAAAGTGTTTTAACCTTTAACCTGAAGTGGCCTTGTGCAGCAGTTTGTAGCCTGCTCTACTTTGCGTTGTCAAAATGCGTAAAATAAAGGTTTCCACTGGGAGTCACTATTTTCATACAGCTGTTGGCCCTTTTCAGCAACGCGATTTGTTTAGTTGAGTGACGAAGACAATCCTCCGTTGACGAAAGGTTAGCTATCACATCCTTGAGGCGTGGGTGGGGCAATGTGAACACATCTCCTACCGTATGCAGCATCTAAATGTTTCCTCGCTGCCATTTGAATTAAGTCTACGCTGTTTGAGGAATGGTTATGGGTCCAGACGATGAAATATGTGATCACTCTCTCACTGTGTTGTACGGGAATCCCACCACATCCGCGGTAATGTTTGCCACCGGAGTTATAGGCAACTTGTTAGCTTTGGTGTTCTTGGCGATGCGGTGTAACAAGCAAAGTCTGTCTCTGTTCTACGTACTGGTAACAGCGCTTCTCATGAAGGATTTACTGGGGACCCTGGCAGTCAGTCCTCTCGTGTTGACTTCTTATGCAACGAATAGGACGTTGAAGGGTATGAAGAATGGCGAAGAAGAACTGTGCATATACTTCGGATTCAGTATGACATTTTTAAGCCTTGCTACTTTGGCCACGGTGTGCGCCATGGCGCAGGAGCGATACCTTGCCATTGGTCATCCCTACTTTCACGAGCGGCATTTAAACAACCGCTGTGGCTACATCACCATTCCTGTTATCTACCTGTGCTGCATAATTTTTTGCGTGACACCTTTTGTGGGCTTTGGATCCTACGTACAGTATTGTCCGGGGACGTGGTGCTTCCTCGACATGAACCCAAAAGATCTTGGGGGTAAAGTATACGCTGGCCTTTACGCTACTTTTACCCTCGTTATGATTTCGGGAACTATATTTTGTAATATAAGTGTCATTTACCACCTCGTTAAGATGCGCCAGAGGCGCAGAGCGCGCGGACTGACTTCCAGACAGAAGCGGTTCTACCAGCGGTCTCTGTCTATGACCGAGGAAGTGGAACATCTTCTGCTTTTGAGTTTCATCACTGTCGTTTTTTGCATATGCTCGTTCCCGTTAGTGGTAAGAGGGTTTTTGATACTCACATGTTATTAAAGTTATCATAATGAATAGAGAGCAGCAATATATACCCCCTGTATCCATAGGCAGAAATCCCGGGAGGGACAGGGGGAACACGACCCCCCCCATTCTGGAAAAAACATAATTTGTCCCCCCCTATAAATCACTGTAAACATAAGGACATTTCAATCAAATGCAATACAAAAAATCTGCTAGCATTTTGGGGGGGATTGACACTTTCTCAAGAGCAATTCCTGAGGGGGACACCAAAATTACTGCTGTAACACATTGTAATATAATTATAATAATAATAATGCATTTTATTTATATAGCGCTTTTTAAGACACTCAAAGTCGCTTTACAGAGTCAAGTATTCATTCAGACCCAGTCATACCGGTGGTGCAGAAGCGAGGCTGCCATTCAGCGCCATACGGCCCCTCTGACCACCAACATTCATTCAACATTCATACGCATTCATACGCATGTCTTTATGATGGTGGGGGAAACCGGAGTACCCGGAGGAAACCCATGCAGGCACGGGGAGAACATGTAAACTCCACACAGAAAGGACCTGGAGCGACCGGGGTTCGAACCAGGGACCTTCTTGCTGTGAGGCGACAGTGCTAACCACTGCGCCACCGTGCTTTAATATATGTTAAATGTATATTATTTAACATATATTACAATGTGTTACAGCAGTAATTTTGGTGTCCCCCTCAGGAATTGCTCTTGAGAAAGTGTCAATCCCCCCAAAAATTGCTAGCAGATTTTCGCCACTGCCTGTATCCCGCTAACAGGTTGTGTGTTTGTGTACCACTGTAGCTCAGAGTGTATTTCAACTTAACAACCAGAGAGGAGGAGAAACACAACGCTGACCTAGCTGCTCTACGTATGCTGTCATTCAACTCCATCATCGATCCTTGGGTCTTCATCATATTTAATCCTTCAGTGCTACGGTTCTTCTGGAGGCAACTACGAAGACCCAGAAGCCCTCAGCCCTCCACGATAAAGGCTCGCCCCATTAAGCCCAAGATGGTCGACTCGAGCCCTTCAACCACGGAGACAAACGCGTGTCATGACCCTTGAGCAGGATTATCAGCGGGGTCCTCTGACTAGATGACAAACTAAACAGGAAGTCATCTATCTTAGTTCTGTAAAATTGTATAGAGGAAGTAAGAGGTGTAGCTTTTGGAAATGAATATCTTGTCTGTTTTGTTGAGCTGTTGACGAACAGATATGTGGATTGTGCAGTTTCAAAGCTATGTTATGAATTTCTTAATTTAAAGTGCAATGCAGCATTAATGCAGTTAATACATAGTGTACTATACATATAAGGACAATAAGTACATATGTACAAGCACTAAAATAAGCATTTTCTAATGCTGAGGCTGAATTTAAGAGGCCTTATCCAAATCATGTTCCTTCTGGTACTTTAAAAGTGTAAAGTTACAGTTCTGTTCTTAGTGTGCTTGCAGAGCATCAGATAAAGATATCATTTTCTTATTTTCAGTTTTCTAATTCATTGAGCATGTTCTCCCAGATCCCAAAGTTGACATTTAAAAATAGTTCCCAAATCAAAATCATTGTTTACTTAAGCTACCATGGCTGTTAGCAGATACAATACGTGAGAATTGTTACTGTCTAAAATTGTGAGCTCTGGTTTCCGAAAAGCCCCAACTCGTGACTCGAAGGTAATGTCTCCAATGTCTTTATTCCACTCAAATGGCGTTAGAACGTTATGTAGTGTTTGTTACTTCCAGTCTGAGTCTGCCATATCCTACTTGCATTGTCCTGACACTTTGGCATGTTTAACTCTGAATAGGTTAGGAAACAGCTGTTATTGTAAAAGCTCTTTATATGACTGTTTGTTGTATTACTCGGAAGCCTCTGACCCACTGGGACAGAGATCTGAAACAGTTATTTATCAAGATGGAATGCACAATGCCAAAGTAGTTTACAGGTTCCCCTAGAGCAGGGGTGTCAAACTCTGGTCCTCGAGGGCCGCTGTCCTGCATGTTTTAGATGTTTCTCTGATCCAGCTCACCTGATTTGAATGAATGGTCGTTATAACAACCCTTTTAATTGAATCAGGTGTGTTGGAGCAGGGAAACATCTAAAACATGCAGGACAGCGGCCCTCGAGGACCGGAGTTTGACACCCCTGCCCTAGAGCATCACAGCTCACATGATAACATGCAGTATGTCCCAACTGGAGATCAGAACACAGCCATTACACTTGTTAGTGTCTTGTGCTGCCCAACATTAACAAACAGACAACTAACAGCATTCATAAGAACCCACCTCGGTGGACTGTAAACAGGACAGTAACGTGTGTGCAAGCATGATCAAGCTGGGGCACTTTGGACAACAGAGTCAGCCCTTGAACACGGACACCTCTGGTGGTGTGCTCAGATGCTGCTGGCCTGACCTGTCATAAATCTCTTAGACTGGGTTACAACAGCTGATTCAATATGGATTTCATAGAAGTATATCGTTTTAGCAAAATGTCCATACATATTAGCATATATATTTGAGTAATACGGATTATGTAGTGGTTAAAATAGAACAGCATTACTTGTTGTTTTAGCACTTATGGCTGTTCAAAAGGACGTCCGTTGCCTCAGTCGTTGTTGGAGGGCCTTTCAGACATGCACTAAAAACAACACAGTCAGCATAGCAACAGCAGCACTCAAATCTGCATCATCTGATATTGTGTGTGCAGGTTTCTCAAAGCTGGGTTAGGCTACATTTGACACATTCAACCCAAAATGTAGCACCGCCTCCCTTCAAGCCACAGCAGGGGCAGAGTGCGTGCAGGTAGGTATGTACAGACAGGTAGCCCGTCCGTCTGGGTACGCCTGTAAAGATAGTTTTTTTACAGTCTTGCGACGCCCACACGGTTAATTTCATATTACCATCAAATCTGTATTATTAGTTGCTAGTAAGATGTGAAGTTTATTGGCAAATATGACAAGAAATGCTTCTCAACAACATTGCCTAACCTGCCTTTAAATAACCACTACATCTGACTTTAGATGCTGCTACGCTCAATTTAGGCTCATACACTGTTGTGGGCTTCTCCATCACGTCTGTTGACTGATATGCGGTCTGATTTGTTTAAACCTCACCAGCAGTGCATACAATTCTAGGTAATGCAGTGTGACAGTGCACAGAGTAAATGTTTGTACAACTGAATTCCAGAGCTTGGCAAAACACTGAGAACCTAAGACTTTAAAGAAACTATTCACATCCTAGAACTTTGCCATGTACAGTAGATACGCTACCTCTGAACATGGTCTCACAAATCAGACTTTTGAATGAATCAACATGGTGTTTTGATAGGATGTGGATTTGAATTCTGTGTAAATGAAGTAATACTTTCGGTTCCTTCACATCAGATTTCTCTCCCGTCACTCGCCTCAAAACCAACCACGGTCATGGGGAACTGCCCATTTCGTCATGGATGGCGCAAGTCCAAACTGACTAGCAGAAAAGATTGTTTTGGTAACGTTACATAGTTGCCATTTTTTGCTTTCAATCCATTTTGTGAGACTATAGACCCTTCTTACCAGCACACTGGATACAATCCCATATTTTAGAAAGCCTTGCTGTAAGTGTACAGTAGGCCTACTTACACCCCCATAGAGCCATACCCATAGAGCCATACTCATAGAGCCATACTCATAGAGCCATACTCATAGAGCCATACTCATAGAGCCATACTCATAGAGCCATACCCATAGAGCCATACCCATAGAGCCATACCCATAGAGCCATACCCATAGAGCCATACCCATAGAGCCATACTCATAGAGCCATACTCATAGAGCCATACTCATAGAGCCATACTCATAGAGCCATACTCATAGAGCCATACTCATAGAGCCATACCCATAGAGCCATACCCATAGAGCCATACCCATAGAGCCATACCCATAGAGCCATACCCATAGAGCCATACTCATAGAGCCATACTCATAGAGCCATACTCATAGAGCCATACTCATAGGGCCATACTCATAGGGCCATACTCATAGAGCCATACTCATAGAGCCATACCCATAGAGCCATACTCATAGGGCCATACTCATAGAGCCATACTCATAGGGCCATACTCATAGAGCCATACTCATAGAGCCATACTCATAGAGCCATACTCATAGAGCCATACTCATAGAGCCATACTCATAGAGCCATACTCATAGAGCCATACTCATAGAGCCATACTCATAGAGCCATACCCATAGAGCCATACCCATAGAGCCATACTCATAGAGCCATACTCATAGAGCCATACTCATAGAGCCATACTCATAGGGCCATACTCATAGAGCCATACTCATAGAGCCATACTCATAGAGCCATACTCATAGAGCCATACTCATGCTGTTTTCTGTTCCAGACACTCCTGTCCCACTCTTTGGGAAGTGCCCCTCCAGCAAAGGGAAACAAATGTTTGTGCTTTAGGCCTGCTAATCACAGACCCCGAGACCAGCTCCCAGTCACTGCGGTGGGGAGAGAGGGGAGAGCAGTTAGGGTGGCTCCTCTAAGGAAGACAGTTGATGAGAACCAGGCTTGAAATGACCTATTCCACCCCCTGACTTTCTCCATGCCATTAAGTGTTTACGTTACATGATGATTCAGAACGGTTTACTGGATTCAGTTTGATTAGAGCAGCAATGGCAGCTATCCAAACCAGCAGGCTTGTGGATCTGCTATTTAGTATGGCCATGTATCTGGCCCTTTTCCTAAGAAGTGGTGGGAAGGTTTACAAAACAAGTTAGATCAATGACACTTGAGGTCTCAGAAGTTATGCTAACCAAAACATGCAACACAAGAGGCTTAATCTCCCATCGTTGGCTGTTGTCAACAGACGATACAGAACATCGGACAGATCCAAGTGTCTCGTTCCTAGTCTAAACACCTGCCAGGACACAATCCACCAAGGGAATGTTGGTAGGGTTAGTAGTCTAAAACTTTTGAGCTTTTCTGAAGCTCCTTAAAACTCAAGCTTTTTCCAACACCAGGAGATTTTTGGGTGAGTGTCAGTTGATTGTTATACTTCACCTGTGCTGGGCCAACAGGATAGTTGGATAGATGTAAGCCCTCGTCCCAGGCCCCTGGTCCCTGCCCCTCCTCTAGGTCCTCCAGCTCAGCTGCCCTCCCTCCCACGCTGCAGCTTCATGGGGGTGTGGTGCTGCCAAGAGGCTCTGGGACCTACTGGTGGGACTCCACAACATACAAATCACGTTGTTTTCTTTAGCTGTGTTTTACAATGTTTAGAGTAAAGTAGTTGTTTAGAGTAGTAAAGTTTAGAATACATCCTTAGACCTTAAAACAAATACTGTTTATATGTGACTTGTTATTATGTCTCGATGTAAAATCTTGTAATTCTAATGAATGACCATCGTATTCATAATAAAATCCTCTATGTAGGCTCAGGCTGTATTGACTTAATATTTTCCAGGAATTTTATTTCAAATAACATCAAAAAGGTAACACTTTGAAGTCATACGTTCAGAAAGACAAACATTGTTCTTAATGGACAAACAGTTAGTAGGTCACTGAAATCTGTAACCAGAAGGACAGAGCAGGTGTCCCATCATTTGATGTCACAAAGCAAGGCCACCCCCCGCAGGATCCAGTGGTCTGGGGGCTGGACGGTCTTGATCACCACTCCTGTGATGTAGGTGAGGTCAGTGCGTCGGGGCTTCTTGTACACGGGGCAGATGTACAGCTTGGGGTCCTTTGGGGGCCGTGGAGTTGATGGCAAACATGTGGATGACGGGCAGCGGCGTGAACAGGACCTTGGGCGTGGACTCGATCAGACGGCTGTTTCTCCTGTCCCAGCCGGCCCCGTCCAGGTACAGGCCGTACACGTACACCCCCTCCTGAGGAGCACAGGAGCACAACATCAATCACTTACAGGATATCACATCAGTTATGGTGCCTGTTCAGAGTTCAAGATAAAAGCTTATCTTTCTTGAGAGTGTTACAACACGATAGCTTCATAGACAGCAGTGTTTGTTCAGTGTTTGTTCAGTGTTTGTTCAGTGTTTGTTCAGTGTTTGTTCAGTGTTTGTTCAGTGTTTGTTCAGTGTTTGTTCCTGTGTTTGTTCCTGTGTTTGTTCAGTGTTTGTTCAGTGTTTGTTCAGTGTTTGTTCAGCGTGTTTGTTCAGTGTTTGTTCAGTGTTTGTTCAGTGTTTGTTCAGTGTTTGTTCAGTGTTTGTTCAGTGTTTGTTCAGTGTTTGTTCAGTGTTTGTTCAGTGTTTGTTCAGTGTTTGTTCAGTGTTTGTTCCTGTGTGTGACCGTACAGCGGGCGCGGCCGTGATCTCCTCTCTGCTCTGCTTCAGCACCTCGTTGTGCAGGGTGACCATGTCCAGGGCCCAGCCCTTATGGGCACGGGTCACTTCCTGCCTCATAGCGGTCAAGAACCCTGAGATCAGAGGAAGGACAAACATGGATTCACGTCAAGTCTGGTCCATCACCTTTACTTTGACACTACTTGAATTAAATGGATTATCATCAAACTGATATTATAGAGCAAAGAACATGCTAAGATAACTAAAGGCATTATGTTAAGTCAATAAAATTCCATGTTATAACCCGATCGCCTGGGAACCAGACCGATCTGTCAGCTCATGTTTATGTGATCTGGCAGATTGGTCTGGACACCTGACCTTGAAACAGACTCCCCTCTGGCATGGAGAGACCTGCCAATCACAACCCTTTATCTGATACAGGGTTTCATACGGTGACTGAACAGAGGACAGGCTTTTTCATAAACAACCAAGATCATGTTTCATTGCTCTGCTTGGTCGTATCTCTCCATGTGTCGGGGGCATTTTGATCTGAGTCCGTTGATAAGGACCCCTGGACGTGTAACATGCAGAAGTGAGAGGTTCAGTCACCCACCCTGAGGGTTGAAGAAGCCAGTCATCCAGAAGGTTTTGGGTCTTCCATCGAACACCCAGCTGTAGAACTGGGCGTTCCTCTCCAGCAGCTCAGTGAACCAGAAACCGATCGTGGAGGATTCCCAGGAGATCTTCTTCCACAGGTTAGGAACACGGGCGTCGAACATGTTGTCCAGAGCATCACGGAGGTTCTGAAATGAACAAAAACACTCACAACCGTAGTCACAATAATCACTTACATCTACTCATCAGTTCTATGAGGCTTATCAGGCTGAACATCCTGCTGCTGACCTCACTCATGATGATGGTGCCTTCGATGGCGAGCTTGAGGTCCACCAGGCTGGTGCGCACCGCCCCGATGATCCTCTGCATGCGGTCCACCTCCTGCTTGAGGAAGATGTTCATGGAGCTGAGGGCTCCCATCTTCAGCAGTCTGGCTTTCACCTGCACCACACAACAACACAACACACAGAGCAGGGATCAGGTGAACGGACACCTTGTGGGTCCACCTGGACCGTCCATCTGAGCATGTGGGCTGGAGGCGTGGTTATCTCTGAGCATGTGGGCTGGAGGCGTGGTTATCTCTGAGCATGTGCGCTGGAGGCGTGGTTATCTCTGAGCATGTGCAGTGGAGGCCTGGTTATCTCTGAGCATGTGGGGTGGAGGCGTGGTTATCTCTGAGCATGTGGGGTGGAGGCGTGGTTATCTCTGAGCATGTGCGGTGGAGGCGTGGTTATCTCTGAGCATGTGGGCTGGAGGCGTGGTTATCTCTGAGCATGTGCGCTGGAGGCGTGGTTATCTCTGAGCATGTGCGCTGGAGGCGTGGTTATCTCTGAGCATGTGGGGCTGGAGGCGTGGTTATCTCTGAGCATGTGCGCTGGAGGCGTGGTTATCTCTGAGCATGTGCGCTGGAGGCGTGGTTATCTCTGAGCATGTGGGGTGGAGGCGTGGTTATCTCTGAGCATGTGGGGTGGAGGCGTGGTTATCTCTGAGCATGTGGGGTGGAGGCGTGGTTATCTCTGAGCATGTGGGGTGGAGGCGTGGTTATCTCTGAGCATGTGGGGTGGAGGCGTGGTTATCTCTGAGCATGTGCGGGTGGAGGCGTGGTTATCTCTGAGCATGTGCGGTGGAGGCGTGGTTATCTCTGAGCATGTGCGCTGGAGGCGTGGTTATCTCTGAGCATGTGCGCTGGAGGCGTGGTTATCTCTGAGCATGTGCGGTGGAGGCGTGGTTATCTCTGAGCATGTGGGGTGGAGGCGTGGTTATCTCTGAGCATGTGGGGTGGAGGCGTGGTTATCTCTGAGCATGTGGGGTGGAGGCGTGGTTATCTCTGAGCATGTGGGGTGGAGGCGTGGTTATCTCTGAGCATGTGGGGTGGAGGCGTGGTTATCTCTGAGCATGTGCGGGTGGAGGCGTGGTTATCTCTGAGCATGTGCAGTGGAGGCGTGGTTATCTCTGAGCATGTGCAGTGGAGGCGTGGTTATCTCTGAGCATGTGCAGTGGAGGCGTGGTTATCTCTGAGCATGTGC
The DNA here is from genome assembly GCA_903064625.1 of Mallotus villosus. Classification (NCBI taxonomy): domain Eukaryota; kingdom Metazoa; phylum Chordata; class Actinopteri; order Osmeriformes; family Salangidae; genus Mallotus; species Mallotus villosus. The sequence continues at coordinate 64,754 of CAEFZP010004960.1, forward strand.
GTGGAGCGTGGTTATCTGAGCATGTGCGGGGCGTGGTTATCTCTGAGCATGTGCGCTGGAGGTGTGGTTATCTCTGAGCATGTGCAGTGGAGGCGTGGTTATCTCTGAGCATGTGCACTGGAGGCGTGGTTATCTCTGAGCATGTGCGCTGGAGGCGTGGTTATCTCTGAGCATGTGCGCTGGAGGTGTGGTTATCTCTGAGCATGTGCAGTGGAGGCGTGGTTATGGGACCTCGTGAGGGACGTAGTTAGGAGGAAGCTTCTGGAGCATCTCATCGGCCAGCCTGTACACGATGGACTCTCTAGTCTCCCCTGCTCCTCCTCCGCTCTCCTTGGGCTGGATGTTGGTGATGGTCTCCAGCACGTTGGCCGAGGTGTTTGTCTGGTACCTGACACACCCACACAGAGCCTGGTCACTATGCCAGCTACACACCACGTTAAGGACCATGTCTGGAGGTCTCCTGGGACTCACGTGATGTCAGCGTTGGGGTGCAGGCCGAACACCTGGGGGGAGTCGGCTGCAGGCAGGGTCTGGATGTACTCCAGGTACTGATCTACGGTCTTACACACAGGGACTTTATACCCAGAGTAGAAGCAGAACGATGGCTCAAAGATCTTGTCATGGAACCACACCTGTAGGGAACAGTTTTCACCCAGTGGAGACCTGTAAGCATTACCTGAGGGTTCCATCTACTGCACATCATAGACCCAATGAAGGAATTTATACATTCGCATTAGGTCGATGACGTTACCCGAGAGAAGCAATTGAGCAGTCGTTTGTCATAGTCGTCAGTAACCCTTCCTCCATACTGCACCTCTCCTAGCATGTAACGCACGGTCACCCACGACACACCCTGCAGGAGAGGATGTGATGTCATATTCATGGGTCAGTGAGGGGAAACACATGCCTCATAACCTCAGACACATTAGAACACGCACCTTCTTGGGGGTACACTCGTCTAAGTGGTTCTGAACAAACTGGACGCTGGCAGTGAAGTCAGAAGAGTTGAACTCGTACGGAATGTTCCACCCCAGCGGCCCAAACTTCCTCCGTTCCTGAAAGGGTGAATGAAAGCTAGATCACATGACCTGTGGGACCCATGCCCAGCAGGTGTGGGTGCTGATCACATGACCTGTTGGACCCATTCCCAGCAGGTGTGGGTGCTGATCACATGACCTGTTGGACCCATTCCCAGCAGGTGTGGCTGCTGATCACGTGACCTGTGAGGGAGCAGCACCTGTACGACGGTGTGCAGGAAGGCCACGTTGTACAGCATGGGCTTCCACATGCGCAGGCTGCTGACGTCCAGCTGATCCTGAGAGATCCCAGCGAACGTGCGCTTCAGGCCAGCACGCACGCCCTGCGGTGGGTCGTTGGTGAACTTGATGGAAGACTGGAAACAAGCAGAGAGAGTCAGCAGATTCTGTCAGAAGCACAGCCTCGTCAGGATGGGGGAGCTTCTGGGACTGACCTGGAGCAGCGTGATGGAGAAGCTTCTGGGACTGACCTGGAGCAGCGTGATGGAGAAGCTTCTGGGACTGACCTGGAGCAGCGTGATGGAGAAGCTTCTGGGACTGACCTGGAGCAGCGTGATGGAGAAGCTTCTGGGACTGACCTGGAGCAGCGTGATGGAGAAGCGATCTTGGGGCTCGGTGGTGATCCACACTCTGAAGCTTTCGTTCATGGTCTCCGTCACGGTGATGGTCTCGAGCAGCTCTTCCATGAACTCCAGACCCAAATGGCAGTTCTGAAGCAGGACCCATCCACCCTGTGTACAGGACAGAACCAGGTGAACATGAGCTGCTTCTCTCTGTGTGCCTGCAGACAGATGGAGGCTGGGGGCTCGTACCTGTGTGTCTGCAGACAGATGGAGGCTGGGGGCTCGTACCTGTGAGCCTGCAGACAGATAGAGGCTGGGGGCTCGTACCTGTGCTATGCCTGCAGACAGGTGGAGGCTGGGGGCTCGTACCTGGGCTATGCCTGCAGACAGGTGGAGGCTGGGGGCTCGTACCTGGGCTATGCCTGCAGACAGGTGGAGGCTGGGGGCTCGTACCTGGGCTATGCCTGCAGACAGGTGGAGGCTGGGGGCTCGTACCTGGGCTATGCCTGCAGACAGGTGGAGGCTGGGGGCTCGTACCTGTGTGCCTGCAGACAGATGGAGGCTGGGGGCTCGTACCTGTGTGTCTGCAGACAGATGGAGGCTGGGGGCTCGTACCTGCAGACAGATGGAGGCTGGGGGCTCGTACCTGTGTGCCTGCAGACAGATGGAGGCTGGGGGCTCGTACCTGTGTGTCTGCAGACAGATGGAGGCTGGGGGCTCGTACCTGTGTGTCTGCAGACAGATGGAGGCTGGGGGCTCGTACCTGTGTGTCTGCAGACAGATGGAGGCTGGGGGCTCGTACCTGTGTGTCTGCAGACAGATGGAGGCTGGGGGCTCGTACCTGTGTGTCTGCAGACAGATGGAGGCTGGGGGCTCGTACCTGTGTGCCTGCAGACAGATGGAGGCTGGGGGCTCGTACCTGTGTGTCTGCAGACAGATGGAGGCTGGGGGCTCGTACCTGTGAGCCTGCAGACAGATGGAGGCTGGGGGCTCGTACCTGTGTGCCTGCAGACAGATGGAGGCTGGGGGCTCGTACCTGTGTGCCTGCAGACAGGTGGAGGCTGGGGGCTCGTACCTGTGAGTCTGCAGACAGATGGAGGCTGGGGGCTCGTACCTGTGTGTCTGCAGACAGATGGAGGCTGGGGGCTCGTACCTGTGTGTCTGCAGACAGATGGAGGCTGGGGGCTCGTACCTGTGTGTCTGCAGACAGATGGAGGCTGGGGGCTCGTACCTGTGTGTCTGCAGACAGATGGAGGCTGGGGGCTCGTACCTGTGAGCCTGCAGACAGATGGAGGCTGGGGGCTCGTACCTGTGCTATGCCTGCAGACAGGTGGAGGCTGGGGGCTCGTACCTGGGCTATGCCTGCAGACAGGTGGAGGCTGGGGGCTCGTACCTGGGCTATGCCTGCAGACAGGTGGAGGCTGGGGGCTCGTACCTGGGCTATGCCTGCAGACAGGTGGAGGCTGGGGGCTCGTACCTGGGCTATGCCTGCAGACAGGTGGAGGCTGGGGGCTCGTACCTGTGTGCCTGCAGACAGATGGAGGCTGGGGGCTCGTACCTGTGTGTCTGCAGACAGATGGAGGCTGGGGGCTCGTACCTGCAGACAGATGGAGGCTGGGGGCTCGTACCTGTGTGCCTGCAGACAGATGGAGGCTGGGGGCTCGTACCTGTGTGTCTGCAGACAGATGGAGGCTGGGGGCTCGTACCTGTGTGTCTGCAGACAGATGGAGGCTGGGGGCTCGTACCTGTGTGTCTGCAGACAGATGGAGGCTGGGGGCTCGTACCTGTGTGTCTGCAGACAGATGGAGGCTGGGGGCTCGTACCTGTGTGTCTGCAGACAGATGGAGGCTGGGGGCTCGTACCTGTGTGCCTGCAGACAGATGGAGGCTGGGGGCTCGTACCTGTGTGTCTGCAGACAGATGGAGGCTGGGGGCTCGTACCTGTGAGCCTGCAGACAGATGGAGGCTGGGGGCTCGTACCTGTGTGCCTGCAGACAGATGGAGGCTGGGGGCTCGTACCTGTGTGCCTGCAGACAGGTGGAGGCTGGGGGCTCGTACCTGTGAGTCTGCAGACAGATGGAGGCTGGGGGCTCGTACCTGTGTGTCTGCAGACAGATGGAGGCTGGGGGCTCGTACCTGTGTGTCTGCAGACAGATGGAGGCTGGGGGCTCGTACCTGTGTGTCTGCAGACAGATGGAGGCTGGGGGCTCGTACCTGGGCTATGCCTGCAGACAGATGGAGGCTGGGGGCTCGTACCTGTGTGCCTGCAGACAGGTGGAGGCTGGGGGCTCGTACCTGGGCTATGGACATCTGGATGAGCTTCCTGGCGTGCACCTCCTGCCCCTGTCCCATGGATATAGCTCTACACTCTGAAACACACACAGGCAGGAGATCACACAGATCTGGATCCTGCGTGTGACAGGATGTGTGACAGGATGTGAGGTGGTGAATGGGAGCAGGGCTCACCCAGTCTGAGCTTCTTGGCCAGAGCGTCGATCTGATTGGTGGGATCTGAGCCCATGGACAGGAAGCAGATGAGAGGGGTGCGTACGTCACTCTCCTCCCAGGTGTGCTCCAGATTCAGGATGACAGGATCAGCAAACCTCCCGCCCATCGAGTCTCCTACGTACTTCCTGGCCTGGGAGATGGTGCGGTCCGGGCACCAGGATCTGTGGAGAGAGAACCTGCTCTGTAAGATGACTGAGATGACATGGAACACTGTCTACCTGCTGGTGATAGGTCACCTGATCAGCAGCAGCTTGTGAAAGGTCACCTGATCAGAAGCAGCTTGTGATAGGTCACCTGATCAGCAGCAGCTTGTGAAAGGTCACCTGATCAGCAGCAGCTTGTGAAAGGTCACCTGATCAGAAGCAGCTTGTGATAGGTCACCTGATCAGAAGCAGCTTGTGATAGGTCACCTGATCAGCAGCAGCTTGTGAAAGACGTCCAGAGAGTCGTTGTATCCGTCAGGGATCACGCCCTCCTCTGGGGAGTCCATGTCAAACCACATCTTCCAACACTTCTCATTGCGAGAAACCTGTCGAATCAATATGGTGACAAGGATGCCATGTGTCCTCAAAGGAGACTATTAGGATGACATAGTGAAACCTCATTTAGACCTGGTTCATGATCTCAGTGAACTGGGGTAGTTTGCTGAGTTCCACTAAGTTCAGCCAGGTCAGATCCAGGATCCAGCGGAACGGCTTGGCGGGAGAAGACTTCAGATTCAAGGCTGCCCCCCCTGAAAACACAAAGTCAAGTACCCTTTCAGTATTGTTTTCTCATGATATTTCATCCCATGTATATGATTTGTATTGTACCTTTAATGAGGATCTGGAACTCGTTGTGCTTGACGTTGCCCTTCTGTAAGTCGATCTTGAGAGCCAGCAGGAGCGTGAAGATGAACTGGTGAGGTTCATACAGGCCTCGTACGGAGTACTTGAACACCTGGTACGTCAGGTACTCTATGATGTTGCCAATCCTCTTCTGAGTCAGAGGAGACTTCTCTGATCTGAACACAACAAAACACATCAGAAAAGGGATTTACTCACAGAAGGAACACAGCTGCTGCCTAGCTGGGTGAGGGGAGGGGTGAGGGTGAGGGGTGAGGGGGGTGAGGGTGAGGTGAGGGGTGAGGGGGTGAGGTGTGAGGGTGGAGGGGTGAGGGGTGAGGGTGAGGGGTGAGGGGTGAGGGGTGAGGGGGTGAGGGGGTGAGGGGTGAGGTGAGGGGTGAGGGTGTGAGGGTGAGGGGTGAGGGGTGAGGGGTGAGGGTGAGGGGTGAGGTGAGGGGTGAGGTGAGGGGGGGGGGTGAGGGTGAGGGGTGAGGGTGAGGGTGGGGGTGAGGGGTGAGGGGTGAGGTGAGGGGTGAGGGTGAGGGGTGAGGGGAGGGGTGAGGGGGTGAGGGGTGAGGGGTGAGGGGTGAGGGGTGAGGTGAGGGGTGAGGGGTGAGGGGTGAGGGGTGAGGGGTGAGGGGTGAGGGTGAGGGGTGGGTGAGGGGTGAGGGGTGAGGGTGAGGGGTGAGGTGAGGGGTGAGGTGTGAGGGGTGAGGGGTGAGGGGTGAGGGGTGAGGGGTGTGAGGGTGAGGGGTGAGGTGAGGGGTGAGGGGTGAGGTGAGGGGTGAGGGTGAGGGGTGAGGGGTGAGGGGTGAGGGTGAGGGGTGAGGGGTGAGGGGTGAGGGGTGAGGGGTGAGGGGTGAGGGTGAGGGGTGAGGTGTGAGGGGTGAGGGGTGAGGGGTGAGGGGTGAGGGGTGAGGGTGAGGGGTGAGGTGAGGGGTGAGGTGAGGGGTGAGGGGTGAGGGGTGAGGGGTGAGGGGTGAGGTGAGGGGTGAGGTGTGAGGGGTGAGGGGTGAGGTGAGGGGTGAGGGTGAGTGAGGGGTGAGGGTGAGGGGTGAGGGGTGAGGGTGAGTGAGGGGAGGGGTGAGGGAGAGGGTCGTACTTGGCCATGGACAGATCAAAGATCTTCAGGAACTGAGCCAGGGAGGTCTGGTACATGACGTTGACCATGCTCATCTCTGTGATGAGGAAGTAGAGTGTGCTGCCTCGTGAGGCTGCGGGGCGGTACTCCTCTGAAGCCAGCGTGATCTTCACCTCCGTCTCTGCTGCCACGTGCAGCTTCTCACTCACCTCCGCCGCCGTCAGCTTGGTCACGCTCAGGATCCCGATCATAGACTCATCGTCCACCAGGGAACCTTCACACACACACACACACACACATGGGTACATCATTCAACACTGACACTACGTTACTACAGCGTTTCAGAGCTACGAATAGAAAACTGTATGTCTTCATCAGGGTGATCCTGGTAGCTCAGGGTGAGTGTACCACGTAGCTAGACTAACGCAGAGGCCCAGGTTCCGTTCCAGCCCGGGCCAATCACTGCATGTCTTCCCCTCTCTCCACCCTGCCGTTCCAGTCTCTAACTAGCCAACTGTCCCCATCCCAGAAACCCATGTTTAAAACCAGTCCAGTTCCCACCCTTGGTGGAGCTGAGCTTGTACAGCAGGTTGTCCTCCAGCTCCTTCATCTTCCTCTTGTTGGCTGTGACGTCCTCCATGAGCTTCACTCTCTCTGCCTCCAGCTCCTTTACCATGGACACACACACACACACGCACGCACACACACACACACACACACACACACGCACGCACGCACGCACACACACACACACACACACACGCACACACACGCACACACACACACACACACGCACACACCACACACACACGAGCTCACCAGGCGGGCTTCAAGCCGTCTGCTTGGTGGGTGTGACAGTGTTGCTAGGAGACGAGACTGACGTATTTCTCGGTGAGGATGACCCGACCCAGCAGCTGGTTCTCCAGACCCTTCATGGTGACGGTGAAGTCGATGATGGAGGTCTTGGCGCTGACCTCGGGTGTGTACGCAGGGTTAGGAAGCTTAGTGGTGATGTACAGCCGGAAGCCCTTCATCACATCCGTCTCTTTGTCTCCCACTTTCACCTGAAAACAAGCACAACTGTCTGGAGCAGGATCCTTGTTTCCACGACAAGACAAGCGAGGGGAGGAGCTAGGTGTACCTTGTAGGTGGAGCCAGACTTGATGAAGTTCTTCTCCAGCACGTTGTCCAGAGCAGGGTCCAGCTCCTCTCGGATGTCCTCGATGAGCAGGGGCCGTCCCTGAGACAAGCTGTCCTCCAGGTGGGTACGGAACATCTTGTGGTTCAGGGATGTGACCTAACAACACACAGCGCTCATGACTGACTGACTTAGGACACTCGAACTGTGTGTTGTGTTGAGTTAGCAAACTCCTGTCCCAGCTGGGTGTAACACAAGAGGCCTGCCTGCAGATTGTTGGCTTTTTCCTTCTGCTTAATCCAAGCCTTGCCCTGAGTCTGAGGGTCCATGAGCAGGGGGAATCTGGTGGCTTTGGTGACGATGATGCCATTCTGCACCGATAAATCATCTCCAGGCAATCCTTGCAGGTTCCATTCGCTTATCTGACAACAACAAGTACTTGATCTGTTGATCTAGCATGATAAGTTGTGGCTGTGTGACGTCCCAGCGAGCAGCTCAGTAAATCAAACAGGAAGCAGCTGTGCAGGTCTTACAGTGGGAGGGTCCACCAGCATGGTGATGACGTTGAGGTTGTCTGAAAAGGGGATCTGCCGCTTGCGGAGCTCAGACTCCCACACCTCCTTTAGCAGCATGTTCCGGAAGCTCTGGTTGAAGGGTCCGCAGTAGGACAGGAAGCCTGTCAGCTGGAGGACGTCCCCCACAAGTCTGAGCAGAGACAAGTCAGGCCACAATGTGAACAACTCTCACAGGAGAGAACCATGTCTCACGACAAAACATCCTGGATTTATAGAAAACTATGACATGATACCAACTGCAATATCAACTTTATAAATTGTTAAATGTGCTATTTAAGGGCATTTCCTTAGAAAGGTGTCATGTTCCAGAATATATCAATAATGTTAGATTGACTTTCAAACCATATTAGGTTTCTCTTTGTGAAATGTTGTTTATCTGTGACCTGCCTGTTGATCTGGGATTTAAACTCTTTGCTCTGCTGAGTCCAGCGGACTTTCTCTCCACTCAGCCCGTCGATGAGCGTGGAGGCCGCCTGCATCTTCCTCCTGCACGATTCTGCATCGTCCAGCAAGTCCTGAAAAGCACACGCTTCACAGTAGCACGCAGCACTTGAATAACATCACATCCTTCAGCAGAGGAAACCTCACCTGTTTTCTCTTTCATGGCAGCGTCGAACTTGGCCTGCACCAGGTCCAGCTCGGCCTGCTTGTCGTCCAGCTGGGACTGAGCCGTAGCCAGCTCCCCATTGGCCAGCGTCAGCCTGCCCTCCTGGATGATCAGGTTAGCCTGGGCGCACACACACAACACTGTGTTCACTAACCTTTTATTATATCACCAACGCATGCAATGTCATCTTCTTCTTCTACACTGAGGAGGAAGGAGGAGGAGGAACAGGCAGGCCCTTCACCTTGAGTGGAAGTACTTCCTTGTTGATGCCAAAGAAAGTGCCCATCGCCCTGGTCCAGGACAGCAGGCCCGCCACGTTACCACACACTTTCTTGGCGTTTTCAAACGTGTAGTCCTCCATGCGGAAGTAGGGCTGCAGGAGCTCCACCATCTCCTCGTTGATGTTGTCCTTGGGGAACTGCTGCAGGGAGCCCATGAAGCCACTGGCCCCCATAAGCTGCATCACACACACACACACGCACACACACACACACACACAACATCACCCTGAGGAAACAGCGTGGGATTCAAACAGGGGGACCAGGAGGTGCTGTGACTGTCTTGCCTTGAGAGCCTCTGACCAGGAGGGCCTGTGACAAGGCCTCTCTGGGTCCATAGTGATGGTGTCCAGCTTCTTCTGGAACAGCAGGACAGCACAGTCCATAATCCTCATGATGAGATGGGGCGGTTTGGCCAGCTTCCTCACCGTGGCGATGTCAGCGGCCTTGATGGTCTGTGGAGATGGGGAACACGCGGGGCAGACCGTAACACGTTCTAAGGATGATGTTTTGCTGAGGTCTCGTGACCTGTGTTGTGTGTGTGTGTGCACTTGAAGGTTCCCTGGTTGAGGTTTAGAGTCTATGATGGGATCCTGAGTGTGACGACAGACTCACGTTCAGAGCAGCCTCTGCCTCTGCTAGAGCTGGTTTAGCAGCCTGGAGTTTGACCTCTGCGTACGCCTTCTCCGATTCTATTCCCTCCACAATTTTGAGGGCTCTATCTTTCACAATCTGGACCTCGTTCTTCACGATGGAGGCTGCTGCAGCACTTACTGTCACCTCTGCCAGCACCTGTGTGCAGAGAACAGTTCAGGAGTGGTCCTGGCAGAGTTTGAATGTGATGCCTGAGCTCAGACTGTTTACCTTGTCTGCTTTGATCGAGGCGACTGCCAGCTCTTTCTCCTTCAGCACCAGGTCTTTGGACAGCTGTGCTACTGACTCACTGGCCTCCATCAACTTAGACAAACCTGCGATCCCACATGTACTCAGAACACTGACATCTAGAATAATCTGACTCCTAAAGTTCCTCACAGAGTTTGTGGTGTTGTTCAGTGAAGCGTGTAATGTTCCTGGATGTCCTTACCTATGTTCATGCGCTCTGCCAGGTTGTCGATGTAGCTGTGCTTCTCTGAGTAAACGGTTTTGTATCCATTTATGAAGGACAAGTATGATTTAGGAGTGACGTGAGTTCTTCTTCTGAACCTGGAGGAAACAAAGGAAAACAAGACTGAAGGTTAACGTTTGGGGCTGCACGGTGGCGCAGTGGTTAGCACTGTCGCCTCACAGCAAGAAGGTCCCTGGTTCGAACCCCGGTCGCTCCAGGTCCTTTCTGTGTGGAGTTTACATGTTCTCCCCGTGCCTGCGTGGGTTTCCTCCGGGTACTCCGGTTTCCCCCACCATCATAAAGACATGCGTATGAATGCGTATGATTGTTGAATGAATGTTGGTGGTCAGAGGGGCCGTATGGCGCTGAATGGCAGCCTCGCTTCTGCACCACCGGTATGACTGGGTCTGAATGAATACTTGACTCTGTAAAGCGACTTTGAGTGTCTTAAAAAGCGCTATATAAATAAAATGCATTATTATTATTATTATTAACGTGTGTCCGTCACAGACACAATATCACACACATTTTCACTAGTGGAATGCATTTGTCATCCATACCTCTCAAAGTAGCTGTCGCAGGCTTGGGACACCTTGTCATGGTACACCCCCATGGTCTGGACCACGCCAGCCTTCACCTCTGGAGAGCACACCATGTGGAACTCAGACAGGAAGTAGTTGGACACGGCCACCAGGGCCTCGCTGGGCCAGGCAGTGAACCAGTCCATGGTGCAGCCGGATATCAGACCTGGGAACTTCAGAGAACGCGAGCGGAACTTCTCCCCAACCTGCCACGGAGGAGAAGGGAGGACATGAGATCATACTGTGGAGAGGAACTTCACACTGTTCCCACTGTGTTGCATGTACATACACTCTGACCATCATATGTCACAGTCAGTAAGGTATAGAGAGAGACAGGGTCCAAAAGTAGCTTTTTCGCTGAGCAGCCAAGGGTGTCCAGTAGAAAAAAAAGATTACCAGCCTGATCGTGTTTTTGCATCAAAAAAATACATATCATTTTACCATTGCAATTTGCTATCAGTAGTATTTAGCATGTCATCTTGCGATTCTCAATTCATATAATAGGAGCGTGGTAGTAGTGGGAGTCAACACACGAGTCATACCGGGGAGAAGCACAGCACCACGTGCAGGTTCTTCCTGGCCCTGGGAGATGAAGTAGTCGTACAGGTTGTCGAAGGTTGGCGGGATGCGAGGCTGCTCCTTCTTCATCACGTTGATCAGGCTTTGGGTGATCTCATCCAGCTCATCCCGGGCAAACAGGTTAGACACCTGCAGGGTTAGGGTTAGACACCTGCAGGGTTAGGGTTAGACACCTGCAGGGTTAGGGTTAGACAGGGTTAGGGTTAGACACCTGCAGGGTTAGGGTTAGACACCTGCAGGGTTAGGGTTAGACCTGCAGGGTTAGGGTTAGACACCTGCAGGGTTAGGGTTAGACACCTGCAGGGTTAGGGTTAGACACCTGCAGGGTTAGACACCTGCAGGGTTAGACACCTGCAGGGTTAGACACCTGCAGGGTTAGGGTTAGACACCTGCAGGGTTAGGGTTAGACACCTGCAGGGTTAGGGTTAGACACCTGCAGGGTTAGACACCTGCAGGGTTAGGGTTAGACACCTGCAGGGTTAGACACCTGCAGGGTTAGACACCTGCAGGGTTAGGGTTAGACACCTGCAGGGTTAGGGTTAGACACCTGCAGGGTTAGGGTTAGACACCTGCAGGGTTAGGGTTAGACACCTGCAGGGTTAGACACCTGCAGGGTTAGGGTTAGACACTGCAGGGTTAGGGTTAGACACTGCAGGGTTAGGGTTAGACACCTGCAGGGTTAGGGTTAGACACCTGCAGGGTTAGACACCTGCAGGGTTAGGGTTAGACACCTGCAGGGTTAGGGTTAGACACCTGCAGGGTTAGGGTTAGACACCTGCAGGGTTAGGGTTAGACACCTGCAGGGTTAGACACCTGCAGGGTTAGGGTTAGACAATGCAGGGTTAGACACCTGCAGGGTTAGACACCTGCAGGGTTAGGGTTAGACACCTGCAGGGTTAGGGTTAGACACCTGCAGGGTTAGGGTTAGACACCTGCAGGGTTAGGGTTAGACACCTGCAGGGTTAGGGTTAGACACCTGCAGGGTTAGGGTTAGACACCTGCAGGGTTAGACACCTGCAGGGTTAGGGTTAGACACCTGCAGGGTTAGACACCTGCAGGGTTAGGGTTAGACACCTGCAGGGTTAGGGTTAGACACCTGCATTCAGACCACAGTGGAAGAAGAAGGTTGAAAGCGGCCTTCTTTCCTGTGTTGTGTTTGGAGGGTCCTGAGGTCTTTTACCTCCCCAGACGACAGCACGTTGTTCAGGTACTCCAGGAAGGCCTCATCCTTGATCTCATTGTCTGTGAATACGAAGGTGATGCCTTTCCCATCAGCCCCTGCTGTTCTGTACAGCAGCTTCAGGTCGTCCATCAGGTTGCTGATATTATATGTTCTAGACAAGTAAACACCCAACAGACACGTTGATCATTCTGTCCACTGATTATGAGCCTCAATGAAGATAACTGTAAATGAAGTCCAGCCCGAATCCTATTTCATGTGTTTACCTGGTCAGAGTGATTTGAAATATGCTGTATCCCGCGATGAAGGAAGCCAGTCGTGTGAGACTCTGTTTCCCTGACCCTCCCACCCCCACCAGCAGGGCATTCCCACAGTCTGTCCGGATGATGCGTGAGATCTGGGGGGGGAAAACAGACAAGATTAAAATTGGAGGTGTGTCTAGCCCCAGACGGGGGTGCTGGAGGTGTGTCCAGCCCCAGAAGGGGGCGCTGGAGGTGTGTCCAGCCCCAGAAGGGGGCGCTGGAGGTGTGTCTAGCCCCAGAAGGAGGTACTGGAGGTGTGTCCAGCCCCAGACGTGGGTGCTGGAGGTGTGTCCAGCCCCAGACGAGGGTGCTAGAGGTGTGTCCAGCCCAGAAGGGGGTACTGGAGGTGTGTCCAGCCCCAGAAGAGGGTACTGGAGGTGTGTCCAGCCCCAGAAGGGGGTACTGGAGGTGTGTCTAGCCCCAGAAGAGGGTACTGGAGGTGTGTCCAGCCCCAGAAGGGGGTACTGGAGGTGTGTCCAGCCCCAGAAGAGGGTACTGGAGGTGTGTCCAGCCCCAGAAGGGGGTACTGGAGGTGTGTCCAGCCCCAGACGGGGGTGCTAGAGGTATGTCCAGCCCCAGACGGGGGTGCTGGAGGTGTGTCCAGACCCAGACAGGGGTGCTGGAGGTGTGTCCAGCCCCAGACAGGGGTGCTGGAGGTGTGTCCAGAACCAGACGGGGGTGCTGGAGGTGTGTCCAGACCCAGACAGGGGTGCTGGAGGTGTGTCCAGCCCCAGACAGGGGTTCTGGAGGTGTGTCTAGCCCCAGACGGGGGTGCTGGAGGTGTGTCTAGCCCCAGACGGGGATGCTGGAGGTGTGTCCAGACCCAGACGGGGGTGCTGGAGGTGTGTCCAGCCCCAGAAGGGGGCGCTGGAGGTGTGTCCAGACCCAGACGAGGGTGCTGGAGGTGTGTCCAGACCCAGACAGGGGTGCTGGAGGTGTGTCCAGCCCCAGACGAGGGTGCTAGAGGTGTGTCCAGCCCCAGAAGGGGGCGCTGGAGGTGTGTCCAGCCCCAGAAGGGGGCGCTGGAGGTGTGTCTAGCCCCAGACAGGGGTGCTGGAGGTGTGTCTAGCCCCAGACAGGGGTGCTGGAGGTGTGTCTAGCCCCAGACAGGGGTGCTGGAGGTGTGTCTAGCCCCAGACGAGGGTGCTGGAGGTGTGTCCAGCCCCAGACGGGGGTGCTGGAGGTGTGTCCAGCCCCAGAAGGGGGTGCTGGAGGTGTGTCCAGCCCCAGACGGGGGTGCTGGAGGTGTGTCTAGCCCCAGACGAGGGTGCTGGAGGTGTGTCTAGCCCCAGACGAGGGGTGCTGCAGGTGTGACAGGAGCAGAGACCTTGATGAGGTGGGTCATGGCGTCGGTGAAGAACACCAGGTCCAAGCTGGCCCCTCGGACTGCTTCGTTGTACTGGGTCTGGTACAACGTGAGCTTGTCACTCAGGAAGTCAAAGCCGGGGATCTGTGAGAGGACGTCAGGGGAGAGAACACGGGGGGGGTTATGATGCTGGATGAGTGGGGTAAACACACAACGGGAGTTTACATGTCTGACTACAACTTGTGTTCACCAGCTCGTAGATCTTGGGAGCATCAAAGTTGGAGTCCTCGTTCTCCTCCCCAGTGGGCTCCGGGGCCTCTCTCAGGAAGTCCACAAAGTACGGATCAGGATGCAGCTCTGCCACCAGGCTGGGGTCCACATGCTCCTGGATCACCCTGCTGATGGCCTTCTCAAACCAGCTCTTATCCTCATGGCACACAAACCTGACACACAAACAAACCTGCAGCTGAAAACCTGCTGTTCTTTCTATGAAGTAGTACTTTGTGAGTGATGTGATTGAGGTACCTATCTGCGATCACCCGGGTGCATTCACTCTTGAACAGAGCCAGAAGTGTGGGGACGTCCTCACACTCCTCTGCTCTCATGTTGAGCATGCCCTGCCAGATTCTGGACAAGTCTCTCAGGTTAAACACGTAGTGGAACTTGGATGGGGTGGGCAGCATTTTCACCTGGGAGTTCACAAGTTAGAAAATGATTTTAGATTTAGTGCCATGAACTGTACATAATAACTGAATGTTTTCTAAAGGATCATAAATGTGACCCATGGAAAGTAAGTACCTTGGTCCACTGCCACAGGATCCTGCCAGCAGACACCAGATACTTCACCATGTCAGAAACCTCAGGCTTGAACTCTCTGCATTCATGGAAGTACCCACCGCCCATGACGCCTGGAGGAACGAGGATTCATCACATTTAGGAAGATACTTCAATATACTCATTAGAAAGCAGGGTTTATTTGCTAAACTAAATGAACCATCCCAAACTGAACACAAAAAAAAATCACTTGTCCCGGACAAAACAGACAAGCCTTAATGTCGATCACTGTAAAGTATCTAAACTTTGGTAGCATGCATGTTATATGGAAACATACCAAAGATCTTGTCGATGGATGTGTTGGAGGGCAGAGTGCAGTTGAAGACAGAAAACTGTCTCTTTAGTCTCTGGGGGATATCGTTCCTCCCCCCCCCGGGGTGAATCATGGCTGCCAGGAACTGCAGGTCCACGATGGTGGTGAAGTCCCCTGGCTTGTCTAGACTGTACATACCTGTCATCTCCATCATCTGACGGACTATCTCATTGGTGATCTGGGCATCGGACAACACTGTCAGTTAGAATACTCCCTTTACCATTCCTGCTCCTGTTGAGTGACTAGAAGGCCAGATATGCTAGTGGCTCCTGTACCTGGTCTCCCCACGCGTTCACCACAGGCATGTTGATGTCATCTATGAAGATGGTCATCCTGCGTCCTCCTGGAGGACCGTACGTACTGCCCATTCTCTTCTCAATGTAGCTCTCCACTGTGCGCTGGGACATCATATTGACAACAGCGCTCATCACAACTCAAACGAGGCACTACAGGGAGGATAAGCAGGCCTCACGTAACCCTCTCATACCTGGAACATGGTAGGCTCAGTCGCGGAGGAGAAGTTAAGGGACTTGGAGAGGTCTGTTTCAGGGTCATATCTCTTTGTGTAGCCTTTTATCATCACGGTCTTTGCAGTTCCTTGTTCGCCGATGAGCAGCACAGCCTGTTACAGATACAGATACAGACCTCACTGAAGAGTCACAAGAACCACTTATTAAAGTACACTTGACTTCTTAAGAACAAAGTGTACCTTGCGTTGTTTTGCGATGGTCTCCAACAGGAAACTGGTTCTGGTGTTATCCACGTTAGGCACCAGGATGGAGGCATAGTCTGGCACACAGTCAGTAGGATAGATGTACTCTACCACGTAGTTATCCCAATGGTCCCATTCACCTGAAATAGAAAAGTCTGTTTTATAAACAGACCAAGCCAGCCAGCAGGGCAGAATCCCTGTCCACTGTGAAAAGAGAAGCATGGAAGAGTTAACAGTATTAGCAATTACCCTGTGGGTTGACCATGTACTCAAAGATGGTCTGTCCCTCCAGTGTTTTGGGCAGGCTGACGTGGCTCTTGTGAGCCCTGAGGAAGGCCTCCAGCTTCTCCCGGTCCTCCAGCTCCAGCAGGGCCCCCAGGCTCCACATGAGGGAGAAGATGAAGAGGCGCTCCAGCTGCATGGGGCTCAGCAGGCCCCCGGCCTCCTTGGTGGGGATCAGACCCTCCAGCAGGTTCACCGACTACCACAACACACAGGAGGAAGGGGACGGAACATTGTCAGCTGGTGTGCGTACTGCCGTCCAGCTGTGTGTGTGTGTGTGTGTGTGTGTGTGTGTGTGTGGGGGGATTGAGATGAGACTCAAAACATGCCTGCATGATGTAATTGCACTCCAAAAAGTCCATTTTAGGTTTTAGACTTTGATTCAAAAACACGTAAGCATCCTCAAATATCTTGTCGTACAAAGTCATGATGCTGTCGGCCTCCTGAGCGCTGCGTTTGTAAGCCCATCCCTGTTACACCAAGCAGGAAACATGCATCAAATACAGATCCTGCGTTTGTAAGCCCATCCCTGTTACACCAAGCAGGAAACATGCATCAAATACAGATCCTAACCTGTATTGATTGACAGGTGGTGTATAGAGCAGAGCAGTACCTGAAGGATGGGCCTCCAGCTGAGAGCAGAGGAGCTCATGAAGACCATGCCCACTCTGGACACCGTGGCTGGGGACGCGTTGTCCATGTTGTGCACCTCGAACACCAGCTTACACACGGGAGACATGACGATACGGTCCCCGTTGGCCAGGGTCAGAGTCTTATTGTCATCTAACACTGAGTTGAGATTCTCGATCCAGATGGCATCAACAGGGCCGTCGAGCACAATCCAGATGAACTCCCCTGAAAAGACAGATCACAGGTCAGTTGCAATGTAGAAGTCAATTACCTAGGTGCTTATGTACAGCTAAATTAGATGAACATCTGTCAATGGAGCTGATCTCCACCCAGTTAAAGATACGGGTCTACATGGCGTACCCTTCTTAGCTTTCAGGGTCTTCCTCCACAGAGTGGAGAAGATGCCGTCGGTCCAGTCGTTAGTGGCGGCGTCAAGGCGACCGAACATCTGCGGAGCCGTGATGGCCTTGGGGTTCATCCTCATCTCTCTGTGAGGGAGTCCACACTCTGTCAGAGCACGCATCAGGATGTTGATGACCGCCGTCTTCCCCGCGCCGCTGGGTCCTAGTGTCATCAGGCCGTGGCGCACACGTGATGACTCATACAGCTGGAAGCACACGCAGACAAAACATGTCAATGCTACTGCTTAAACTTGTAAAGGTCTAGGAATAGATCAAACCCTAAGGAGGGGTGAGGGGTGGGTCGTGAGCGGTGTGTCAGAGAGGCACCTGGACGAGCTTCAGGTTCCAGGGGGGGTGGTTGACGATGCCAGCCAGCGTCACCTGGTTGTCCACAGCCACCTGCAGGTCAGCGTAGGTGCTGCCGTCCAGCTGGATCCCAGGGAACAGGTCACTGATCAGACTGAGGAACAGAGGCTCGTCCTCGTCCACCTGGAACACAGAGCCCGTTAGGTGCTGGTGGTGGTGTTTGACCTTGCAGGGAGTTCCACATTAGACCTGGAGTTCTTCTTGTCCTACCAGTTTAGAGAGGTTCATGTCCCGGAGCACTCTCATGACGGTGCTGGACTCGCTGTCAGCAGGACGGGCTCGTTTGTTAGCACCCAGAGTTCTCAGGACTGACAGGATGTTCCTCAGACCAAAATCATAATGGACCTGGAGCAAGAACGAGGAAGTCAACATGTCTTAATATGATGGTGAATGTCTGCTCTGCTGAGGGTAGTGAGGTGGTGAGGGAGGGCAGTGAGTTAGTGAGTTTAGTGAGGGCAACAGCAGCACAACTGCTCACCTGTTTAGTCAGTTGCTCCTCACACAGTTTGTAGAGGACAAAAAACTTCTGAGCCAGGACGACGTTCT
>CAEFZP010004960.1:87500-107500 GCA_903064625.1 Mallotus villosus
CCTGAGGGTTAAACATGTGACTCTCAAGAGTCAGCCTTTTTCTCAGGAAAAAGGGCATTCGTCCACTCTGCTCCCACCACATGGAACTGGCTGCAAAAAGATTTTAAATGAACCGAAATGATATCTTTGAACGCTTTTAAATCTACGATGAGAGCATTTCAGACCATTTCTTTTACTTGCAGATGTTTTTTAGATGAATTTTAATCTATTTGTAATTGTGTTTTTTTTATCATTTTAATTTCTGTTTATATGTGTGTAATATGAGTGTAATATTGTGAGTGTACATATGTTATTTGTTGCTGCCTCTTGGCCAGGACTCCCTCGGAAAATAGGTTTTTTATCTCAATGGGACTTTCCTGGTTAAATAAAGGTCAAATAAATAAAAAGGACAGAGGAAACAGAGTAGGGTGTTCTGTACGCAGCAGGAACACTGAGACACATTACCTGTTCTGGAACTCTAACAGCTCTGCATTTATCTTCTCAATGTCCACTTCTGTCCACAGGATGTCGTAGTAGCCATTGATGTTGTTCATCACTGTGTCATAAAGGCCGTAAAGCTTCTGCAGAAGGCCCAGCTCTTTCCTGTGAAGACGACACGAGTCAGATCAGCATCATGTTGTTTTTAAAGCCCATCTGGTAATAGATGGCTGTACAAACAAGGAAGTGGATGAGTCACCAAATATTTACTAGTATGACCTCTTACTTAGTTTGCTGTAGAGTCTCGTAATCTGTGACTGGCAACCCAAACAGCTGCTCTCCTGAGGAATATGTGATGAACTTCCTGTGCAGGTCATCAAATCTGGCCTGGGGATCAAAACAAACCAGTGACCCACGCTGATAAGGTCTGTTGAATGATCTAAACATGACCATGTGCCTCGTCAGGCTGTACCTGAGAGATCTGAAGCCTCGCGCTGGCCTCTTTAGGAGCGATCCCTGGTGCCATCGGACCTTCCTACAAGGGGGAGGGACTCATTTACATGGACTTATTCAGCAGACACTTAGCTAAAGTGACTTGGGACTTGCAGGGATCTGCAGTTAAATACTCATGTACCACTGTACCCATCTCCCTAAATGACATGTTTATTATGGAAATATGATTTTCAAACGCCATCTTTACCTTTTCATACTGGTCTGAAAATGACGTGACATCCTTTTGGAAGACAATGACTGATTCCAACATGTTCTGCTTGAACTTGGGTTGAACACGAACTAGCTCATCTTGCACTTGTCTCTGGAGGGCAAATGTTTCACGAATTGATATCACAGTCATATGTGTACAGCACATCACAGGATCCTATAATCAACTGACCGCCTTGGACTGCAGTTTGATGAAGGAGTATCTGAGTGTGTCCACCCCTTCTGCCTCCTCTTTAGTCACCTCCACTTCAAACCTGTTCAGCATGCTGTAGGCCTCCTGAGAACACACACACATACACACCAATGAGACAGCATGTCCACATCTAGGAGCACCGTGATAGACACGTGTAGGTTCTGCTCATGCCTCGATGGGCCCCAGAGTCATGTCGATCCTGATGTCATTGTCCCTGATGTGAGCCAGAGCCTCCATGGCGAAGCGGACGTCCTCCAGGTCAGCGATGGGCCTGGAGAGCTTCTTCAGGTGCTCTGTAGTGAAGGTGGAGATCTCCATCATCTTGGTCTTGTACTCCTCGTTCAGGTATCTGCACAGCAGCTTCTTCCAGGCCTTCGCCTCTACGGTCAGGGACATCTTTAGCGGAGCTACAAGGGAAACAAAATGAAATGATTAAATGTTTGTTACATTCGTTAGAAATAAACAGTTACAACACTAGTGTAGCTAGAAACACAGTTTGCCTACCTGTTGACAATTCAATACATCCCAGAATAATTGTCCCCTTGATATCCTCAATCTCTTGTTCAAAGGACAGATAGTGCAGAATCTCAGACTTGATCTGACTCAGGTATGGGCCACTGTCCATAAATTCCTATTCAATTACCAGAATTAAGAATTGTATGAGTTATAAGAACCACATGATGGAAGAACAGACACAACAACAATGTCTCTGAAATAACACGTGTCTATAAGTAAGAACCTAAGTAAGAACCTCTGGGTCACCTTGACTTTGGCTTGTCTGTCCTCCGCCCAGATCACTTTGAACGGGAGGAACAGCTTCAGGACATCGCTGGCTGGCTTCCTCAGAGAGTTGACCGATGACGTCAGGAGGGCCACCAGCTTGCACACGTCTTTGTGCTCAGCCACACTCTGGTAGAAGTTCTTTAACTTGGCTACGCCCACAAAGAGACAAAATATGTTTTCAGTGCCAAACAAATCTCCTGATAGCAGTTCCTGGATCTGTGCTCGTCTAGGTAGCACTGTTGTGTGCAGGTGGAACGTGTGGATCTGTGCTCGTCTAGGTAGCACTGTTCTGTGCAGGTGGGACGTGTGGGTCTGTGCTCGTCTAGGTAGCACTGTTCTGTGCAGGTGGGATGTGTGGGTCTGTGCTCGTCTAGGTAGCACTGTTCTGTGCAGGTGGGACGTGTGGATCTGTGCTCGTCTAGGTAGCACTGTTCTGTGCAGGTGGGACGTGTGGATCTGTGCTCGTCTAGGTAGCACTGTTCTGTGCAGGTGGGACGTGTGGATCTGTGCTCGTCTAGGTAGCACTGTTCTGTACAGGTGGGACGTGTGGATCTGTGCTCGTCTAGGTAGCACTGTTCTGTGCAGGTGGGATGTGTGGATCTGTGCTCGTCTAGGTAGCACTGTTCTGTTCTGCATGCTGAGCTCTGAGCAGCCTCACATTTGGCACAGGGCTTGCCCTCAACGTAGCGTTCCTGCCCCCAGCGTGCGACTCCTCGACTGACCTCCAGGATCAGGTGCACCAGCCGGATGATGGCCTGCTGGATGTCATCCAGACTGGGCACCATCACCTGGAAACACATCCAAGAACACTCTGAGAAGGTGATAGAAGCAGGTATACCTAAAACCTTCGTCCCCTTTAAAAGAAGCTTGTGTTGGAAAAGTACATTACCACGTTAGGTATGGCAAGGTGTACTTCAGACTGGATGAAATTCACCAGTTCATCTGACTTCGATGTGAATCTGCCTTTTCTTGCAGACAGCCTAACGGATGTTTAAACAAATATGAGTACTTCATGGCACTAAGGTTAAGTAAACATTTACCTGATATAAAGACTACTCAATAAGAGTAGAATTCATATTTACGTTGTAACAAAGATCCTTCTCTTCAAAGTATCCAGAGACAATCTTGTTGCTTTGACCAACGCATCCAGCAGCTTGGAGCTGAAGCATGTGTACATCTCTTTGCACTCCTGAAATGATAAAAGCAGTTATTGATCTCAGCTCTTCTGTGAGCGTTCCATGTGCTCTGCTTCAGGACGTGCCTTCTCAAAGTCATCATCATCTTTGTCTACTTCCGGGGAGTCAGAGTTCAGCCCCTCCTCGTCAGCCGACGCCTCCACTTCCTCGGAGAACGCAACACGCTTCTTTTCTGTAATGCAGAACATGCGGGAGGTCAACATAAACACTAATGTAACATGGAGTGTTGTGCAAATCATACTTTTGGCTTCTTTTGACTTTTGTACCTGTAACAATTGGCTCCTCATCAGTTTTTTTGATTTTCTTAGACTCATAGATGAGTCTGAACGTCCAGATCAGCTCCTTCACTGCCTCCTCAACTTGTACGCTTCTGCGGTCTAAAGTATTGGCCCACTCTAACGACTTATTCTAAAAAACATGGACACAAACATTTTCGGGACATTACATTGACTTCTTTTTTTTACCTGTGGTAAAACAGTAAACCCTTGTGTGATGTGATGTCCTACCTCATTGATACCTCATACCCACCATGGTAAAACAGTAAACCCTTGTGTGATGTGATGTCCTACCTCATTGATACCTCATACCCCCCGTAGTAAAACAGTAAACCCTTGTGTGATGTGATGTCCTACCTCATTGATGCTGACGAGGGCTTTCAGCGAAGAGGACTTGTCCTCTGGGAGGTCCACCAGAACAGTCTCTGAGATGTCTTGAAGGGCAGCATCAACGTGCATGTCACAGATGTCACGCACCTAGTCACAAACAGGCCAGGGCACACTCTCTACTGAAGAACCATCTGACACAGGGTTTATTTGACATTCCAACATTTCTCTCACCCAGGTTTATGTTTACCTTTTGGAGCACCTGGGTCAGATCTGCCATAGCAACATCAACATTTCTGAAGAAGTTGTCTAGGATGAGAGATGACCAGTTTAACAGAACCAAACCATGACGAAGCACGCACTCCACCTAAACCAAACACAAACAGAAGTCATGATAAGCAGAAATACTAGAACTACAGACAAATGAGAGGGTTATAATATTATGTTTCAACTGCTTCACATTTTAAAACATTTACAATCTTACATTCTTTATTTTGGATGCCATCATATTGTAGAAGAAAGCAGGTATCATATCACAGGTTTCCTCATAATGGGCAAGAATAGTCTAGAAGGAAAAAAAGTCAAATATATTGGACGGTTGTCTCTGGGTACTATTCCTAAACATGTAATAATGTGATTAATATGACCTCTAAGTGGAGACACTGTTCCTAAACATGTAATAATGTGAGTAATATGACCTCTAGACGGAGACACTGTTCCTAAACATGTAATAATGTGAGTAATATGACCTCTAAGTGGAGACACTATTCCTGAACATGTAATAATGTGAGTAATATGACCTCTAAGTGGAGACACTGTTCCTGAACATGTAATAATGTGAGTAATATGACCTCTAAGTGGAGACACTGTTCCTGAACATGTAATAATGTGAGTAATATGACCTCTAAGTGGAGACACTGTTCCTGAACATGTAATAATGTGAGTAATATGACCTCTAAGTGGAGACACTGTTCCTGAACATGTAATAATGTGAGTAATATGACCTCTAAGTGGAGACACTGTTCCTGAACATGTAATAATGTAAGTAATATGACCTCTAAGTGGAGACACTGTTCCTAAACATGTAATAATGTGAGTAATATGACCTCTAAGTGGAGACACTGTTCCTGAACATGTAATAATGTGAGTAATATGACCTCTAAGTGGAGACACTGTTCCTAAACATGTAATAATGTGAGTAATATGACCTCTAAGTGGAGACACTGTTCCTGAACATGTAATAATGTGAGTAATATGACCTCTAGACGGAGGCGGTTGGACTTTATGGAGCGCTCCGTCTTGACCATCCTCAAGGCCTGGTCAGGAACCTCCAGGCCCATCTTCAGCATACACTTGGTCTCTCGGATGATCTCAGTGATTTTAGGATCAAAGTTAACAAGTAGTTTTCCAGTGCTTGGGTGGCGAACTAGCAACGTAGCTTGTAGAGCTGTCATGTAAGAAAGTAAAAAGTTGCAAATTGTAAAAAATCTATTCAACTTTTCCCTCTTGCTTGAAGGGCAGTGACATAGGATCCTATGTACATACAGTCATTTTGGGGAGACAACCCGAATTCCTCGTAAAAACCAGCATTTTGTGCGAGAGAATTTACGTAACTGCCAGCTACCGAAAGTTGTTGACTTGGTTTACGTAATATGAGGAAGTGATGTGTGCGTAGTGAATGAAGTGGGCGTATGCAAGTTGGAAATCAGTCTTTTGTCCACGTGCCAAGCATAACTATTGGCGTTTCTTATATTTCTTGCCAGATTACTTACCATATTGGAGTTGTGTGACCTCCCTAATCCAGGCTCTGTAGTACAGAAGCTCAAACTCCACAAACACTGCGGCCGTGCGGTTAAACATCTTCACCACCTCCTTTCCCTCCGTGGTAGACAGGATGTTGGAGTTTTTCTATGGATACATGATTACACCTCAAGTTAACCTACACAGTGATTAGTGAGCATACATGTTGCGGTTTGAAGGATGATTAGTCCTACCTGTATGTAGTCTATGGGCTCCTCTATCCTCCTGTACAGCTGTTTGACCCAAACGATCCTCCCAGCTACGGGAGGCATGTTCCTGGCTAAAGGAGGGTCCTCTCTGTGGGTCTGGTACAGCTAGAGGTGCCAAACACACATGTTTTACATCCACAGTTATACAGAGGTTAGACAAATGCAACTCTGCAACTTTAATTGCAGAATGTTAGTTAACAAACCTTCTTCACATACTCCAGCTCTGAGACATAGTGCTGAAAGATAAGGCCCACTGTGTTGGATGTTTCTGCTTGTAAACAGGGCATGTTCAGCTTCTGAAATCTGTGGGATATTAAAATTAATAATTTGCCTGAAATCACAGAGCGTGGGACTGACCATTAATGAGCCACTTAAATCTTAATAACATTTTAAATGGTTGCAGCTAGTGATCCACACCTCTGAAGGAGACCAAGCGCTTGCTGAGAAGATAGGATTTTGGAGAAACAGGAATTCATGAAAATCTGTAGCTGGTTCTAATGGAGAGAATGTAAATCATGATCAGTAATAAGCTTTAAATTGAAGTCACACACCAATTCAAACATATTTTAATGAGTAGTCTCTGAAAAACCAACCTCAAGGTTATTCATCTGAGTCATGAATTCAGCAAAGTCCACTTCAAACTCGGCTTTCCTCGGAGCCAATATATCGTACTGCTTCTTCTTCATGGTCAAGTACATGTTCTGGAACTTCCCAGCCAGGGTGTCGATCCCTTCGATGGTTGATACTCCCAGAACAGAGAATGTCTTCACTGCTGTGATCATTTGGGTTATCTAGACAAAGAAGAAGTGAGTAAAAGACCCTCAGGATCAAAATAAGGTGATGACATTTACAATGCTGAAAGATAACACAAGAGCGATACACACCTTTTCCAGTCTTTTGCAAAACCCTTCAAACTTGCCAAATATGTACATCTCGGACACTTCGAAAGGCTTCTCCCCCGGCCTCCCCATGGTCTGTTTCCTGGTCTGGTGGAAGCAGGACTGGTACTCCCGATACAAGCTGATACAGTCCTAGAAACACCAGAGAAAACACACAATAGCAGTTCAAAGCACTGGATGATTTTCTGTTCTGCTTTACTGTTGTGTGATGAACATGTTGGGTAATGGGATGGCAGTCACCTGTATCTTCTTGATGATGTCCTGAGTGTCCTGGTCCCACACTCGGCAGGACCCGTTGTCAGTAATATAGGCTCTGCATGCTGTGACCATCTGGTTTGTAACCTGGCACATTTGACATCCACATTTTATAAACACTTCCCATGAATTAAAACTCAGTCCCCAATTTGTGGATAGTCTCACAGGAAAACATACTTTGATGAAGAGTGAAGTCATTCTCTCGGATGTATTGTAATACTGGGAAACACTGTGAATCATTCGAATGGCATTGATAAGGTTCGGAATGCTCTTGGCCATGGTGACCTGAAAAAGCAAATGCACGCATTACACACACAAACAAATCAATGCTCAAATTCTTGTACAACCAGAATTCATCTTAAAATATATAAATATACCGGATCACAGTTGTAGAGAGGTTGGCAGACTTTTTCCAGGGTATACAGGAACTTCACGTTATCTTTGGCCTCGTTCGCACAGTTCGTTATCCTCACATCCAGCTCCTTCCATGTCTGCATTATTGGAGAAGAAATTGCCAATAAAAGTTGTTTTGTTTTGTTATCTTAGACATTCATGATATGGCTTAACAATGTCTTTCCAGCAGTCACCTTCAGCATTTTGGAGCGGTTGATGTTGAGCACGTTCACCACTGCCTTGCACTCCGGACCCTTGATATGCTGGATGATGGAGTTGAACTTGGCTGACATCCTCTTCCAGTGCTCCAGCTCAGTCAACGGGCCAGAAGCATCCGCCTCTTTCCTCATCTGGTCGCTCTCTGTGAGGACCTGGAGATCACAGACAAGGCTCTCTTACAAGGTACAACACTATCATAGAATATAGTAGGCTTTTGTGTAGAAGTGTGTTTAAAATATATCAAGCATACGACACACTACAATATGTACCTGTTCAATCTGTTTGTACCACATCATCAACACTCCTTCAAGTTGATGCACCATGTCGTTATCTGCAGCTGCTGTCTTAATGTCTTCGAAGGACACAAGCCTGGAGAAGTCGACACCTTCAGCTGGCTTCAGCTCAACAGTGCCTTCGATGCTTACTTGGATTCCTGAAGGGTATTGTAGCAGTAAAATGTTTACATCACATATCCACTGTAATTATATCAATCTAACCTAATGACAATACTGTAAATAGGCCTATGATGACAATTTAGACTTCTCTCTTACCATCAAGGAAACTAACATAGCGGTTGATGGTGTCTTTAAAGTTCTCTTTAACCTTCTCTCCGTGTTTAGACTGATTTAAAGCTCCCCAGTTGTCTGTTGCATTGACAGCTGGCAATAAAATCTTTGAGTACAGATTCATGGTGCCTTTTAGAAGACCGTCAGTGGCATCAAGCATTGAGAAGAACACCTCCTGTAAAGAAAAGGATTAGGGACTTCTGGTTGTCTTTTACACATCTCTCACATACGTAATACAAACTGCTACTTCAATGAGAAATGTCCCTTTAACAGAATGTCACCTCATGTATGCTCTTTGGGTTGACGGGCGTGTCCACTTTAGTTCGCACAAAAAAAAGGCACAGCCCTTTCAGACATACTTCTGATAAATTGGCTACAAACAGCCTCATTAGCTTGGCTCCTTTAGCAGTTCCAGGGAAAGTACGTCCACATTCTGAAATGTAATTCAGCAGTCAATTTAGGTAGATGATAAAGAGGTAACTTTTGGGCAATGAGTGACATTAACTCAAGTTAAAAATCATGATAGTGAGTGATGATTAATTCACCTATTCCTGGGACTTCAGTCTCCTGGTACACAAATGCAATAGTCTTACGTCCACCTTTGGCAAAGAACTCATCAAATTGGGCAAACTGTCAAGAAATCAACATCAGTTTTAGAACCCCCACTTGGTTAAAATAAAATATAAAATGTGGATAAAGGATGTGAGCTGATACTCCAGCATAAGTTTCACACAGCTTGACATGATGTGACAACTCACTGATGGAGCGTCTAACATAAAGTCCTCCACTGCAGTTAGCTCGAGTGAGAGCCTGTCAGACAGAACCTCAAAGATGTACTTGTGCCCAACGGTAATCTGTTTCCTCCTAATCTCTCTCGCTTCCTTGTACCTGGCCTAGAAGGGCAAAGCAGTCAGTGTATTTCTGGATCGTCTCACCAAATGTTTAGATAAAGCACTGGCGAGCCAATGAATGACAATCTAGACAGTAGTGACCTGTTTCTCCTTCATGGTCTCCTGCACAGCCTGAACGTTGCTGCCGGACCGACGGAACTTGCTTGCCCTTCGACCAACTGCTCCTCGAAATTCAGCTTCCTCATTGGTGTCCGCCATACGGCTGGAGTCAGCTGTGCTTTCTGGATTACTCATTTTTACCTGAATATAGTACCCAGTAGTTTATTGAATATTAGTAATAAACACTTCGGTTATCTACTAATCTGGCAAATATGCATTGTACCATGTTAGGCTACTTACGTTACAGTTGTTTGCGTTAGCTCTAACTGCTACAGCTAACTGCTAGTTAGCTCTAGCTAGCTCCAGCGACAGTAATGTACTGTACTAGCTAGGCAGGTAGCTAAACTAACTCTTACCAGTTAGTTTGCTAGATTAAATGTTCCTTTTCATTCAGAGTTTACTGGTGTTCCATTGCTCATTTTAGTTCGCTCGTTTGTAAAAAGTTCTTTTAAATGATTAATCTCACTTTTTGATCATCGTCTCGTCAGCTATATGCTTTCATAAATCAAGATAATTTAGTGACTACCTTTCTAACGGTTTATTTATTTAAATTCTAACCGCCGTTTAGCACAAATACATAGTGCTCGAGACGGTATTTCCATTTTGCAGGAAACGACTGGATTTATTAGTGTGGTAGTACTAGCTACAATGCTTGGAGGAATCTAGATAGCATCCGGCTAACCGAATATGGGTATTTTTGAGGTGAACATACTTTTCAAAGACAACACATTACAACCCACGTAAATCTGGTGTTGTGTGTCCACTGTCCAAGCCATCCAGAAAGCTAAATTAGAAGCTAACCGCATCAACCCCATTAATTCGTCAGGCATTAGGACCCAACGGCCAAATAAGTGTAGAACGGCTCTGTTTCCGTCTGTACTGTAGTAGGCTGTTTTGGATTCATCCTGGTTTGGCTATCTAGACGAAGTTCCTACAAAATACAAATTGACTCATAAACCTGTGAGTCATCTAATGTTTATACCCAAGACAAGAGGGAGGTTGTTTTGTTTTAAAATAATTACATTGTATAACTACAATTACTTCATTCGTCTAGCTACCGTGAAAGTATCCTAGCAGTAGCTAGCTAGCTCCACTGGACTGGTAAACTACTAGTGCCACTAGTAGTGGTCACGAACCATCACGGAATGTTACTAAAAATGTAATTTATGTAATATAAGTTAAATGCTGGATTTTGTCTGGTGACACGGATGCTATATTAAAGCCAAATATTCAGTGGTTCTCAACCCTGGTCCTCAAGTACCCCCTGTCCTGCACGTTTTAGATGTTTCCCTTCTCCAACACACCTGATTCAAATGAATGGGTCGTCGCTTCTGCATAACTAGATAACGACCCATTCATTTGAATCAGGTGTGTTGGAGCAGGGAAACATCTAAAACGTGCAGGACAGGGGAGACCTGAGGACCAGGGTTGAGAACCACTGGGCTATCTAACCCACCAGAAAAATATAACCTAAATCATGAGTGAGAGATACAGTGCAGATTTGGGTTTATGCAAGAACAGGCATATAAAACACAAACAGCACAGGTAACAATACTTTGTTTAAGGCACAAAGGCAGTCTTAAGATGCCTTAGCTCAGAGTGACGCAGCACATACCACTAGTCCTTTGCTCCTACTACCTGAACAAGGTGTGTGGTTAATCAAACATGTTAAAGGAGACCTGACTAGGAAGAGGCACTGAGAAACTGTGTTTTCCTTCTGTCGAGCAGCCATGTCGGGAAACCCAGCCGTTGTGATGCGCCTCATGGCCTCAGCCTACGCTGTAGCTGAGAAGGCAGGGAGCCATCACAAGGAGAGTCCTTCAGAGCGGAGACCTGGGCATCGTGGAAAAGGTAGGCTGAGATTCACTGGGATTTCAACGCGTCAGCATGTATTGTCTCTCTTATTGAAGCGTTATCGCGGTGGTACTCCTGTGTTCCAGACAGGAGCCAATGACTTGCAGACACTTGCAGACAGGCTGGTCCAGCAGAGCATCTGTGCTTCTCTGTCTAAACACTTTCCCAAAATCACCATCATTGGAGAGGAGGTGTGGCAAGAATAGTCAGGCTACTGAAATGAAATTCGGGTCCACATGACTCATCAAATAAGTGTGATCATCACCGTCTGAAAGGATCTGCCAGAGGAGGAAGTGAAGGAGGATTTGATTGTGAGCGGGCAGTTTGAAGAGATCCTGCAGAAGACCTGTCCAGTACAATACAACACCCTGAAAGAGGAGGAGGTAAGAGGAGTGTATATATACAGACGGACTGGTGTGGTTCTGTCTTACAGTATATATAACATACGTGTCAGAAATGAATAGTGTGTGTTGTGTTTCTCCTCTTAGTTGGTGGTCTGGGTTGACCCCCTCGATGGGACTAAAGAATATACTGAAGGTAAACCGATACAAGAATCTTAACAGTGGTTTTTGTTACTGTAACTTCCCTTCTCTACCTTTCTGGAGCCTTCACGTCTCCACATCCCAAAGACACGTTCCTCCTTCCTTGCATGACTTCAGAGATAGGAGGGTTTGGATTGACTTAGTTGTCCACCGCAGACAGTTACTCCGTCAATGTAGCTGGTCGTCACAGCGACACCTCACGATCATGCAGTGGAAAAGTGCCTTCAGGGTCGCTCCTGTTCTTTCACTCTCACCCTCTCTCTCCCTCCCTCCCCCTCCCCCTCTCCTCCCTCCCCCCCTCCCTCCCCCCTCTCCTCCCTCCCCCCTCTCCTCCCTCCCCCCCTCTCCTCCCTCCCTCCCCCCCCCTCCTCCCTCCCTCCCCCCCTCTCCTCTCCTCCCCCTCCTCTCCCTCTCCTCCCCTCTCCCCCTCTCTCCCTCCCTCCCTCCCCCCCTCTCCTCCCCTCCCCCCCTCCCTCCCTCCCCTCTCCCTCCCCTCCCCCCTCTCCTCCCTCCCCCCCTCTCCTCTCCTCCCTCCCCCCTCTCCTCCCTCCCCCCCTCTCCTCTCCTCCCTCCCCCTCTCCCCTCCCCTCCCTCCCTCCCTCCTCTCCTCCCTCCCCCCTCTCCTCCCTCCCCCCCTCTCCTCTCCTCCCCTCTCCCCCCTCTCCTCCCTCCCTCCCCCCTCTCCTCCCTCCCTCCCCCCTCTCCCTCCCTCCCCCCCTCTCCCGTGTCTGTCGCTGCTGACCAGCGGCACGGTGTCTCTTCCTCCCAGACCAGGCCGAGGTGTCACACACCAGGCTGGACGCTTCTGAGCTTCGACGCACGGCTCTCCGTATGGTGACAGGAAGAGGGGCTTGGGACATGGAGGGACATGTGCTGTGACGTGCTGGATACTGGGGTGGCTTTAGTGAGGAAGGGGAAGTAGCCAGGAGAGGGTTTCGTTTTTCATTCCAGCTTCATGTCGTTGAATTTTCCCTGTACTGTCTTCTTTAGCCCTCCTATTGGAACATTCTGGATGTTTTAGTGCTGTGTTCTGGCTCAGCTCAACTCACCGTTATGTCATCTGATCTTAGGGCTTTTGGATCATGTGACTGTGCTCATTGGAATCGCACATGGAGGAAAGGCTATTGCTGGGGTCATCAACCAGCCATTTTACAATTATGAGGTACCAAGATATTGAAATGAAACATGTGATCCTGCCTTGAGTAAGTCCTGAGCAGCATGTGTGTGACTGGTAGCTTGGTGGGGCAGGGTGGGGCAGGTGCAGCCATGGGCAGGACTATGTGGGGAGTGCTGGGACTGGGAGCCTTCGGGTTCCAACTACAGGAAGTCCCAGACGGGAAGCGCATCGTCACTACCACCCGTTCCCATAGCAACAAGCTAATCACGGACTGTGTCGCGGCCATGGAGCCTGACGAGGTGATCAAAGTGGGAGGAGCCGGGAATAAGGTAAACGTAGGAAGTGAAAACTACATGTAAGATGGCGTGTTTGCTATGAATGTGATATTGAGTTTCCCTCCGTGATTCTTCTTGTAGATTATCCAGCTGGTGGAGGGCAAGGCCTCAGCGTATGTGTTTGCCAGTCTGGGTACTAAGAAGTGGGACACGTGCGCCCCTGAAGCCATCCTGCACGCAGTGGGAGGTAAAGCACATCCTCTTTGTCCAGACATGTGCTGAATGCACCTCTAATCAACACCAGACTGACATCTCTCCTGTCTGTAACACCTCTCTCTCTCTCTGTAACACATCTCTCTGTCTCTGTCTCTCTCTCTCTCTCTCTGTAACACCTCTCCTGTCTGTAACACCTCTCTCTCTCTCTCTCTGTAACACCTCTCTCTCTCTCTCTCTCTCTGTAACACCTCTCTCTGTCTCTGTCTCTCTCTCTCTCTGTAACACCTCTCCTGTCTGTAACACCTCTCTCTCTCTCTCTGCAGGCAAACTGACAGACATGCATGGCAATACCTATCGTTATGACGCCGATGTGAAGCATATGAACTCAACAGGAGTGCTGGCCACTCTACGCAACCACCAGTACTATGCCAGTAGGGTGCCGCAGGCTGTCCTTCAGGCCCTGAAGACCGACTGAGACACAGAACATCAGGTTGACAAGAATGGTCCCGTACTATAAGCGGTAGGGATAAAGTGGGATATAGATATTGTTAGAAGAGACAGTTATCTGCTTAATCACAATCATGTACCTTATGTTCTTCTAAGTGAATCAGAATGCATGTTGTTTTTGATATCTGTTGTATAATAAAAACACTTGTGACTGAACAGTAATATTTACATGACAAGCATGGCCGAACAACAACACTCTGTTTATTTCATTCAAAGGATCTGAAACACGTCTTACACTTGTACAAATCTTTAGACACTTACAGTTTCCAACTTGAATAGACCAACAGATTAACAAGGAAAAAGGCAAGATTTTAATCAAAATCTACATTTGTTTTTAAATCATTAGAATATTCCTGTAAATGTTCATTAGTTGGATGAAAATGACACTGATGCACAGCGTCATCTTATGAGTGTAGAGCTAGCGTTAACACCCATGTTTACATTTGATATTTGGATCAGTCACTTGTCCATTCTTCCTCAACCTCTTGGTTGTTCTTACAAACATGTACCAGTAGGCGGCGCACTGTTAAATGCCAGTGCCATCTCTGCCTTCCACTGCGCTTGGTGAGCGTGTGCACAACCTCCCTATGATGATGTCATCTGCTATGTTTACATCAACTGAAAGTACAAAAAAGTAGCAGGATTTTACAACTGGTAACAACACATTTGTGCCTTTCATCTCTGAAGTGTCGTACTGCACTTATCAAGATCAATGCATTCCTACAGGCAGGCACAGCGGAACATGGATTTCCATAACAAAACAGTCCTTAGCAATGGAAGCAGAATCAGAGAAGTGAGTCAGGTGGCTGAGCGGTTAGGGAATCGGGCTAGTAATCTGAAGGTTGCCGGTTCAATTCCCTTGTCAAGACGTTGTTTCCTTGGGCAAGGCACTTCGCCCTACTTGCCTCTGGGGAATGTCCCTGTACTTACTGTAAGTCGCTCTGGATAAGAGCGTCTGCTAAATGTAAATGTAGAGAAGTTGCTGGTATGCTTGATTTAAACAAACATGACGTCCCACACATGACGTGGGGCGGGGGTTAGGACCCACACACTGGAAGGTTGCATCTCTGCCAACAGCATTTCATACACAGATATGTAGTAGTATGTTTACTTGCAATGTGTCCGCTTTTAAACCATGGACCATTAGTTTAATATACATGTTATTTGCGTCCTTTTAAAACATTTCCATGAGGAGAAAATGAGGAGAAGACATTCTGGAGTCCAGCGGGTTGGTATGACACCATACTATTCATCACCATACCGAATCAGTGTTAGTAGAAGGCTGAGATGTCTAGTACCATGAGTACGTCAACAAGGTGTTCCTGCCTGTGAGGGGGGGGGGTCTGACTGGGGTGTACTGGTGGGGGCGCTCCACAAAGCATGGCTCTCTAATCAGCCAACCAGGTTGGAACGTTACAGCTCTTGAAATTAGCAAAACATATACTTTAATGAGTCACCAAGAGCGTCAATTATTTAGACAATTCAAAAGATAAATAAAGCACACAATGTTTTTAAAGTATATTGTAACATCTGTCTGGCCGACTAACAATTCTGGCTTTCTGGAACACCCCCGAAGTCTGGAAGAACCTGGAGCAAGGGGGCCCGTCACACAACTCTCTCTAACGCGCACACACACACACACACACCAATCAAATTCCCCATGTGTTGATCTGAAGGCAGAAAAGTGTCCTCTCCAAGAGTCCAGCCCCTTCCACTAAAGGTTAGGTTCATATTGCTGCACTTTGGAATAGCGAGAGCAGAGCAACACGTCGTTGAAAAAACACCATCATAAAAATACCAACAAAACAAGCCAAAACAAAAACATTATTCACAGCAAAATGTATGTTAACACTTATATGAAAGAGCTGATAGGGAGAAGGGGTGGTGGAGAGCTCCCCATTGGCTAAGGATGGGGCTTGGCAAGGGGGGGCAGGGAGTGGGCCAATCATTCACCTCTTCTTGGGGGCTTGGGCAGTACGGGGCGGAGTCACCGGGCGTCCAGAGTTCACCCCTCCGTACTGGTACTTTGCCTTTTTCTCTGACGGCTTCAAGATCTGAGAGAGACAGAGGCAGAGACAGAGGCAGAGACAGAGGTAGAGGCAGAGGTAGAGACAGAGGTAGAGACAGAGGTAGAGACAGAGGTAGAGACAGAGGTAGAGACAGAGGTAGAGACAGAGGTAGAGACAGAGGTAGAGACAGAGGTAGAGACAGAGGTAGAGGCAGAGGCAGAGGCAGAGACAGAGGTAGAGACAGAGGTAGAGGCAGAGGCAGAGACAGAGGTAGAGACAGAGGTAGAGACAGAGGTAGAGACAGAGGTAGAGACAGAGGTAGAGACAGAGGTAGAGACAGAGGTAGAGGCAGAGGCAGAGACAGAGGTAGAGACAGAGGTAGAGACAGAGGTAGAGACAGAGGTAGAGACAGAGGTAGAGACAGAGGTAGAGACAGAGGTAGAGACAGAGGTAGAGACAGAGGTAGAGACAGAGGTAGAGACAGAGGTAGAGACAGAGGTAGAGACAGAGGTAGAGACAGAGGTAGAGACAGAGGTAGAGACAGAGGTAGAGACAGAGGTAGAGACAGAGGTAGAGACAGAGGTAGAGACAGAGGTAGAGACAGAGGTAGAGGCAGAGACAGAGGTAGAGGCAGAGGTAGAGACAGAGGTAGAGGCAGAGACAGAGGCAGAGACAGAGGCAGAGCTGATCAGCGGACTAGCGATGCATCGGTTCTACAGGACGGAGGTTCGACTGTGTTTGCGGTTCTTACCTGAAAGGAGCACATGAGCGATTCGTCCACACTCATCATACCTCCAGCGTTGTCGAACTCCCCACAGTAGTTGGGGGCGGAGAACAATGTAACCAGTTGTCTTTTGGCAAAGAACTCATACCCGTCCTCAACCACCTGTATCATAGCAGAGGGCAGGACGAAATCTCTCAACAACATTCCCTCCTAAACAACGACCTTGACACGCAAATCAATGAAACTTCTCCACTGACCACAGCAGTAGGACTGCTACAGAACAGAGGGGAGCTGTACCTGGTGGGTTAGGGTTAGGGTGTACCTGGTGGGCTCTACAGAACAGAGGGAGCTGTACCTGGTGGGTTAGGGTTAGGGTGTACCTGGTGGGCTCTGCAGATGAGGTCCAGGTCGTGCCGGTTGAGGAACTTGCTGACGACGTCGGCCCCGAACGTGAAGGACACCCCGCGGTCGTTCTCTCCCCAGCCCTGGACGTCCTTGTCGGGGTCGGACCACAGCAGGTCGCACAGCAGGCCTGCCGGAGGAGGAACAGCGGTTACATCACATCTCAGACAACACCATCATCCTCCACCAGCACGTGGTGATGATGTAACGGGGGTGTAAGAGACGTGGTCTTGCTCCGCCAAGGCCGTCGTTCGCTGCCATCGGGAGTCGAACCTGCCACCTCTGGACAGCCAAGCGCAAGCAACTACGCCACAGAAAAGCTCTTCGTCGACGCGGGGGGCCTCTTAAATACCTGAGGAGTGAGTTTCACCGATTCACAGCGGTTACAATAACACACCTGTGTCAGGAACGTCAGTAGGTCTCATGATCCTGCGGATCTGCTCCATGGACTGTAGGTCAGGTGACAGACCTGCAGCACGGGAGAAGAGCATGATGGACTTGAATACAACTAACAGACAGGAAGAAACACGTCACGTGACACGTGTGAGGGAAGTAACTGAGGAACGGCAAGCACACCTCCGTGACAGCAGAATATCTTCTCGTCGATGATGGCGGCGATGGGGAGACAGTTGAAGCAGTCCGTGAAGGTCTTCCACAGCTTGATGTTGAACCTGCGCTTGCCTGGGAAACACAAACACACGTCAGTCAGACAGCATCACAGGCACTAGTGAGTCAGACAGCATCACAGGCACTAGTCAGTCAGACAGCATCAGAGGCACTAGTCAGTCAGACAGCATCACAGGCACTAGTCAGTCAGACAGCATCACAGGCACTAGTCAGTCAGACAGCATCAGAGGCACTAGTCAGTCAAACAGCATCACAGGCACTAGTCAGTCAGACAGCATCACAGGCACTAGTGAGTCAGACAGCATCACAGGCACTAGTCAGTCAGACAGCATCACAGGCACTAGTGAGTCAGACAGCATCACAGGCACTAGTCAGTCAGACAGCCTCACAGGCACTAGGGAAGTCAGACAGCATCACAGGCACTAGTCAGTCAGACAGCATCACAGACACTAGTCAGTCAGACAGCATCACAGGCACTAGTCAGACAGCATCACAGGCACTAGTCAGTCAGACAGCATCACAGGCACTAGTGAGTCAGACAGCATCAGAGGCACTAGTCAGTCAGACAGCATCACAGGCACTAGTCAGTCAGACAGCATCACAGGCACTAGTGAGTCAGACAGCATCACAGACACTAGTCAGTCAGACAGCATCACAGGCACTAGTGAGTCAGACAGCATCACAGGCACTAGTCAGTCAGACAGCATCACAGGCACTAGTCAGTCAGACAGCATCACAGGCACTAGTCAGTCAGACAGCATCACAGGCACTAGTCAGTCAGACAGCATCACAGGCAATAGTCAGTCAGACAGCATCACAGGCACTAGTCAGTCAGACAGCATCACAGGCACTAGTCAGTCAGACAGCATCACAGGCACTAGTCAGTCAGACAGCATCACAGGCACTAGTCAGTCAGACAGCATCACAGGCACTAGTCAATCAGACAGCATCACAGGCACTAGTCAGTCAGACAGCATCACAGGCACTAGGCAGTCAGACAGCATCACAGGCACTAGTCAGTCAGACAGCATCACAGGCACTAGTCAGTCGTCTCACACTCATCGTAGAAGCCGTAGATGCGGTTGATGGAGGCACACTCGTGGTTCCCCCTCAGCAGGAAGAAGTTCTCGGGGTACTTGATCTTGTAGGCCAGCAGGAGACAGATGGTCTCCAGGGACTGCTTCCCCCGGTCCACGTAGTCCCCCAGGAACAGGTAGTTAGCCTCCGGGGGGAAGCCTCCGTACTCAAACAGCCTCAGCAGGTCTGTGTACTGGCCGTGGATGTCACCTGGTGTGGTGGTGGGGGGACAGAGAGACACAGATGGGTGTAAGAGGATCAAATCAAATCAAAATGTATTTGTATAGCCCTTTTTACACGCAAGCATGTCACAGAGGGCTTCACATACGCCCATAAAAACTGCCCCTCAACCAACCTAAACCCTCAAGGAGGTGTGAGAGGAGAGACTGAAAGCGGTGAGGAGGAGAGAAGGTGGGAGTCTGAGCTATGACTGTACCTGCCTGAAGAGAGACTGAACTGTCTTTCTCTTGCTCTCACTTCACTGCAAGACACACTCAGGGGAGTCCCCCTTATAGCTCTCCCTGCTCTACTTCCAAAGCACCAGCTCTGCTGCTGTATGGAACCCTACTACCAACTCCAGCCTCTACACCACGTGCATGCCAACGTGTGTGTGTACGTGTGTGTCTGTGTGTGTGTGTAGAGGAGGCCATTTAGGCCTCTTCAGAGACAGCAGATTGACCTCTGACCTCTGGGAGAGGAAGTAGCGACAGGCACCACTGCACTGCGTTTATTTGTGTGTCATGATGGGCTGTTGTGTGAGTACTGACCGCAGATCTTCAGAGGAGCCTCTAGTTCCAGCAGGATAGGCTGGCTGAGGAAGATCTCCCTGGACTTGATGCACAGCCCCCTCACCTCCGCCTCCGTCATCTGGACGATCTTCCCTGGACGACATCCCCGCACTGTAGAGGAAGGGTCACCGCCTTCTTCATTAAAGTCACACATATGCTCGGCTTTGCATATCGACGGGTTAGACCGTTTATGTCCAACTGATTTTCATTATCCCCATCTCTTAATGACAACATAAGCCCCAGACAGGAGCAGATATTCAGAGCACCACTAAGTAATATGTACAACAAATAACAATCTGTCACAAGTACTTTTTGTCAACTACACGTGACCAAAACCAAGAGTAATGGCAAATGACAAATATAAAAGTAAGATCTGTAAAATCCCCTCCATTAAAATGATGAAGCGTGTGGGGTAGAATAAAATACCTCTGCATACTTTAGGCAGGTTTTTAAATAGTATTTCAGTCAACAGAGTAGGATGATGTAGCTGTGACCCAAAGGGCTCGGGGCTGCTGTTAGCTACTGGGACGAGAGGCAGTGGGAAGTGTTCCAACTGGGGCAGGGCGAGTGGAACCAAATACCACACTTAACACCACTCAA
>CAEFZP010004960.1:112500-150000 GCA_903064625.1 Mallotus villosus
ATCCACTTGCTTTGCGTCGCACAGACAGAGGAAGACAAGAAAGACAGAAGCTCCTGTCAGATGATCCAAGATTAACTTACTGAGTGTGTCCAGTGTGAGTCAGACTCTTACCTTGTTTTCTTTCATGGCCTTGATCAACTGTTGGATCTGAGCTGGGATCTCACTAGGAAACAGCAAACATGGGTGTGAGTGGGACTGACAGGAGAGGAGGAGAGAGACATGTGGGGTAGAGAGAGGAGGGGAGAGGAGAGGAGGAGAGAGACATGTGGGGTAGAGAGAGTCTGGGAGAGGAGGAGAGAGACATGTGGGGTCGAGAGAGTCTGGGAGAGGAGGAGAGAGACATGTGGGGTAGAGAGAGGAGGGGAGAGGAGGAGAGAGACATGTGGGGTAGAGAGAGTCTGGGAGAGGAGGAGAGAGACATGTGGGGTAGAGAGAGTCTGGGAGAGGAGAGGAGGAGAGAGACATGTGGGGTAGAGAGAGTCTGGGAGAGGAGGAGAGAGACATGTGGGGTAGAGAGAGGAGGGGAGAGGAGGAGAGAGACATGTGGGGTAGAGAGAGGAGGGGAGAGGAGGAGAGAGACATGTGGGGTAGAGAGAGTCTGGGAGAGGAGGAGAGAGACATGTGGGGTAGAGAGAGTCTGGGAGAGGAGGAGAGAGACATGTGGGGTAGAGAGAGGAGGGGAGAGGAGAGGAGGAGAGAGACATGTGGGGTCGAGAGAGTCTGGGAGAGGAGGAGAGAGACATGTGGGGTAGAGAGAGGAGGGGAGAGGAGAGGAGGAGAGAGACATGTGGGGTCGAGAGAGTCTGGGAGAGGAGGAGAGAGACATGTGGGGTAGAGAGAGTCTGGGAGAGGAGGAGAGAGACATGTGGGGTAGAGAGAGGAGGGGAGAGGAGAGGAGGAGAGAGACATGTGGGGTAGAGAGAGTCTGGGAGAGGAGGAGAGAGACATGTGGGGTAGAGAGAGTCTGGGAGAGGAGGAGAGAGACATGTGGGGTAGAGAGAGTCTGGGAGAGGAGGAGAGAGACATGTGGGGTCGAGAGAGTCTGGGAGAGGAGGAGAGAGACATGTCGGCTAGAGAGAGTCTGGGAGAGGAGGAGAGAGACATGTGGGGTAGAGAGAGTCTGGGAGAGGAGGAGAGAGACATGTGGGGTAGAGAGAGGAGGGGAGAGGAGGAGAGAGACATGTGGGGTAGAGAGAGGAGGGGAGAGGAGGAGAGAGACATGTAGGGTCGAGAGAGTCTGGGAGAGGAGGAGAGAGACATGTGGGGTCGAGAGAGTCTGGGAGAGGAGGAGAGAGACATGTCGGCTAGAGAGAGTCTGGGAGAGGAGGAGAGAGACATGTGGGGTAGAGAGAGTCTGGGAGAGGAGGAGAGAGACATGTGGGGTCGAGAGAGTCGGGCTGTACTTACAGGGTCATGGCCCCGGCCACGGCCATGTTGAAAGCCTTTTGCCTTGAACCTTGACCTTTAGAGAAGCCCTGGAGGGAGGGGTTGAACTTCTTCAGAATGTCTAGAAGAAACAAACAGTTGTAGAGACGGCATGGACTACCATCTTCATAGGACGTGTACAGCAGTGCCTCTATCTTTACGTCAATAAGATGTCTGTTGTATTCAGAGAGGGATATCTAGTGGTCACATGTGAGCATTGCAACACTCACTTGGCAGTGTAGTGACAGTCTCCAAGCTCTGGTCACCTCCAATACTGCAGGAACACGTCGGACACACAAGAACATTTGTTTAGTAAATGTCTCTTTTATAGAGACTAAGAGAAAGAGACCAAGCTCTCCAACATTGACGAGTCATGGCTAGGCAGGCATGGTGGGCCCTGAAGGGTGTTTACATGTAGGAGTGTATAATTAGGCAGGGCTGTATACCTCCATGAAACTCCTTTGTATTCTCGGTTGAGTTCAAGGATGTTCTTAGACTTGGCTCCAACCCCAGCCTGTGATGAAAGAACAAGCTGGCTTCAGTCCAACTGATGTACGAGGAAACAGATAATAATATTAAACAATTCTCTGAATAGATAGGAAACCAGAAATCATGATACAGATGTTATATAATGCTGTTGTCTGCATAACAGATCAACATCAAAGGGATATCACAATAGCTGAACTAGTTACCGATAACAAACGATAACAAACGATAACAAACGATAAGAGGTTCATAGATCATGGACACTATAGACGGTTTGCTTAATCACTCACCCACCCACCCACACCCACCCACCCCCCACACATACACCCATCCCCACACACACACACACACACCCACACACACACACACACGCGCCACTCAGTCTTCTTGTATCGTCTTACAGTGATTGAGTCTCCCAGTGCTGCCACCACCTTGATGTCCGCTGGGCGCAGTTTGTGAACTGGGAAGAGGTGAACACATCAGTTAGTACTGCACCATCTCCCTGTCATCTCCACCATCTCCCTGTCATCTCCCTGTCATCTCCACCATCTCCCTGTCATCTCCACCATCTCCCTGTCATCTCCCTGTCATCTCCACCATCTCCCTGTCATCTCCACCATCTCCCTGTCATCTCCACCATCACCCTGTCATCTCCACCATCACCCTGTCATCTCCACCATCACCCCTGTCATCTCCCTGTCATCTCCACCATCACCCTGTCATCTCCACCATCTCCCTGTCATCACCCTGTCATCTCCACCATCTCCCTGTCATCTCCACCATCACCCTGTCATCTCCACCATCACCCTGTCATCTCCACCATCTCCCTGTCATCTCGACCATCTCCCTGTCATCTCCACCATCTCCCTGTCATCTCCACCATCTCCCTGTCATCTCCACCATCACCCTGTCATCTCCACCATCTCCCTGTCATCTCCACCATCTCCCTGTCATCTCCACCATCTCCCTGTCATCTCCACCATCTCCCTGTCATCTCCACCATCTCCCTGTCATCTCCACCATCTCCCTGTCATCTCCACCATCTCCCTGTCATCTCCACCATCTCTCTGTCATCTCCACCATCTCCCTGTCATCTCCACCATCTCCCTGTCATCTCCACCATCACCCTGTCATCTCCACCATCTCCCTGTCATCTCCACCATCTCCCTGTCATCTCCACCATCTCCCTGTCATCTCCACCATCTCCCTGTCATCTCGACCATCTCCCTGTCATCTCCACCATCTCCCTGTCATCTCCACCATCTCCCTGTCATCTCCACCATCCCTGTCATCCCTGTCATCTCCACCATCACCCTGTCATCTCCACCATCACCCTGTCATCTCCACCATCTCCCTGTCATCTCCACCATCTCCCTGTCATCTCCACCATCTCCCTGTCATCTCCACCATCTCCCTGTC
The DNA here is from genome assembly GCA_903064625.1 of Mallotus villosus. Lineage (NCBI taxonomy): Eukaryota > Metazoa > Chordata > Actinopteri > Osmeriformes > Salangidae > Mallotus > Mallotus villosus. Next base: position 115,831 of record CAEFZP010004960.1, read on the forward strand.
ATCTCCACCATCTCCCTGTCATCTCCACCATCTCCCTGTCATCTCCACCATCTCCCTGTCATCTCCACCATCTCCCTGTCATCTCCACCATCTCCCTGTCATCTCCACCATCTCCCTGTCATCTCCACCATCTCCCTGTCATCTCCACCATCTCCCTGTCATCTCCACCATCTCCCTGTCATCTCCACCATCTCCCTGTCATCTCCACCATCTCCCTGTCATCTCCCTGTCATCTCCACCATCTCCCTGTCATCTCCACCATCTCTCTGTCATCTCCACCATCTCTCTGTCATCTCCACCATCTCCCTGTCATCTCCACCATCTCCCTGTCACCTCCACCATCTCCCTGTCATCTCCACCATCTCCCTGTCATCTCCCTGTCATCTCCACCATCTCCCTGTCATCTCCACCATCTCCCTGTCATCTCCACCATCACCCTGTCATCTCCACCATCTCCCTGTCATCTCCACCATCTCCCTGTCATCTCCACCATCTCCCTGTCATCTCCACCATCTCCCTGTCAGGGATCCAGTGAGGTGAGCCCTGAATCTCAGGTACATATCTCACCTGAAGTACGCACATATCTCACCTGAGGTAGGCTCATATCTTACCTGAGGTTAGGCATAGAGCCCTGAATCTCAGTCTCACCTGAGGTAGGCACAAGTGTGGATGGAGCCACGGATGAACACGAGAGATCGCTTCCCCAGTTCTAGTGATAAAGATGGACAGAGAAGCAGAACAGAGTGAGCCCATCATCTTTAAGCATGTTTCACTAATCTCACAGTCCTGTCTTAATAAGTGACTCACAGCTGACAGTTTGGTCACCTCTGTATCCAAACAGGATGTTTGAGCCGTTTGTAGGGACCTACCTTGATTGGTGGAGGTGTTGGGGCAGGGCCCTTATAGGTGTAATTGCTGTTCTGGTAGGTCTGCAAAAACGGTGAGTCCTAAATAGAAGAAATACACTTTTTTTTCTTTTTTGAAAAAAACTTAATATGATTTCTGAAACTGAAATACTTTCAAAGGTAGAAAACGTGTGTCAGGGATATTAACCTTAGATGGGCACCTCAGAGGAATTTCACTGGAGAACGCCTGCACAGCAGTCTTGTTGCCGAGAGGCTCCAACTATGGACAAACCCAATGAACAGGAATGATTACCTTCTAAAGGCTAACGCACGTTGCGGCTCCTCTCTAGGGTGATTTAATGACTTCTGCGTCTCGAGTCTGACCATGTTGTTCCAGAGAGAGCGAGCCATCAGAGTCTGGGCCTTCTGGCTGAGATGGAAGCAGTCAGCGCTGAAGTACGAACGGTCTGGCCTTCCGTCCTGGAACACAGCGGAACACAGTGAAACACAGCGGAACACAGCGGAACACAGTGGAACACAGCGGAACACAGTGGAACACAGCTGAACACAGTGGAACACAGCGGAACACAGTGGAACACAGCGGAACACAGTGGAACACAGCGGAACACAGTGGAACACAGCGGAACACAGTGGAACACAGTGAAACACAGTGGAACACAGTGGAACACAGTGAAACACAGTGGAACACAGCGGAACACAGCGGAACACAGTGGAACACAGCGGAACACAGCGGAACACAGCGGAACACAGCGGAACACAGCTGAACACAGTGGAACACAGCGGAACACAGTGGAACACAGCGGAAAACAGTGGAACACAGCGCAACATTAGGATTTGTTTGGGAGGGAGAGAATGTCACGGTGGTGGAATTCAGTGGCCCAGGCAACGCTACCCTCATGCACTCGCACACACCGGCTATCGCAAGTCTATTGGGCAGCACGGTGGCGCAGTGGTTAGCACTGTCGCCTCACAGCAAGAAGGTCCCTGGTTCGAACCCCGGTCGCTCCAGGTCCTTTCTGTGTGGAGTTTACATGTTCTCCCCGTGCCTGCGTGGGTTTCCTCCGGGTACTCCGGTTTCCCCCACCATCATAAAGACATGCGTATGAATGCGTATGAATGTTGAATGAATGTTGGTGGTCAGAGGGGCTGTATGGCGCTGAATGGCAGCCTCGCTTCTGCACCACCGGTATGACTGGGTCTGAATGAATACTTGACTCTGTAAAGCGACTTTGAGTGTCTTAAAAAAAGCGCTATATAAATAAAATGCATTATTATTATTATTATAAGCATCATTTTCACTGTGACCCCAAACTGGGTTAACAAGTCTCAAGTCTCCGTCCACCATCCTGCAGACATGACCTGCAGACATGACCTACAGGCACGATCACATGACCTACCTCCAGCACAGGCACAATCACGTCTCTGAGGAGAGGCTGAATGACCACGGTGAAGTTTGGGTGGGTGTCATACCGGCCCGACTCCACCAGCACGTTCAACGACCACTGAAATGATCCAAGGCAAGGGATTAGAATGATCACACACTGAACACATGACTGATAGTTCTGCGTGTGCGTCCACGTGGGGGTTAGTCATACCTGATAATCTCTGATCAGTTTATCCATCAGCTTTAACGCCTGAGATCCCTCTTTGGGCAGGATGACACAGGGACACAGGATGCTGTAGAGAGGACAAACAGAGACACATCTATACCCACACTGATCCAGGCCTGCACGGTAACCATGCACGGTAACCATGCACGGTAACCATGACGTAGAACTGTTGTGTGCAGAGCAGGGACAGGTTTGGAGGGGGAACGTACTTGACCAGCCAGGTGGGGACACCTGACGGAGGGGTCCTGGTGGGCCTTCCTCAGGGACGTGATGTCGATGGGCTCCACCAGGTTGACGATGGCCCGAGGAACCTGGCATGAGGACAGAGAGACAGAGAGACACAGGACCAGACACAGGACCAGACACAGGACCAGACACAGGACCAGACACAGGACCAGACACAGGACCAGACACAGGACCAGACACAGGACCAGACACAAACACAGACACAGGACCAGACACAAACACAGACACAGGACCAGACACAGGACCAGACACAGGACCAGACACAGGACCAGACACAAACACAGACACAGGACCAGACACAAACATTAGATTAAGAGATATTCTTCTCTTCCTGAAAGACTTAGTCTGACTAAGTCAAAGATCAAACCAAAATGGAGTAAAATGGGACTTTCCCACAGTGCTAACCTCTTTGTGAAGGTAATCCAGCGCCTCTTGAATGTGACTTAAGAAGTTCTCCACAGAGTAAAACAGCTGTGGGGGAAAGGGGGGAGAGACAGTTGACTTTTATAGAACAAAAATCCCAAGATGCAAAAACAGATATTACAGAAGACGCAATATTAGAACTCACTGAGTTCTGGCAGTAGGTACACAGGTCGTTGCCTCCGATAAACATAGTGATTATCTTCCAGTCAGATTGGAAATTGATGCGCTGCAAGACAGAAGGCACCATGAAAATATGCATGTCAACCAAGGAGTGTTGTCAGTTTGTCTTCTCATCACATCTGAACCATCTTACTGAGTCATTCTTCATCATGGCCACAAGGTTTCGCACTTGCTTCGGCATATCCCTGAAAACACAGAAGAAGACACCTGATGAACCTGATCACATGGAGGCCAAGCAGGAAGTGAATCTGATCACATGGAGGCCAGGCAGGAAGTGAACCTGATCATATGGAGGCCAAGCAGGAAGTGAACCTGATCACATGGAGGCCAGGCAGGAAGTGAACCTGATCACATGGAGGCCAGGCAGGAAGTGAACCTGATCACAAGGAGGCCAAGCAGGAAGTGAACCTGATCACATGGAGGCCAGGCAGGAAGTGAATCTGATCACATGGAGGCCAGGCAGGAAGTGAACCTGATCACATGGAGGCCAGGCAGGAAGCACGAAGTGTGTCTGCATGTGATCACATGGAGGCCAAGCAGGAAGTGTGTTTGCATGTGATCACATGGAGGCCAAGCAGGAACGGTGTTTGCATGTGATCACATGGAGGCCAGGCAGGAAGCAGGAAGTGTGTTTGCATGTGATCACATGGAGGCCAGGCAGGAAGTGAACCTGATCACATGGAGGCCAGGCAGGAAGCAGGAAGTGTGTCTGCATGGAAGCAGGTGTTCAGAGAGCGGCCTGGTGGGACTCACTTGGCTTTCTCTCCTGCCACTGCCTGGTTGAAGAAGGCCTGGGGGGTGTCCTGTCTGCCGATGCCCGTAGAGTACCCAGTCACCAGGGGGTTAAAGTGCTTCAGGATATCTAAACAGCAGAAAAAGACACTGGGATGAAGCTCAGGTTATTACAGGCCTGAGGACACAGAGGGGTTGAGACACAGCACTGTATGTCTGTTTGTGATGGTGTGAAATGTGATGTCGTAAATTGTATTGTCACATGATAGATTGTAGGACCCCAGGAAGAATAGCTTTCAGCTTATGCTGAAGCTAACGGGGATCCGGATAAAACAAACAATCTGGAGGACGGTGTCCTGTCATTAGCTTCAGCTGATTATGAGACAAAGACGAGGAGAAGGAGAAGGAGAAGGAGAAGGAGAAGGAGGAGGAGGAGAAGGAGAAGGAGAAGGAGAAGGAGAAGGAGAAGGAGAAGGAGAAGGAGAAGGAGAGAGAGGAGAAGGAGAAGGAGAAGGAGAAGGAGAAGGAGAAGGAGAAGGAGAGGAGTCAGAGGAGAAGGAGGAGGAGGAGAAGGAGAAGGAGAAGGAGAAGGAGAAGGAGAAGGAGAAGGAGAAGGAGAAGGAGAAGGAGCAGGAGCAGGAGAAGGAGCAGGAGAAGGAGAAGGAGAAGGAGAAGGAGAAGGAGAAGGAGAGGAGAGGAGAAGGAGAAGGAGAAGGAGTAGGACTCACTGGGAAGTGTTGTGACGGTGGTAAGGTTCTCGTCTCCCCCTATACTGAGTTGCCAAACAGAGACAGAAACTGCGTGAGTCAGAGTTTACTGTTACATGTAGCTAACACTGAGACAGGTGATTAGATAGTGGTGACGGCTGCACTGTGGTGACCCACCTAAAGGAGAGCCCTCTGTACTGGCGTAAGACGTCCAGCACGTTGGAAGGTTTGGAATCAATACCGTTGCCTGCCTGTTGATCAGAAACACAGGTGATAGTTAGATGAGTGTCAGAAAGCAGGTGGGTGCAAGTGGTGTCACCACAGAGCAGGTGGTCTCACCACACAGCAGGTAACACAGGTACAGGTGAAAGGAGAATGTCTGACTTACTGTCAGAGAGTCTCCCACGGCGGCCACCACCTGGATGTCACCTGGCCGGAGAGCGTGAACTAGGAGGAGGACACGGGGTCAGGACACCTCACCTTCTACACTTATCACTTATAAACGTATCATTTCACCTTCGGGTGAAATGTTCCTTTGCACAATACTGCAGGTGAACAGTGATCAAGGTCACAGTGTAGGGTTTTACTTGTACATGTAACATGTGTAACATGTGTAACATGTGTAAGTAGGTTGTTCTTACCTGAGTCTGGTGGGTGGCTGGAGGGGCTGAGGTCCTTACATGGCAGCTCGGTGCCCATGATCTGACAAGACACACAGAGCACGTCCACAGTCAGCAGCATGAACAGTGTGTGGACTGTGAGGAGCTCCATGTGGTTGTGACTGAGACAGTCTGCACTGGCCCTGGTCAACATGAAGCAAGGAAACACTCACTGGATCTAAACGAAGACTTGGCTCACTGTGGTGGGAGGCTACTGGAGAGTTCCTCTGTGTCCTTAGGAAGGGCCGGCTCTGAGAGAGAGATATATGGGAGGGAAAGAGAGAAAGGGAGAGAGGGAGGGAGAGAGAGAAAGGGAGAGAGAGAGAGAGAGAGGGGGGGAGAGATAGAGATAGAAAGAGGGGGGGAGAGACAGATTTATCTCCGTAACATTTTGTTACAATTATGTGTTGTTGTTTTCTGCGATAAAGTACTTGCGTAGTTGATAGCCATGCACAGTTTGTGCGTGAGAGCGAGTCTCTCCTACCTCAGTGGGGCATGGGACAGATAAGATCATGTCATTGTCCCCCATGTTCTCCCGGCCACTGGTAGACTGCAGCTAAAAGACAAATGACCCCATTATTACAGCGTTCATCGTGGCCTGGAAAGTGAGCGTGGACAATGGCTGTGTGTTGAGAGAGCCAGCCTCTGTAGCAGGCCGCAGGACTGACCAGGTTGGCCCACATCTGCACCATCAGCTCATCCGTGTGACGTGACTCTTGTATGGCAGAAGGCCTCCCACTCTGTTGGGGAGACACAAAAGAACAGTTGTGTTTGTGAACATACAGCCCTAGCGCCTACAGCTGCAAGGGCTCACTGTTGACTGAGAAGAGCGTGTTTTGTGCTCATGCTGCTGGTGGCTGCTGCTCACTCTCACGTCGACTGAAGCGCTGTTTGTGATGAAAGGAGAGTCCTGCAGGAAGACGGCAAAGTCATGTCTGCTGCTGTACCACTGCTTCTCCACCAGGTGGCGACCAAGGGAATCCTGGTGGGTTTAATTGAAACACTTGTTAGGAACTACAAGTCTATGAAGATAGTAAATGGGAGATGAGAAGACATGTTTTACCTGCATGGCTTGAGTGAGTATGGTCTTCAGTAGTCTCTGTTCACCTTCGTTGTTTCTCTCCATACATGGGCACATCCTGCCAACACAAAACACCAACGTCTCCCATGACAACCAACCAGAAGGATCAAATCTCGGAGCGAAACTTGTGTAACTCTAAAACTCAGTTTGTTCTTTAAAAGCCGCACCTGTTTTGGTGAGATGGACCAGTGTCGTAGTCGCCGTTCCATACCGCGATGCTCACAATGGTCCGCTTCAACTGTAAGTACGTAGAAAGCAATCATAAACTCCTGCTCAATAACTTCATCCTCAGGACAAGTCTAACGTGTGGTGGACAGATCACTGCGGCCGTGGATCATCAGACCTGTGAGTGAAGAGCTTCTAGAGCAAGATGGAGCTGCTGCACCGTCTCTTCCACTGCTGAGGTGATCTGCCGACACACAAATAACATGTTTGTGTTGACGTGTTTGTGTTGACGTGTTTGTGTTGACGTGTTTGTGTTGACATGTTTGACATGTTTGTGTTGACATGTTTGTGTTGACATGTTTGTGTTGACTGTTTGTGTTGACATGTTTGTGTTGACATGTTTGTGTTGACATGTTTGTGTTGACATGTTTGTGTTTGACATGTTTGTGTTGACATGTTTGTGTTGACATGTTTGTGTTGACATGTTTGACATGTTTGTGTTGACATGTTTGTGTTGACATGTTTGTGTTGACATGTTTGTGTTGACATGATTGTGTAGACATGTTTGTGTTGACATGTTTGTGCTGACATGTTTGTGTTGACGTGTTTGTGTTGACATGATTGTGTTGACATGTTTGTGTTGACATGTTTGTATTGACACGTTTGTGCTGACATGTTTGTATTGTCATGTTTGTGTTGACATGTTTGTGTTGACATGTTTGTGTTGACATGTTTGTGTTTGACATGTTTGTGTTGACATGTTTGTGTTGACATGTTTGTGTTGACATGTTTGTGTTGACATGTTTGTATTGTCATGTTTGTGTTGACGTGTTTGTGTTGACATGATTGTGTTGACATGTTTGTGTTGACATGTTTGTGTTGACATGTTTGTGTTGACATGTTTGTGTTTGACATGTTTGTGTTGACATGTTTGTGTTGACATGTTTGTGTTGACATGTTTGTGTTGACATGTTTGAGTTGACATGTTTGTGTTGACATGTTTGTGTTGACATGTTTGTGTTGACATGTTTGTATCGACACGTTTGTGTTGACATGTTTGTGTTGACATGTTTGTATTGACATGTTTGTGTTGACATGTTTGTATTGTCATGTTTGTGTTGACATGTTTGTGTTGACATGTTTGTGTTGACATGTTTGAGTTGACATGTTTGTGTTGACATGTTTGTGTTGACATGTTTGTGTTGACATGTTTGTGTTGACATGTTTGTGTTTGACATGTTTGTGTTGACATGTTTGTGTTGACATGTTTGTGTTGACATGTTTGTGTTTGACATGTTTGTGTTGACATGTTTGTGTTGACATGTTTGTGTTGACATGTTTGTGTTGACATGTTTGTGTTGACATGTTTGAGTTGACATGTTTGTGTTGACATGTTTGTGTTGACGTGTTTGTGTTGACATGATTGTGTTGACATGTTTGTATTGTCATGGGCGAGACTAGACCATGTCAAGGCTGAAATGTAAAAGGAACTTTTTTTGTCTTTGACCTCTGACCTTATCCTGACATGCGCAGATGTCGTCGACCTGGATGAACAGCAGCACCAGCTTCCAGTCTGTGTCTGTGTCTACATCCTGTCAGAGGAAGGAGAGATGAGGCGCTGATGGGTCAAATTCATAGTTTCAATACACTAGGTTGTGTTTATTGGGAAAAGGACGTTTTTCAAATACCTGATTATTGCTAAAGGAGAGAGACAGTTCCTTGGCCTGCTCCACAAGACTTCTGTCAAATTGTAAAGTGTTGATAATGAGACACACACAGGCACATGTACAGGTGTATATTTCTTTCTTGGGAGTGTTTTGACTAACCTGTGCTGTGAGATGTCGGAGGAATATGGGTTAATTTGATCAGGCAGTCGACTGGTCAGAGATGGGTTGAATAGAGTCATGACATCTGGAAGGAACAGGGGAGGGAATTCAGAAGTTTTGTTACTTTAAAAGGCCTTCGAGGAAACACAACAGAAATGTGCAGTATACATGAGGACGAGGTCATGATGGGGGGTGTGGCCTCCCGCTATCGCTCTGTATCAGTCGTTTCTTCCGTGGTTAGATACTATTCATGTTCTTTTGTCACATGCTTTTTTTATCAGTGAAACCAGTGAAACCGCAATAAATACTGACTTCCACTTGCTGTCAACTAGCTCTATAAAGGTAGAACTATCAGAGCAGCAAAGATATATCATACAGTCGTATAAAGTCCAGTCATATGTGCTCTTTTGAAGTTCTTTACAGTCAGTAATATTGCAGTCATATTATACCCCACAGTGAATGCACTCTTTTGATTGTTTCAAAAGACTGATTCGTGGATCGATTAAAGAAAGATTATGCCATCATGATGTTCAGTAGATAGACGTTCCTTAGAATGTATATTGTTGCAGACTTAATCTTTTCTTCATCCACAGACATTTCCTCCGTTAGGGGTCACTTAAAATACTCACTCAGATTTGTTTATGAAATTGTAACATTTCAAAACTAATTTGAAATAGGTAAGCCCAAGATACAGACCAAGATGCTCTCTGTCAGAGCACAGTTAGATTAAACCATAAAACACAGCTGAACATTTCAACAAAGGCTTACCGTGAAACTTTGAAAGGACAGTGGACAGCTTACTGCTGCAGGCAGAAAGAAAAACATATGTTTGATTATCATAAAGATTTGAATGCTTCCACACAATTCCTTATGATCAGAATGCTGGTTGTCCCGTATCCCAGAATGCACCACAGTGTTACTCACCTGTGTGTCTGGATGTTTCCGATAGCAGCGACCACGGCTACGTCCGAGGGCCTGACCCTGTGAACTGGAGAGAGAGGTGGAGTCAACATCTTCACAAGGTTTAAAACGGAACATTTAAATGAACCACAGTAACACTTTAGATACAGGTACAGGTCATCAGCGTTATAGATTAAAAGGCCCCCATGAGATACTTATTATAATTAATATGTGTTAATAAGACTGTATAAGTGTTAACAATTTTGGTAAGGGTTGGGGTCAGGGGTCCAAGCTAGGGTTTCTGCTTAAAGTCGTATTTCAGGACATCACATGACCAGGATTCAATTGGTTCTAGGCGGTCTTCTTCTGGGATGCCGTATGTACTGAACTGAGTGAGATACTAAATGTTCTATGTACTGAACTGAGTGAGATACAAGATGTTCTATGTACTGAACTGAGTGAGATACAAGATGTTCTACGTACTGAACTGAGTGAGATACTAGATGTTCTATGTACTGAACTGAGTGAGATACTAGATGTTGTATGTACTGAACTGAGTGAGATACTAAATGTTCTATGTACTGAACTGAGTGAGATACTAAATGTTCTATGTACTGAACCGAGTGAGATACTAGATGTTCTATGTACTGAACTGAGTGAAATACTAGATGTTCTATGTACTGAACTGAGTGAGATACTAGATGTTCTATGTACTGAACTGAGTGAGATACAAGATGTTCTATGTACTGAACTGAGTGAGATACGAGATGTGTAGAGCTGAGGGTCCAGAGCCACTCAGTAAAGCACATGGACCCTCACCTGACTACAGGATGATCAGTGCTTGGAGATCAAACTCACCTGAGGTAGGAGGGGGCTGGGAGGGGGGTGTCAGAGGGCAAAGTTGTGCATCGGCTTTGGGATGAAGATGACAACAAAAAGGAATCAGATACTTTGGTTACAAGTGCTGTAATCAAGTAATTAATTCTCACACATGGATTTATAACAGGAATACAAGTCGAGTCCATAGACAGAACAATGCACAGCTAAAACGAAAACACACTCAAACTGCAGTTACATCGTTTGTGTTTCCATATTTGGCAACATTCACTCCATGCATACTTGAAGTGTTTTTAGAATATGAGAATGTAAAAAGACCTGATGCGATGGAGAGCAGCAGCAGTACAGCCGTCAGCAGAGACATCCTTCGTCTGTGTGCCAGTGATGCAGCTCCTAAACCACCGGTCCTGCAGTGTGCCAGTGATGCAGCTCCTAAACCACCCGTCCTGCTGTGTGCCAGTGATGCAGCTCCTAAACCACCCGTCCTGCTGTGTGCCAGTGATGCAGCTCCTAAACCACCTGTCCTGCTGTGTGCCAGTGATGCAGCTCCTAAACCACCAGTCCTGCTGTGTGCCAGTGATGCAGCTCCTAAACCACCAGTCCTGCAGTGTGCCAGTGATGCAGCTCCTAAACCACCCGTCCTGCTGTGTGCCAGTGATGCAGCTCCTAAACCACCTGTCCTGCTGTGTGCCAGTGATGCAGCTCCTAAACCACCCGTCCTGCTGTGTGCCAGTGATGCAGCTCCTAAACCACCTGTCCTGCTGTGTGCCAGTGATGCAGCTCCTAAACCACCTGTCCTGCTGTGTGCCAGTGATGCAGCTCCTAAACCACACGTCCTGCTGTGTGCCAGTGATGCAGCTCCTAAACCACCTGTCCTGCTGTGTGCCAGTGATGCAGCTCCTAAACCACACGTCCTGCAGTCTGTCTGTCTGACAGGTAGATAATACGGTGCTCAGTATTTCCAGGTCCACTACACTTCTGCTCAGAGCAATTAACAAATATACCTGCTGACACGTCATGAATATGCAGAGGGGGTGGGGCCAAACACTTCGATGGCATGGCCATGACACTGTCGTCATGACGACTCCATGACAACGACTCCAGTACCTGCCAGTCAGCGAAAACAGAAGGTAGGTTGAAAGAGACAATGACAGACAAAGAGCAAACGAGGAGAGAGACAGACAGAAAGAGTGAAAGAATGAAAGAGAGAGATAAAAAAACAATCCTAGAGGATAAACAGAACATGTAACGTACAGAGAAATTGTGTAAGGGTTCATTCAGATTAGTAGAAGGTCATTTGAAGTGAGTGAGAGGCCACTTCAACATGTAAGAGAGAAGATAATCGATAAATCAATGCTCTTATCTCTCAGTTGTTCATACTGTGCAACCGCACTTTTCACTGAAATCACAAAATGTTAACACATGGCCTTAACTATTTGATAAATTAATAAACATATTAGGTTGAAAGTTTTGCTACTCTTGTATTCTTCAGTACTTGTGTCAGCAAGGTCATGGATTCTAAGATATTTTCTTGTTGTATCTGTTTTCAGCGAAAGGTAACATTGTGTGAAAACTCAGAGATAAGACAGTGGTTCTCGAACAGTCAGGTCACACCACTTGATAAAACATGGGCCCACATGTCGTACAAGGACTGCACAACAAACAGATACCTCAAGAAAATGACAAATCCACAATCATCATTCATAAAAAAAGGAACGTCACAAAAAAGGTTTGAAAAATGGCTGTGTTTGTAATGGTGGTTCACCTGTTCCTGAGTGCGTCTTCAGAGCAGCTGAAACCTGAGGTGATCTGATGTTTCACACCAGGACAGTGCAGGGAGGTCTTCCTCATGAACCTTCATCATCAGAGTATTTATTTCGAAAATATTATTTATAATATTATTTATGGTAATTATGTATTATTGTAGGAATTGGAGAGCGCAGGGGTGAGGGTGAGGTATATTTAGCAGGTTTATTATAATTTTATTTATTTTGTATTTGAGTTTATCATAGATGTGATCTATGTTCTTAGTACTTATATGTTATGTTATGCCACGTTGCTTGTGTTGTATTGGCCCAAGAATTTCAGTCTGACCTTGTGTTGTTCTGTGCACCTGACAATAAAAACTTGAAATTTGAGGTGTCTCACTACATAGATAGATAGATAGATAGATAGATAGATAGATAGATAGATAGATAGATAGATAGTTTATTACACTCACTACAACACAATCAAGAAGATTTGTACTGTATGTAATGTTGTAGACATTTTTGTAGTCATTTACTTTTTGAATTCTGTATGATATGGGAAATCATTAAGTTGATCAGTGTTATAGATAGATATATACTTTATTAATCCTGTGAGGGAAATTCAGAATATATTCTTATTTTATCCCCTTGAATCAAATCTTCCAATCCGTCAGATAAGAGTGGATTTATTGCTGATCATAATCCATTTGTAATCCTGATAATAGAGCTTGTCTTTGCATAAGAGTGTATTATCTCCGTCTCAAGGACAAGGACAAGGGAGTTCTCCCTAACTCTGTAAGGGTTTAGGGTTGAGATTGAGATCGGGGGTCAGTTCGCTTTCAGGGCTAAATGTATTTGAGCAATCAAAGAAGACAACGTGTCCATCAGCGCCACAAACACACCGTGTAGAGAGAGGTAACCAGCGTAACTACCACGGTCAGGCCAGGTCTAGAACTTCCGGTGAAGTTAGAAACATGACTTTTAATAACCCGAACAGGTTGTTAGCTCTCTTATTAACCCTAGCTACACTCAGATTGGGCTAACCCGCTTCTAATGTCAGTTGGCCTTAAGCTTAACGTCTAAATATTTAGATATTTATTCATTTTTCATACTTAAGTATTCATTGTTTGGCGGCCCACATGGGAATCGCTGGTGTAGTAGGATTCTCCTTACTGTTGTCCACCAGCACACAAGCTTCGGATGACAGATCTCAAAGATGACAAAGACGCTTTTGTTTTTTAATATTTTGAACGACCCTCGTCTTTTACTAGCTTGACCGCCCCCTTGTGGTTAAACTATAAAGTGCCATAATGTTGGGGGCGGGGCTAACATCGCCGGATGTGTTGCTCCAGCGCAGCGGAACAGCTGACGACAAAACACGACGTTTGTTTGAGTAGGGTGTCTGCACACCGAGTTCAGCTAAAGGAAAACGCACAACGTTTAAGAGAATACAAAATAAAACGAAGGGTAGAAATACCGTCTGTATATAAACCGAAAGGATCTACATACGGTGAGAAAGTTCCTTCCATATGTTGTCGTGTTACTATCGCTTTTTCCAAACTGGATGAAGTAGCCTACTAATGTTCCATGATAAGACAACGATGGAGCTATATCCATGGATTCCATTCACGTGTAAAGGATTGAATTATGGGATGTGTTGATACCTTTAAATGGGAAACGTTTTTTCAACTAAGGAAAGCTGCCAGTTCAGGATTGATGTAAGACATCATCATGCTATCGCATAGTAGCAGACTTCCGTGGTTGGTTGTGCATTTTTCTGGTCTGCTAAGTTAAATTACAATAATACCACACATCAGCCCACCATCTTTGATCTAGTCGCAGTTTCAAGATGAATTCCCTCTCTAGCTGTGTCTCAAAACTGTGTGAATGAGTGTGAGAACGTGCCTGATAGTTGTGTCTGTTCTGATGGTCTGCTTGGCAGACAGCAGCAGAATGGGCCGCATCTTCCTGGACCACATCGGCGGCACGCGGCTCTTCTCCTGTGCCAGTTGTGACACCATACTGACCAACCGCACCGAGCTCATCTCCACGCGCTTCACCGGCGCTACAGGAAGAGCCTTCCTCTTCAACAAGGTGGGCTCAGTCACTGCAGACAGGACACTGGCAACATGCTTCCTATCAGTAAACAACTGCATAGTTCTGTCGTCCACCTCCCTAAGTAGGTCCAGACACATATTTGTTTGCTGGGAGTTTTTCCTTGTCTTCCTTGAGGGTTTAGGTTGGTTGGGGGGCAGCTCTATGGTCGTATGTGAATCCCTCTGTGACATGCTTGCGTGTAAAAAGGGCTATACAAATACATTTTGATATGTTTGCATGATCTGGTGTCGCCCCGGCCTTGTTACTGATGTTCATCCTTCCCCCAGGTGGTGAACCTGCAGTACAGAGAGGTGCAGGACAGACTGATGCTCACAGGAAGACACGTGGTACGAGACATCAGCTGTAAGAACTGCAACAGCAAGCTGGGCTGGATCTACGAGTACGCCACGGAGGAGAGCCAACGTTACAAGGAGGGCCGCGTGATCCTGGAGCGTGCGCTGGTGAGAGAGAGCGAGGGCTTCGAGGAGCACGCTCCCTCAGGGATCTCCTTACAGCCCAGCACCCCAGATAACTGCTCCCTCGTGGGCTAGCAGCTCCGTCAGCGAAGGGTCCCGTTGAGATGATCGTGTGCATCTTCTCACTTAGTGTTAGTCTTAGAGGAGCCCGCCCAGGCGCTCGTACGGCAGACACACACAGCAGATAAACCACCCTGTCAGCTCCCAGTGGGTGGGTGACTGTGCAGATCACTGCTCAGTCTGTGTGTGGAGGTGTGGGTGAAGAGGTTTGAGCTTAGACAGACGCTCTCTCACCTCACACTGTCACATGATCCCAGCGGCCGATTCACTGCTGACATTAGCTGATGCAGTTGGTTGGTTTTGTTCAGAGATTAAACGGTGTAATTCCAAATGAGTTATGGGTGTATATATCCAATTGGATACCTTTCACTTTACATTTCAACTTAGCTCTTATTTGGATGTGTTAGTATTGAGTTTGAATTCGATTCTGTCATGTTTGTATTTGACCATCCTTCTCCCTTTATACAGATGGCAGATCTCAAGCTGCTGTCATATCCTAGATCAGACTGGACTACATATTCTATTTACCGTTCAAACCCATGATGGCTTTATTCGATTTTTTATGATTGACCCTGTCCAGGTACCCATTTATATCTGTTTGACATCACTTTGAGACTTTAATAAAGTGACAAATCTGAATGAACATGAATCAGACTCGAGTATCATATATCCTCTGTAAGAAGTCCTGATGTTTTAATGATCAAATGAAGAGGGAAACAGTTCACATCCTCTAATCCACTTTATTCTTCCTCAGCGAAAATGAAACTTAATAAAATAAGAGAAAATGGAACAGAATTATGTTCTTTTTATACATTTAACTAAATATGCAGCTCTATGCTAGTGTGTAAGTAAATCAAAACAATATATGGTTAAATAAAATTTCTTTTAAGATACAGAAAGATACTCATTGTTTCCCCATAAGCTCTCAGGAGAACAGGTCTCAAATGATAAACTAGGTCTTAAACTACCAGCCACGTCATCTCTCCTCACCGCCGCTCTCTTCATCCTTCACTCTCCTCTCAGCATTGAGGTGGTTGGTGAGCCAGAAACAGAGAAGAAGAGAGAGTGACTGAGGATCAGCGCAGCTGCGTGACTTGCAGGGAAGAAGAAGAAGAGAGGCTGAAACAGAAATGATTGGAGCACAAACTCCCAGGAGAGATTGTGTACATGGGTAAAGATAAAAGAGAGGGCTGGGCTATTACAAGGAGAACACAGAAACCACTCATTCAAAGGGAAGGCAGAGATGGAAAAGGGCTCCGCTCCGGAGGTTCCGTGTGACTGAGTCCGTTTGTTCAGTGTCACTGTCCGGTCCAGCTGAACACAGGGGTGGGGCGCACCATCTCTCTCTGGGCTCGGCGGCCAGCGAGTTAAACAAAGCTGACGACAGTTCATCGAAACAAACATGGCCACACGAGAACTGAGGCAGAGGGGGACATCCTTACTCTACACGTACGTACACACACACGCACACACACACACACACACACTGAGGTTCAATCCAATGCCATGCAGGAGCCAAACCATTGGTTGATTGGGCAGGAGGGAGGAGGGTGAGGGATGGAGGCGGGGGGGGGTGATAACCTGAAGAGAGGCCACAGGACAGCGTTCCGTTCCCCCATGACGGAGTACTGGAAACCTGCTGACCACTAAGGGCCCAGTAAATTCAGACGGGTCATTTTAATCATGTTCTGGAGCGGTCTTCTCTTTCAACTAATCATAAAGTAATGGAGCTGTAGGGGAGCGGGGAAGGGGTGATCAAACTGACCCGTCCTTCTTTACAGGAACCCCCCCTGAAGACTGGGTGAGTTAAGGCTGTGTGAAGATGCCAGACTGAGTGAGGCCCCACAGCTCGCCACGGGGGCCACGGGGGCCACGGGGACCACGGGGGCCACGGGGACCAAGATGGCGCAGTCCAGAATACGGTCCAGACGGCGTCCCATGAAGGGATCAAGACTTTACAGGACTGTGTTCGAGCTCACAACCAGAATTGGGGGGGCATGTCCGAGCTAATGCGACCATGCTATTTCCCTCCTCAACCCCCCACTCCCTCCCCTTGCCCCTCCCTCCCTCCCCATACCCCCTCCCCCCCCACCACCCCCACCCTCTCTCTCTAAGTGCCTCCTCTCTGATTGGCTGGGTCGTGCGGGCGCTCAGGAGCACTCCTCCCCGATGCGCTGGCAGGAGCGGCCCACCTTGCGCTCCAGCTTCACCATCTTCAGGACGGCCTCCTCACGCCCGCGGCCCAGGTGGTCGAACAGACAGTCGTGCTGCTCGGGGAGCCTGTGGAGCATGCAGAACACGTAGCCTGGGGAGGGAGGGAGAGAGAGGGAGAGGGAGAGGGAGAGGGAGAGGGAGAGGGAGAGGGAGAGGGAGAGGGAGAGGGAGAGGGAGAGGGAGATCAGGAAAGGGAAACAGAACAACATCATGGAAGATGAGTATGTGAAAAGCTAAGCCCGTATGTTAGACTGTGACTGGAGGGTTGTGGCGGTTAGGGTTAGGGTCAGACTGGTTGTGGTGTTACTGACCACAGCGACATGATCCCAGTTCCTGCTGCACCAGCTCTAGTTTGGTTTGGCAGCGAAAGCAGCGCCGGCGGTTCTTCTGCTTGGGCCCCCCCCCGCAAGGCTCCTCGCTCCCCCCCGCCTCCTCCTCCTCCGTCCGGGCTCGCTTCTCCGGAGATGCCTCGCTCTCAGACCCTGAAGCTGGACACAAGCAACAACGTCACACCAAGCCCAGTCAGGACGTCCGTCAGCTGGGTGCAGGGTGGGACGGCAGGCCTGTACCTGAGGCGTAAGGACGTTTGGCTGTACCTGAGTCGTAAGGACGTGTGGCTGTACCTGAGTCGTAAGGACGTGTGGCTGTACCCGAGTCGTAAGGACGTTTGGCTGTACCCGAGTCGTAAGGACGTTTGGCTGTACCTGAATCGTAAGGACGTTTGGCTGTACCTGAGTCGTAAGGACGTTTGGCTGTACCCGAGTCGTAAGGACGTTTGGCTGTACCCGAGTCGTAAGGACGTTTGGCTGTACCTGAGTCGTAAGGACGTGTGGCTGTACCTGAGTCGTAAGGACGTTTGGTGGGAGTGCACAGCGTGCCCTGGGCCGTCTCTGTGCACGACACACCTGGGAGAGAAGAAAACAAATGTTGTTCAGAGCGAGCGACGGCAATGACGTAAGTGACAGGTGTGACACCCTGGGGCCCAGCCTGACAGTGTGACGGCAGAGCCACCTCAGGATAGGCAAGCCTGTTAATACAACACAACTGTGTCTGTTAAAAACAGACAGAGTTGTGAAACTTAAACAGCAGGTTCTGTCCTGCTGACAGATCAGTATATGCCTCTCCCTTTAACAATGCACCATTTACATTTCTTTGGTGAAAACAACAACACTAAAACGTATACAGTATGTAATATGAAAGGAGATGGTCTGTGGACTTGTTGACAGATGGTTGGAGCGTCTGTTGTTCCTATGTAGGCCAGGCATCGAGGTGCCAGCACCGGAGCCACGGCACCATCCCTCCGGCACACATAGCAGCCGGCCGTCACCGCGGCCGCCCCAGCAGTGGGAGATCCTCCATGTGAAGCTTACAGGCTTCGCTCTTTACCCCGACGCTACGCGACCAGCGACATACAGCAGCGGTCAAGAGACGTCTAGGTCCTAGTGTGAGTGACGCCATGCTAGCTTCTCAGTGTGAGTGACGCTATGCTAGCTTCTCAGTGTGAGGGATGCTATGCTAGCTTCTCAGTGTGAGTGATGCTATGCTAGCTTCTCAGTGTGAGGGATGCTATGCTAGCTTCTCAGTGTGAGTGACGCTATGCTAGCTTCTCAGTGTGAGTGACGCTATGCTAGCTTCTCAGTGTGAGTGACGCTATGCTAGCTTCTCAGTGTGAGTGACGCTATGCTAGCTTCTCAGTGTGAGTGACGCTATGCTAGCTTCTCAGTGTGAGTGACGCTATGCTAGCTTCTCAGTGTGAGTGATGCTATGCTAGCTTCTCA
Organism: Mallotus villosus; assembly: GCA_903064625.1. NCBI lineage: Eukaryota > Metazoa > Chordata > Actinopteri > Osmeriformes > Salangidae > Mallotus > Mallotus villosus. The sequence goes on from CAEFZP010004960.1 coordinate 134,436, forward strand.
GTGTGAGTGACGCTATGGTAGCTTCTCAGTGTGAGTGACGCTATGCTAGCTTCTCAGTGTGAGTGACGCTATGCTAGCTTCTCAGTGTGAGGGATGCTATGCTAGCTTCTCAGTGTGAGTGACGCTATGCTAGCTTCTCAGTGTGAGTGACGCTATGCTAGCTTCTCAGTGTGAGTGACGCTACGCTAGCTTCTCAGTGTGAGAGACGCTATGCTAGCTTCTCAGTGTGAGTGACGCTATGCTAGCTTCTCAGTGTGAGTGACGCTATGCTAGCTTCTCAGTGTGAGTGACTCTATGCTAGCTTCTCAGTGTGAGTGACGCTATGCTAGCTTCTCAGTGTGAGTGACGCTATGCTAGCTTCTCAGTGTGAGTGACGCTATGCTAGCTTCTCAGTGTGAGTGACGCTATGCTAGCTTCTCAGTGTGAGTGACGCTATGCTAGCTTCTCAGTGTGAGTGACGCTATGCTAGCTTCTCAGTGTGAGTGACGCTATGCTAGCTTCTCAGTGTGAGAGACGCTATGCTAGCTTCTCAGTGTGAGTGACGCTATGCTAGCTTCTCAGTGTGAGGGACGCTATGCTAGCTTCTCAGTGTGAGAGACGCTATGCTAGCTTCTCAGTGGGGTTCAAACCAGTGGGTTTCTCCCAGGTCACCAACTTACCCTCCTGTGTGCCAGAGAACACAGGGAGAGGATCATCGCTTGGCGGTTGGTCGGAGCCACTGGGCTGAGACGAAAGGGACTGGCTACTGAGGCTGCTACTCTCGCTACTGAAGACGGCTGATTGGCTACTCCCAGAGGCGGGGGCGGGCTTAGGGGCACAGTCCTCATCTGGCTGCTTTTTCTGGATATCTGAAGAAGAAAGAAGAAGGAGAAGAACAATCAAAATGTTGGTCGACACTGTTAATGAGTGGCGCTCTGTCATCAGCACTGCTCCAACACTGACGATCAAATGACATGCATGTGAGGGCCAACGTCGCCCAGACCCAGACATTGGGACATGGAAGAGAGTGACATCACCACACATTCACCATCCCTTCTCTGTGTAAGACTCTCTGCAAGGTTCAGCAGAACTGGGACCACCAGAACGGATAAGCAGCGCTGGTGAGCTCCTGTGTTCTGATCTGAGAGAAGCTGTTTCCTGTGACGCCAGAACGGACCTCAGGTCTCTCCACGCTTCTCTCCCTGGTTACCATGGACACGGCCAGAGTTCCAGCACACACTGTACCAGGCCTCCCAGGAGCTAGCCACAGAAACTTCAGACATTATCTCCATTTTAGATCCTCGACAGCCCAGTAGCTTCCTGACGAGCCTCATGCTTTCCCTGTCGTCTGGAACTCAACTGGGCCCTTCAGTCCTGCTCTGCGTTTGGCTGTGTTTTAGCCTGCGGTGTTTGTGATTAGCTCGTGTTGGTGAGCTGTGAGGCAGCCACATGACGGCCATCTGTGGCCCTAAGCTCCTCCCATCTGTGGCCCTCAGCTCCTCCCATCTGTGGCCCTCAGCTCTTCCCATCTGTGGCCCTAAGCTCCTCCCATCTGTGGCCCTAAGCTCCTCCCATCTGTGGCCCTAAGCTCCTCCCATCTGTGGCCCTGAGCTCCTCCCATCTGTGACCCTGAGCTCCTCCCATCTGTGGCCCTAAGCTCCTCCCATCTGTGGCCTTGAGCTCCTCCCATCTGTGGCCCTAAGCTCCCCCATCTGTGGCCCTAAGCTCCTCCCATCTGTGGCCCTAAGCTCCTCCCATCTGTGGCTCTGAGCTCCTCCCATCTGTGACCCTGAGCTCCTCCCATCTGTGGCCCTAAGCTCCTCCCATCTGTGGCCCTAAGCTCCTCCCACCTGGTCTCTCAGGTACACAGACGGGCCTGAAACAGTCAGCCACTGTCCAGACATACAGAAGTGTGACGTACTGACTGCAAAGCCCACCAGAATACTCACCAGAAAAGCACTTGGAGCAGAGGTCCATGGTTTTACTTGACCTGGAAAGAGACAGAAAAGCAGGTTAAAAACAGACGGTCTAAATGGCCTTCATTCAAATGGGCAGTAATGCCCCCTGATACACAATTCCTTAGTCTGACCAATCATTTCTTCTCATTTGCCACAACATGACAGACAGGGCCAATCAGACTCCTCCTTTTCAGCTCTCCTCTCTAGAGCTTCCATCCTGACCCACTTCTGGAGCCAGACAGACATAGGAGGTTTCCATGGCTACATGGAGTGAGTGATAACAAACGGATGATGACAGAAAGTCATCTTAGGGCAGGAGGGAGGAGGAGGGAGGAGGAGGGAGGAGGAGGGAGGAGGAGGGAGGAGGAGGGAGGAGGAGAAGTGTCAACTGTTCAACAGGAAGTAGTATAAGGTAGCCATGAAACATATATTTGGTAAAGAATGAGTAAGCGGCACACACTGCAGTCTTTTGATGTTATCTGTAAGTGTGGAACAAGCAGACGCAGGAGGGAGGTGACCGAACGTGCAAGAGCCGATCCTAAGGACTCCTGGGACAACAGAACCACCTCTTTATCAAACACCAGGGTTCTAACACATGACGCTACATTCACAACTTCAGTCGTCGTCAATTACGGGAAAAATTAAGAATGAATAAATAAACAAGATCAGTATGTGGAAATCTCAGGTCAGGGTCCACAGGCCGTATTTGTTTTTTGTTTTCCTGTTTGGTCATTGATGATACAGTAACACTCGCTGTCATACACTGTTCACAATATAATACAAATATATATAATTCCTCAGCATCTATGGTTTACATTTCCTTCCACCTAACACACGCTTTTCTCCAACATTCCATAAACTCCATCCCTTTATGACATCATACTTCAGAGGGACGTTCTTCTTCTGGACCTCTCCAACACCCTCTTTAAAACACCAAACAATGTCCTTTACTGGGCCAGTTCAGTCAGCTGTGTGCTGTGAACATGGGACAGGCTGGAACTCCAGAGGGGCTTCAGCCTTTGTGCCTGCAGGAGGGAATGTGACCAATGCAGGATCACAAATGACCTGGGCTACACTAGAGTCCGAACCCTGAACGCCTGTTAGGACACTGTGTGACACTGTGTGACACTGTCACTCTCATGAACACATGTAGAGATGATACCTGAGGCCAGGAACCTTGCATACCCTAAAATAAAAGGTTTTATTTTTAGGTATATACCTTCAGCCATATTGATATCCTCTGCGTTAATTTTACCAGCGATGAAATGGCTCGAAATAGGAGTGCAGCATATTCATCCTAGATACCCATGAACTAGCACAAGATGATGTGGTGGGGGGCAGTCCGAATATTTACTCAAATTCCAGTTACAACACGGCAAGTAAACGCCACAAAAACAGTGCCAGTAATTAAAACGACTTACACAAAAAGCACAGTTTCTGGTTTCTATCTAAAGGAGGCTTGTGAGGAGTTTTAAGTGACAAGCTTTTGACACACAAAAAAAAGCAGGTGTTGTCCTTGGGCATGTGTAATAAACATGTCAACTGCATCACCTGACATTGACAGGTGTGAGGGGGTCCTTAGATTGACTTGAGAGCAACTAGGGGGGAACACCCCAATATCCTCTGTGTGTGTGTGTCTCAGTCATAGTAGAATACACCCACACCACACATCCTATTCTTTAAATAGTGTTCAAATGAAATAAAATAAATACATCTATTATTTTGTAGGCTACTCAATACGTTGTAATACTGCCAAATGCTTACAAAGACTGAAAATATAACTGGATAACTGTATTCAATCCGAAACATTCCACAACTAGACAATATCGAATGAAGGGAAAATTGTTGCCAGTAGGTACTGTGAAGTATCATCTGTAGCCTACTAATAGAGTTACCGTTTCAACTAGACTTCAGGCTTTAGGAAACATCGGGCACATTTCTTATGTTATAATACATTTCATTGACAACAAATGTGAGCAGGTGTGACAGAAAATACTAGGGTGGTCACACAAGGAAAATACAATACGATAGAAATGAATAGGTTTCCAGATCTCAACTTCTCCCAACCCCCACCCGGCCTGCACAACAGAACAACAATGGGTTTATGCTAACATTTACTTCCTCACCCATTATATCGCTTAATACAAGCAAGATTATGGAAAATAAAATGCAACGTCTTACCCCCAAAATCCACATGGACACCGAGGTGGTAAACTTGGTGGATTTCTGCGTTCGCTACCAGTATCCCCCATGACTTAAAATTAGAAGTCTACGCGAGGCTGGGGATGAGACAAGGGCCTACTCGTTATGAGAATCTTCGGTAAACTAAAAGTTGAAAATATCCTCTTCTAGAAATAATCCCCAGTCGAACCGGACCGGGAGTTGGAATGTCTTGCCGACACGAGCGGCCACAGAAAACCAAACGTTCCGAACAACTCCGTTTGGATTGATTGATCATCCAAGTGTCCTCACGGGACGCAATCAGCTGGGTCTCGACTACGACTAAACAGCCAGGGAGGGGTGTCGAATCGCTTTGTCCAACCTGTAACCTAAAACAAACAAAAAACACATAGGACTTCCATGTAATATCGATAAGCAAATGTTGCAAGCGCTGTATCAACAAGCCTTTTCGAAATAATCCTTCTTACCATTCGTTCTTTTCCTCTCAACACAAGGTGCTACGTCCCTGTCTATGGGACCACCCAGTCTATGCTGTCCGATAGGGGCAAAGCCAAACTGTATACAAAGTAAGCAGGTCACAGTGTTTTAACTCGTCATGGACCTCAAAACCGTGTCATACTAGAATGTAGGTTATCACACAGACCAAGCCTACAGCTTCCGAATTGTTCCTTTTGTGAAACCTGTAAGTAGAAAATTAATTATTTAGTAGCACTATGATCTTATCTTAACAGCTACATCGAACATACTGTACAGTGTGTGCCTATGTACATCCAAAAACGTGTACATTTTATACCTTTAGATTTAAGATATATTCTTGATTTATTTAATCAAACATATTTTGAGAAAATGTTGCAGATATAACACACAGCAACGTCCCACAACTTGTAATACAGAATCATTCAGGTGTTTATTGCTGCTGGTATGGGAGGGTATAAAATTCAGTTCAGAGGCTGACCAAACATTGATTATTAATCAACAAAGTTAAAGCAATTCATTTGGTCTTTAGTCTACTGATTTCTAGGGCATTTGAAGTCACACACACACAACACATTTTTATCAATGGAGATCTGCAAATTACATTTGATCAACAACCATTGTTAGAAGTGAGACAATTACAAAACTTTGCTAGATATCTGCATTAAGAAAGGGACCCTGTACGGTAATGGCAGTGATATAGAAAATCTAATCAAATAAATAAACCCTCAACAATGACAATAATTCCTATCACACACTACAGAAACACAACAAACTTAAATCTATTCAAGGGAGACAAAAAAAATACAAAGATATATCGGGAATCTGTTTTCTACCTAATCTAGAGTAAAGTCAAAGTCCAGCCTTGGCTCCATGTCATGCTAACAGCGGGGAGTCCAGACATCACACAGCTTGTTACCAGCAGAGACATCTCACAGCTTGTTACCAGCAGAGACATCTCACAGCTTGTTACCAGCTGAGACATCACACAGCTAGTTACCAGCTGACATCACACAGCTTGTTACCAGCTGAGACATCACACAGCTTGTTACCAGCTGAGACATCACACAGCTTGTTACCAGCTGAGACATCACACAGCTTGTTACCAGCTGAGACATCACACAGCTTGTTACCAGCTGAGACATCTCACAGCTTGTTACCAGCAGAGACATCTCACAGCTTGTTACCAGCTGAGACATCACACAGCTTGTTACCAGCTGAGACATCACACAGCTTGTTACCAGCAGAGACATCAGCTTGTTACCAGCTGAGACATCACACAGCTTGTTACCAGCTGAGACATCACACAGCTTGTTACCAGCTGAGACATCACACAGCTTGTTACCAGCTGAGACATCAGCTTGTTACCAGCTGAGACATCACACAGCTTGTTACCAGCTGAGACATCTCACAGCTTGTTACCAGCAGAGACATCTCACAGCTTGTTACCAGCTGACGGCACACAGCTTGTTACCATGATGGCACTGTGAAGGAAGTTCATGGATTCGTAGGAATCAGATAAGTGACACCAAAAACGAAGCAAAGAAAATGACTGGTAAAATAAAATATATAATGTATTAATAAACAGAGAAATATTAACTGTTGTGATAAATCAGAACAAATTAACACCAAATCATGGTCAACAATAGACTTGAACAATGAGTCCAGTACAGCACAAACAGAACTATGACCAGCAGAACTATGACAAACAGAACTATGACCAGCAGAACTACGACCAGCACTCTTAGAGGTCAGATAAACCCAGAGAATGTCACAGTAATATATACCGTATGTGTTCAAACAGCAATAACAGTGACCACTCAGCCAAACGGGGCCAGTAGATTGTATGAACATCTTCCTACAGTAAATACAGAGACTTAAAGTGCCAAATATCAGCTGCTCTTAGTAAAGAGTCTTCAAATATACTGTGTTCTCAGCTCCAGTGCATAATCTGGTGCACTGCTTCTCTCCAATCCAATAACAGTGCGAATTACTTCATTACCTTTTGAAGCCAAACATTCAAGTGCTTTGCCACATATAGATACAGGTGTGTCAAGCCTTTGACCTACACACACAAGAGGGGACTTACTCTGCAACACTTTGATTCTGACAAGTGCCAATAAATTACTATTAGATATCACAAACAGTACAAACCAAAGAGTTGAACTATTTGTAAATGCTAACCGTTACAGTTTATTTACAGACTTAGGAAAAAAAGATTAGGTAGCATTATTGCCAACATCACTATAGTGATCCTAGTATTTGGACAGTTAGACTTCCTGGCTGTAGTACCTGGCCAGTATCGACACTGAGAAGTGCCTCGTAGTACCTTTGCACTGGCTTAAATGTGAGCAAGTATCTTCACAGTAAAGTATGAATTCATTGTATTCTATAAACATCTTTCTCTTCATTCGGTGTCAAATCAGACAGGACTAGATCCCCCTGGAGTCTAAAAACTACCGCAATCGATGTACAATTCTTGTTAACATTTTCGAGATAGCTATAGACTTAGAAGTGTTATTATCAAAATATTTGCTTTTAGCAGCATGTTCCGGCTGGTAAAAAGCCTGTGCAAAAATGACGTCTTGCGTTTTCCTCCGAGAGAATAGTGAGGACTTGTCCTAGTGCTGTGGCTGTGAGGATGAGGAGGGAGAGGAGGGGGAGGAGGAGGAGGAGGCCTGGGAGGGCAGTGAGGACTTGTCCTAGTGCTGTGGCTGTGAGGAGGAGGAGGGAGAGGAGGGGGAGGAGGGCTTGTCCTAGGGCTGTGACTGTGAGGAGGAGGAGGAGGGAGAGGACTTGTCCTAGGGCTGTGGCTGTGAGGAGGAGGAGGAGGGAGAGGAGGGGGAGGAGGAGGAGGAGGCCTGGGAGGGCAGTGAGGACTTGTCCTAGGGCTGTGGCTGTGAGGAGGGAGAGGAGGAGGAGGAGGAGGGAGAGGAGGGGGACTTGTCCTAGGGCTGTGGCTGTGAGGGAGAGGAGGGGGAGGAGGAGGAGGAGGGAGAGGAGGAGGAGGAGGAGGAGGAGTTGTCCTAGTGCTGTGGCTGTGAGGAGGAGGAGGAGGGAGAGGAGGAGGAGGAGTTGTCCTAGGGCTGTGGCTGTGAGGAGGAGGAGGAGGGAGAGGAGGGTGAGGAGGAGGAGGCCTGGGAGGGCAGCAGGCTGTGGGAGCGTGAGGGCCGAGGAGGTCGAGGCTGCAGGGAGACGGACTCTGAAGCCTCCTGTCCTGGACTTCCCTCTTTCACATCCGTGTCCAACTGGGCCGGACACTCAAAGTGAACACAGTGAAACACCTGCAAGGCAAGCGAGAGGAAGTGAGGTAGTGAATCAAGAGAGGAACATGCTAGGGTGTAGAAGACCTGGTGAGGGGTGGGATGTGCAGCCTGACCTCGTTGGCTGTGTTATGAGTTCCCACGATGCGGATGAAGGAGGCAGGCTGCTGGTCGAACTTGAGGGTCTGCCAAGATCTACAGAAAGACATCATGGTGTCAAGTGACAATCAATGGAGAAGGGTTCGCTTATTTTAATTCATTCGTTCATAAAATGTTTTACACCAGAACGGCACGACTTTGTAAGTCACAGTGAGTGAGTGACAGGATGACGGTGTGCGGCAGAGCCAGAACTGTTGGTGTGTGTGTGTCACATGACAAGACTCACCGACACGTCACCTTGGTGCGATCCACCACCTTGGTCCACTGCTGCTGATTGGTGGAAACCTCGATGTAGTAACTGTAGGAGCGCTCGTCACAGTCCCACAGGAGGAGCCTAACCAGAGAGCACACCTCACTTGATTATGCCTACTGTATGTGCAGACACAGTGTACATGCATTCGCTTGACCACACAGACACACACACACACACACACAGACACACACACACACACACACACAGACACACACACACACACACACACAGACACACACACACACACAGACACACACACACACACAGACACACACACAGACACACACACAGACACACACACAGACAGACACACACACACACACACACACACACACACAGACACACACACAGACACACACACAGACACAGACACACACACACACACACCTCAGAGAGCCTACGGTGTAGGGCTGGGCCAGCTGGATGACGACGGCCCCAGAGCCCAGCTGGTGGCAGGTGTAGCCTGAGTCCCAGTCATAGTTTCTGGTGTCTCCGTTGAGCAGGGCGTTCCTGCTGCGACTCACACCCTCCACCACACTGGAGCAGGCTGCGATGGTGGCCACGTTCTCACTGGGCACTACAAGCAGGAGGGAGGGGGTGGGACGCAGGGAAGCAGGACAGAATATCATTGGTTGGTACGGGTACAAAGGGATGTAGATGATTAGAAGGAATGGTTCTCATTTGAAGAGATGAGAATAGAGATGATAACTTGGTGTGGGCGATCTCTGTTAGAAATAACATTTGGATAACAGTTGGCTTACCTAGAAGACCCTTTTCGAGGGTGAAGGGACGGTTGGTGAACATGCATTCAAAAGCCACTAAATGGAAGACCTTGTTGACAGTGTTGTGGGTCCCCACGATGCGCACATACCTGGGATACAAAGACACACTGCTGTGAAACTGTAATCAGCCACGGCCCCCTAACCAGCCCTCTAACCAGGCACGGCCCCCCAGCCTGCCCCCTACCCGGCCCCCCAGCCTGCCCCCTACCCGGCCCCCCAGCCTGCCCCCTACCCAGCCCCCCCAGCTTGCTCCGGCCAGACCAAGGAGGTTTGTGTGTTCATGTTTACCTGCACACACGAGGAGTAAAGAAGAGGTTCTGCCAAGAGCGACACAGGAACTTGGAGTGATCCACCACACGCACCCAGTCCAGCTCGTCCATCGACACCTCAATGTAGTAGGAGTACGACCTGCACAGGAAGAGGAACAGAAGAAGAACGTAAGGTGAAAACCTCATACAGAGATGTTCAACATAAATCACTGTGTACACTGGTTTAGTAAAAAAGGGAGGGGGGAGGGAGGGGGGAGGGAGGGAGGGGGGAGGGAGGGGGGAGGAGCCTCACCTGCTGTCTCGGTCCCACAGCAGGATGCGGATGTGGTTGATGATGGAGGACTGTCCCAGCTTCACCTGGATCCCAGCCCGGCCGTCCTCCTCGATGGGGTGCCTGGAGAAGCCGTGGTCCAGGTCGTAGTTCTGGGTGTCCCCGTCCAGCAGGGCGGACTTCAGCTCCCCCTTCACCACCTGGGCGCCGTACTTCATGGTGGCGATGTTCTCCTCCGGGGCTGAGAGACGGGAGACAGCACATGATCAGGAAACAACAGGCAGTCTGGTTCTGTTGAAGATCACAGACCCGCCCACAAGATCGCCCACAGGACCGCCCACAGAACCGCCAACAGAACCGCCCACAAGATCGCCCACAGAACCTCCCACAAGATCGCCCACAGAACCTCCCACAAGATCGCCCACAGAAACCGCCAACAGAACCGCCAACAGAACCGCCCACAAGATCGCCCACAGGACCGCCCACAGAACCGCCCACAGAACCGCCAACAGAACCGCCCACAAGATCGCCCACAGAACCTCCCACAAGATCGCCCACAGAACCGCCCACAGAACCTCCCACATAACCTCCCACAGACGAGCTGACTGTGTGGATGACACCCAGCGGGACTCACTGAGCATGCCCCGGTAGTTGAGGTCCATGTCCCTGCTCTCGGAGCGGATCTTGATGGCGTCCAGCAGGTCGTCGGGGCTGAGCAGGCCGGAGGGACGCACCACGTTCAGCATCTCAGCCAGGCTCATGAGAGGAAGCCTCACCGCTGACATCACTTCCTGCGTGGCGGCCGCCTCTCCGTTGTGACGACACCAGCGACACAGTGCCTGGAAGACCTCCTTCTCGCTGGCGGCGAAAGAGTCCCTCCGCACCACGGTCAGAACAGCCGTCTACTCAGGGAACAACAACAACAAGAGATTCAAGTTTAGTCCAGGGGGCGGGGTTTAATAGAAGACATGTTGATGCCATGTCTACAGTCTTATCTCCCTGGTTACCTTGGAGAGCGTGAGGAAGGCATCTGACGCCAGGACCTCGGGGGCGTGTCGGTCTATATACCCACAGCAGGCCGCGCTGAGCGTGCTCAGACAGTACAAGCTGGCCACGTCAAACACCAGGCACACGTTGTGTGTGTGTAAGATGGTGCGCAGGAACTCGGAGGTGGAGTCCTCTAGTGGCTGGAGGCCGTAGCGATGCGCCAGACCCAGGAAGTCCAGAAGCACGTCCTCGCGTGCGGAGCTGAGGCTGGCTCGGCCTGTGTACAGGTAGTGCAGCAGCATGGAGAAGGCCTCGGGCCTGGTCTCCTCCAGACACACCTCACCCAGCGCCTGGGACTCCTTCATACCACCGTACAGGAGAGCCCTGGAGGTCAAGCAGAGCAGGCTGTCATCGTCTCATTGGACACTGGATTACCTTGTGCTTTGTAATTAACAAGCTGGCAGTTGGTTGATTGAGCTTTCTAGAACCAGGGGAAGTTCTAGATAATTTCAAACGGGGGGAGGGAGAGGGGCAAGCTGGGGCCAGTTGTACTGTTCGAGGGGCCAGTTACATTAAAAAGTATAATTTGCCATTTGGTTTTCTTCACTGCATTGCAGGCATTAACAGGAAAAAGAACATGTTTATAATTATTCAGACTTTACATATAGGGGGGCAACAACAGGTCCAAGCTTGTTTTCCCCCTTACAACCGCCCCTGTAGTCTAGAACCCAAAGTCAGATGCACAACAGATGGGAACAAAACGAGAACCCTCTGAATAATCCCAGAACAAGATACCAACCTGAAGTAGTGGCAGCGCGCGGCCAGGATCACGCGATGGGCTGGGAACCGTTTCTCTTCCACAATGAACGTGACATCACTGTACTCTTCACCTGGCACGAGCACCCCAAGCTGCTCGGACAGCAGGTGGATGTGATCGATCTCCGAAACCGAGGCCAGCGGACGCAAAGGGTGACTATTACTCATTATAATAGTATTCCACGATCACATCTGCAACAAGGGCGTTATTTTGTCATGGTTAATGTTAGTAAATGTGTGGTATGAATATATACATGTTTGATCTGATATGGACGTTTTAAAACTAGAAAAGGTAGCTTATGGTTTTACTTTTATTTGTATTTTACTAGTGCCAGTATCATCTTGCTATATGTCTTAAGTAGGAGCTTTCAACGATGCCATAATGTATGACTCATACATCTAATCCATCATCCAATTATTGTGGAGTTTTATCTGTTACAATGGGAGGGCTGGTAAAGAGTAATTTAGACTAATTGGCATGTAGAAAGTGCAACCGTCCCTGCTGTTGCTACACTAGCTTACATGTCAGCTATAGAGTACAGGACGCTAGAGTTGCGCTGACGTTAATAGCGGTTAGCTAGACTAGCTTACTCATGTATATATCTACATAACAAACACTACATACTGACAGTTGAGGAAACTGGAAAACACGTCATGACAGACCAGTTAGTCTGTCTAACTAGCGTGCCTACTAGCTTTAATTAATGGGCTGTTCCGAGTACACAATGTTAATTACATATCTTGACAAGCTAGACACATAAACCGTTCTGGTCACGACACAAGCGTTACAGTGTAGTTATTGTGGCGCTTGTGTCTAGCTACTGTACGTCCTAACTGAGACATTTCGTTATAGCAACTTCAACTACAGTAGCCTAGGCTACCGAGTACCGAGCACCAGAACCAACAGTTTCATCAATCCATGCTCTGCTAGCTGTCCCGTATAATAATATATACTAAAGCTGGTAATAGCCAAACAATCTTTTTATTGAAATTCAATTCAGTTATATTTCTGCCAGCTACACAATGTTGTTAGCACTACTAGCTAACCGAAACCGCAGTTTGGGTTTCAGTCGCGTGACGTACCAGGCAGCTCAATCGACGAGTCCTCCTTCTTCGTTCGACTTACTTTTGTCTATAGACAATTGTTTATTTCCAAAATATATAGTCCAAATGTAGTTTGTCCTACTATATACTTCACAGGTTCGTTGTTATACTAAATAAGTTGTCAAATTCTGCATCTGCACACCTCCACCACCACAACAACACGAAAGGGTCATAACACGGATGTGATTCAGGACAGTTTCATTCACAGAAAAAAGGCGCCCTCTGCAGACTGAAACCAGTTTAACACAAACGGCCATAAAAATAAACGTGTTTATTTGGCCTACAAAATAAATGTGTTTGCATTTATGGAAATTCTGCCCAGTACAGCGGTGCTTGTAAAGTTTCCCTGTGCCCTAAAATGTATCATTTACAGTTCTTTCATAGGCCTGCATATTCAGAATCATAGATGCAATGAAGTCAAATCCCACAAAATGTAAGGTCTACTCTGTCATTAAAGGGACCATGTTGTTTGGACTTAAAATCTCAATCCAGTATCCGTCAGGGTCCTGTATGAAAGCCAGTCCCTTCATTTTACCTGTAAGACAAGGAACATGGCACTGGTATCAACTAAAGAAGACATCCCAACTGTCATTTATTGTCTTTAGTTTGTGAGAAACATACCCTGATCTGGTTTCTTGACAAATGTTACTCCTTGTTCTTCAAATACTTTACAGGCTGCATAGACATCAGGTACAGCAATACCGATGTGTCCTGCGTACAAATGTATTATCAGAGGAAGAGGGACACGGGACAAAGAATGATCAAATATTGATATCTTCAGTATGTACATAATAACATTTGATAATCCTGTGTATTTCCTCACCAAAGCCCCGAGGTTCGGAGTTTCCGTTGTGGTACGAAATGCTGTCATCCAACTCCGAGCCCCAGTTGCTTATAGATGACGCAAAGGACATTTGTTAATGTATTGACTCTGAAAGCTAATAAACCATGAAAGACAGGAAACTACTGAGTCTTAGAGAGGAAATTACATTGAGTTATTTAGCAGACGCTCTTATCCAGAGATACTTACAGTAAGTACAGGGACATTCCCCCCAAGGCAAGTAGAGTGAAAGTGCCTTGCCCAAGGACACAACGTAATTTGGCACGAACCAACATTCCCTAACCGCTCAGCCGTCTGACTCCCAACTACTGTGTCTTAGACAGGAAACTACTGTGTCTTAGACAGGAAACTACTGTGTCTTAGACAGGAAACTACTGTGTCTTAGACAGGAAACTACTGTGTCTTAGACAGGAAACTACAGTGTCTTAGACAGGAAACTACTGTGTCTTAGACAGGAAACTACTGTGTCTTAGACAGGAAACTACTGTGTCTTAGACAGGAAACTACTGTGTCTTAGACAGGAAACTACTGTGTCTTAGACAGGAAACTACTGTGTCTTAGACAGGAAACTACTGTGTCTTAGACAGGAAACTACGTGTCTTAGACAGGAAACTACGTGTCTTAGACAGGAAACTACTGTGTCTTAGACAGGAAACTACTGTCTTAGACAGGAAACTACTGTGTCTTAGACAGGAAACTACTGTGTCTTAGACAGGAAACTACTGTGTCTTAGACAGGAAACTACTGTGTCTTAGACAGGAAACTACTGTCTTAGACAGGAAACTACTGTGTCTTAGACAGGAAACTACTGTGTCTTAGACAGGAAACTACTGTCTTAGACAGGAAACTACTGTGTCTTAGACAGGAAACTACTGTCTTAGACGGGAAACTACTATGTCTTAGACAGGAAACTACTGTGTCTTAGACAGGAAACTACTGTGTCTTAGACAGGAAACTACAGTGTCTTAGACAGGAAACTACAGTGTCTTAGACAGGAAACTACAGTGTCTTAGACAGGAAACTACTGTGTCTTAGACAGGGAACTACTGTCTTAGACAGGAAACTACAGTGTCTTAGACAGGAAACTACTGTCTTAGACAGGAAACTACAGTGTCTTAGACAGGAAACTACAGTGTCTTAGACAGGAAACTACTGTGTCTTAGACAGGAAACTACTGTCTTAGACAGGAAACTACTGTGTCTTAGACAGGAAACTACAGTGTCTTAGACAGGAAACTACAGTGTCTTAGACAGGAAACTACTGTGTCTTAGACATGAAACTACTGTGTCTTAGACAGGAAACTACTGTGTCTTAGACAGGAAACTACTGTGTCTTAGACAGGAAACTACAGTGTCTTAGACAGGAAACTACAGTGTCTTAGACAGGAAACTACTATGTCTTAGACAGGAAACTACTGTTTTAGACAGGAAACTACTGTGTCTTAGACAGGAAACTACAGTGTCTTAGACAGGAAACTACAGTGTCTTAGACAGGAAACTACTGTGTCTTAGACATGAAACTACAGTGTCTTAGACAGGAAACTACTGTGTCTTAGACAGGAAACTACAGTGTCTTAGACAGGAAACTACAGTGTCTTAGACAGGAAACTACTGTGTCTTAGACAGGAAACTACAGTGTCTTAGACAGGAAACTACTGTGTCTTAGACATGAAACTACAGTGTCTTAGACAGGAAACTACTGTGTCTTAGACATGAAACTACTGTGTCTTAGACAGGAAACTACTGTGTCTTAGACATGAAAGAGCACCTACTGTGTGAGCTCCAGAGTGGCTCTACGAGAAAATGTCCACGCAGTCCTCTCTTTCACGTCCACGGGGATGTCTGTCCTCTCCTCGTACCCCAGGGAGTACAGCGTAAAGGACATGGGGGTGAAGTCTATCTTCTGAAGCAAACTGGAGGGACCACCAATTACAATCAGGACATTGTTGCATTGTGGGTAAATATAGGAGACAAGGTTAATGCAAGCTTTGGGGTACTTCCATAGAGACAAGCTACTGACACTCACGTCATGCCGAGGATGTGGGTGTAAAAGTCTAGGGATTTCACCGGGTCTTTCACCCTGAGATTGGTTTGCTGCATCATGAAGTCCTAAGAGAAACAAGAGAGAGAGAGAGAGAGAGAGAGAGGAGTGGGGGCAAGTTGTTACTTGCCAAAACATGGTCTTGACTAGGCTTTCAACTGCATTCCCACATAAACACAACTCTACAT
>CAEFZP010004960.1:155000-167238 GCA_903064625.1 Mallotus villosus
CCCCGTACAAAACCACCAACTAAGAATTGACAGACCAATTACTTAAATTACAACCATATAACTCTATCAGAAGTTATCAAGATAGCTTCTGAGCATCACTGGAGTTATAACTCACAATGAGCAGCAGAGATCAGTAGAGTCACTAGAACGGATTTGAACAGATTGAACCTGAATTGAACTGTTGGCGCAAAAGGAACCTTGTCTCCTTTTTCTTTTCAGGCGTTTGATAATCGTACCTGTGAAAGGTATCCCATTTTCCCCAGATCATCGTAGGTGATCTCCTGTCTCATCCCAAGAACCTCATCCACCTCTCTCGTCACCCTGGAGAATATAAACATTTCTAATGACAATAAGATGAATACAAATAGGATACATAGAAATGTACTGATGTTTGTAGATTTAAGGGATGTACACATGTAGTGTCACATGTTCAGTCTATCTGCACTGTTTTGCTCACTTTGCTAATATATCTGGTAGTCGTGCCAGTTCCATAATAGCAAAAGCAAGTTGATTTGCTGTTGTTTCTTGTCCTATAAAGAGGAAAAAGACATACATGCAGCACCAGTACAACTAATTATAAATCAGAAACTAAAACATCAGTCTTTCTGTGTAGAAGGGTTTCCTGTAAAGCCTCCCACCTGCGATGAAAAACGTGACAAAGTTGTCCAACATCTGCTCCTCATCCTCTTGATTCATGACTTCCTCTAAAGTCATAAATAAACACAATAAATCCATTGCACCTAATGAACACACGTTTTCAAATCTCTTTGGGAGAAAATGTTATTGTTAGTTTCATGTGAACTGGTTTGTGGAACCTTTGTTAGCTGCTTTGATGATCTGAGTGAGGATGTCTTTAGGAACATCTTCTCCTCTCTGGATGGCCTCCTTCCTCTCGTTAATCCACTCAGCACCTGTGTTCCTCAGCAACAGAGTGGCCTCCTTCACTTCACGGACGAACTTCTGGTTCTTCGGCATGTACTGGAAAAGGGTTGGAGGTAAATTGGTTCAACTCAGTGCTGGAAGTGGACCAGTACTCACTGGTACACTGTACCGACACTTCGACATGTTACTCTTAAGTGCACCAATAAACTCCACGTTTTTGTCTGCATCAAAAAGGATTCCTGGCAAATGCGCTGCATGGTTATAGTGTCTTTTTGTATTAATATGATGTGAGATCCAACAGTAGTAGTAATGGCTGCTTTTTACTCAAGTAGGCTACATCTCAGTCTTTGATTATAAACATGAATATCTGTACTTTTACTCGAGTGAAGGATGTGTACTTTTGGAAACTCTGCCTTTTAGAAGTTAGCATGATAATCTGAATCATGGTTGGATCTCAGGGTCAGTTAGTTTTACCTGGAAGGTGGTATCCCTCAAATACAACACCATCCCTTTCAGACACAACAGTATGGCGTTAGGAAAAGGGGAGTCCTTCTGCTTCAGCAAGTCCAGATCCACTCCAAATGCCACCTGCAATTGACAACATAAATAATGGGGTTAATCGTGATTGGTCGAATGGTCTGTGCTGAAAGCCCTTGACTGGCTAATAGCACCGTACACATGAATGTTTGAATGTTTTCATTTTGATGTTTGTTCCATTATGATTCTTATGTGACAAGAATGTTGAGCCCAGCTCAATTATAGGCTGAATCTAAGATCAATAAAGGAAAGACACATCATTTGATTACTATTATCTGATAGTGACCTGGCCTAACACAACGTAACCTTAGCGATGACATCCAGAGTCACACAGTTGACCAGTTGGTGCATGTTGGCATCTGTGCCACTGTCAGCCAGCTCTCCCAACGTGTCCATCAGTCTCTCTGCCCTCTCATTGAACTGACCCATGAGGCCCCTCAGGTACCTGACAGAGACAAGGAGCCAAGACGTTGTAGGCTTCAAATCTACACATGACGACCTCCATTTTTGTAGTTTTTTTTCTGTGTCAGCTGGAGGTGAAGCTTACAAGCTGCTGAAAGCAGGGTCCATGATACGGCGTTGCTTGTACCACTGTTCATGAGTCTGGGCCGTGACTAAGCCGTTTCCTAGGAACCTAGATGGGAGAGAGGGAGAGGAAACACGATGACAAAGAATATGAATTTTTGGTCCTCAGGGTAAGTCAGAGGTGTAGGTGTGTTTTCAAAAGCAGGTGGGACAGCCTTTTCTATTTATAACTGAGGATGTTGTCTTGCAATATAATATATATTATAGGAAAAATATGTTTAAGTAAATCAAAACAACCATGACAACCCCCAACCACCACAGTGTTCATAATTTATAATAAATAACTGGCTCAGTAGAAAAATGACATATTACTTGTTCGAACAGTGAAACTTTATTTAAGAGGCTCTCACCTTTGTCCAAACAAGCTAAATAGTTTTTTGTAGACCATTTCATCTTTGGGGTATTTAGAAGACATCAGGATATCCTGTGAAGACAAACAAATTGTGTGTTTAAATAACAGAAAACGGGGGAAACAGTGGCGGTTCTAGACAAATTTTACTGGGGGGGCCAAGGTGGGGCCAGTGTTTAATCAGAGGGACACAAATGATATTTAAACATTAAATACTTTAAGTTTGCTTTACATTAAGATCATACAAACGGCTCTGGCTCTTCTTCTATCAGCTCTCTCAATACCTTGATCTGTTTCTCTAACTTATTTACTGGGACAAAAAAAGGCTGAAATCCTTGTTTCAGGATGACTACTAGAAGAAGCAAAATATTCAGTCAGCTCAGGGGGGGGACATGGATATTTTTTACAGGGGAACTGGCCCCTGTAGGCCCCTGTAGGCCCCTGTAGGCCCCTGTAGGCCCCTGTAGGCCCCTGTAGGCCCCTGTAGCCCCTGTAGGCCCCGTAGGCCCCCGTGTAGAGCCGCCCCTGGGAGGACATAAGAAGAAAAAGGGAGTGGACTGTGGTTTTATCCGTTTTTTTCATCCACGGTTCTTGCAGGACAACGTTTTGCTCCACGGTTCTTGCAGGACAACGTTTGCTCTACTTGTTACACAACAAGAAGGTGAAATGCTTTGGGCACGCCTATATGTTACCTTTGTGGCCTCTGGGCAGTATGAGACAAGGCAAACAACATGGAAGGCATTTATCTTGTACACAGGTCCATATTCTTCAGCCCTGTTGGAGAGTGTATTGTCAGTTCGCTAACTTACAGAGAACAAGAGAGGAACGTATATGAGGTCATCTTAGGAGAAAGTTAAATATGATCACAGCACCATGTGACCACGGATCTCACCATTGGAGGAACAAATCGTGTACGACTCGATCTTCACGCAACACATTCATGAAATGGGATGTGTGTCCCAATAGAAAACTGGAGAAAGGAATACAAGGTGTTGTGATGAACCTGTGTACGGCAATCCCTACGCTACAAGAGATAGAGAGCATAGAGAAGACGAGGAGAGCAACGGAGCAAAGAGAGAGAGCGAACGAAACGAGAGAGAGAGAGAGAAGAGAGAGAGCAAAGAGCAAGAGACGAGAGCGAGACGAGAGATAGAGAGAGGAGAGCGAGAGAGACGAGAGAGCAAAGAGAGAGAGCGAGAAAGAGAGCGAGAGAGAGAGAGCCAAACGCGAGAGAGAAACAGAGAGCGCAGACGATAGAGAGAGAGCAGATCGAGCTCTCATCGCTCGCACTCTCTGCCCTCTCTCTCTCTCTCGCTCCTCTCTCTCTCATCTCTCCCTCTCTTCCTTCTCTCTCTCTCTCTCTCTCTCCCCTCTCTCTCTCTGTCTGTCTCTCAATACACCCCTACAAATAATAATATCCATTGTATCAACCCCTCCAGAATATTGGCCTCCTGACATGTTCAAATCAGTATGATATTATCCACTGACCAGAGGCGTTGTTGACCTCTACTGGGCACATTACCGGAGGCCCCTAATTCATATCGCTTTTTTTCTTTCAAGCTTGTTGCGCACAATGCACTACTAGGCTATAGAAACTCTCCTTGCTTAACAGTTCACAACAGTTCAGGGAGGTAAGTTTGATATCAGCTTTGGCAGGGACGTCAGCAAGCACGCTAAACATGTTCGCATTCATTTGAGCACAAATATTGTTTTTTTTGAGCTTCATGTAATTTTTTTTAATGTTTTAGTCAAAGTAAGATGATCGGTAGGCCTATCATTCCTTTACCTTTACCTTTAGTCATTTAGCAGACACTCTTATCCAAAGCGACTTACACTAAGTACAGGGACATTCCCCCTAGGCAAGTAGGGTGAAGTGCCTTGCCCAAGGACACAACGTCATTGCACACGACCAGGAATCGAACCGGCAACCTTCTGATTACTAGCCCCATTCCCTAACCGCTAAGCCACCTGACTCCTGCCACCTGACTCCCATTCAGAAACTATCTTAAGTTTTGTCATGTTTTCTGAGACTACCTCAATTCTGACTTGTGTGCTGAGTCCGACACCTAGGGGGTATTCCGGAAAGCAGGTTATGTGACATATCCGGGTAACTGACACCCAGCATTGTAGAAACATTGCTGGTGGGCTAATTTACCCGGTTATGGTGCATAATCTGCTTGAGGAAAATAATAAATAGGCTAATTATAAATATAGGCTATATGAGATTGAGAACGTAGCCTACTTGGTTTTGTCTTGCCAAAGGCAATTAGGTTTTACAAATGTGGCTTAATTTCATGGCTTGTGTGTGGACAGGTTAAACTTTGAGGCTGAGTCAATATAACAGAATTAAAGATTCAATAGCCTTGCAGTCATAACAAATGGCGTAATGCCAACAAACTAATGCTGGTAGCACATAACCTAAGAATTAATTAACATTATACATTAAACATTACAGTCTCATATTAAATAAAAACTTCTCAGATTAGATGTTTTCCTTAGTCATTGAGGCCAAAGTTCAGGACTCACCTCGTTCGTGGTGGACCAGGTATATGATCATACTTCCAATGTATGTACTTAATATACAAACAGTAACCAGTAAATGCGAAACAGCATAAAACAAAAATTAAAGCAAGAACGTAAAAGGAGAAACCTGCAATATAACTGAAGAATGCCATGTTCTCGATAGTGAACTAACCAATAGTTATTGGATTGATGTGTTTCGGTTCAACTTGTCTGTAATCTTCTCCAGATCGCAATGCAAGAGGGTGTAGTTTGTAGGCTAGGTCAGAGAAACCAACAACAAGAAAGCATTTTTCTGCGCATGCCACAGACCACATCTCGAAACATTAACTTTTCAGTAGGCTACGACCAGAGAATGTCTAATATAAGGAGAACTACCACTCTCGGGAAACTTCCGGGTTCTGAACTAGTTGCAGTTCCACACTAGTTCCATATGATGGCGCTAACGGTTGAGTGCAGAATGAATGGAGGTCTATGGAGCTATACCCCTCAAAATCCACTTTTCTCAGGATACTTTAATAACACCTTTCATAACATTTAATTGTATTGGACCTGTGCAGGATGCAGACATTGAAAATTACAACGTTCACATCAAATCAAACACATGTTGATTTGTGTAGCCCTTTTCAGTCATACAGAGGGCTTCACAGATGCATATCCGTATTTTTTGTCCGGTCCCAGGTTTTTGTCCCACGAACCCGGACAACATAATTCCTCACTAAGTTAGCTGTCCTGTGTTTGCAGTGTACCTTTCTCACAGTTCAATAAAGTAGAAGAATGGAAATAAAACGTTATTTCTTTCTCATTCATATATTTACATTCAAATATTTATAGTAGGCTATATTTGTTATTCTATTTGATTTTGAGCATCTCCGCTGCGCATCTCTTTTGGACCATCCTCTCGGGAATGCAGTCTACGGTCTGCGCAGTCATTTCTTTCCCAGTACACGTTGCTATGTGATACCAAAGCCCTCCCACCGCCGACGCCATAGGAGTCCCTTCCTGTGGAATTCCTTGTTCCAAACAACGGAGAACGCGCTGATTTACTTGCACAAACATTGATCTCTTCTTCGGGATAAACCACAAAGTAAGAAACATTTTCACAATGTGATATCAGAATGTTTTACAATGCTCTAAGTTACCCTCATAAACTGATAAAATAAATAGACTAGCTGGAAAGTGTGTTATCTTGTAGATTGTTCGTAATGTTAGCATGTGCAGCCAGTGGACATCATTCGCTGGTCAAACAGAACATGTGTAGCCACACCGTTAGTTTAACTAGAAATCTGTCCTCAACGGGCTCTTTTGATCTAGATGGAAACATGTGGGTCTGTTTCAAAAGGATGCAAAGACAATCAAGCCAGTATGAGACAATAGTATCACAAACGGAAAAGCGCCGTAGTTAGCTTGTTTAGCTAGCCCACATAATATACCGACTTCAGAACGTTACTCGTCACGATGACCATGGTCGTGGATGGTCGTTCACCGTGTCTCAGTCTGGGGCGAGCTAGCTTCGTGTGCCCGGTGTGTTTGGAAACGGTCCAGATGTTTTTTGCAACAGCTGCCCACAGCAAACGCATTGCAGTGTCGTAGTAGTTTTTGTCAGGTACTGTACGAGTAATATCTTCACCCCCCCCCATTTAAACGTTGTTCATATATCCGTTTTATGGGTCCTGGTCAGAAGGCTGAGCGGTTAGGGAATCGGGATGTTAATCAGAAAGTTGCCGGTGGCCGTGCAAAATGACGATGTGTCCTTGGGCAAGGCATTTCACCCTACTTGCCTCGGGGGAATGTCCCTGTAGTTACTGTAAGTCGCTCTGGATAAGAGCGTCTGCTAAATGACTACATCTAAATGTCCAGATATCACCAGCGGTTCATAAAGGATCTGGCTGGTGATTGACACGTCAGTGGGAAGTATTTGGTTATAGGAATGTTGACATAAAATTCTGCTCAAGTTGTTGGCATACTGTCAGGAAACAAGTAATTTCAAGTTTGATCTGGCGTAACCTAAGTGTCCTTTCAAGATCATAGGCTGATGGAAGCTCCTTATGCAGTTCCTCATTAAGTAGATAGTATGTTTGTGTGTGTGTGATTAGCAAGAGGTGTTAATTTAACCAGATGTTCTTTGATGAGTGGAACAGGAGAAGATGAGCTGGGATTGTTGGACTAGCCAGAGCCTCACCCAGCGGCAGCATGACAAACAGGACTGATCAACAGGGAGGGCTTTGGACTGTGGGGTTAGCGGGCTCTGGTATGTCTGCTGGTGCTTAGCCTCCAGTGTGTAAACACAGCTTGTCTTTGTTAATTGCAGGTCACTGCTACGAGGGTGCCAGGACTGGTACTGTTGTTGAAAGTGTTCCTTTCTGGTATTAACCTAACTCTCTAATCCACGTCTTACTTTCTTAGCATCGTGTAACCGCGACGAACGGTGAGCTAGCTAAGTGCTTTAATTAGTGGGTGGAAGAAGCATCTACAGGTAGAAACCCCCTACTATCAGCTCAGTGGTTAGAGTATCCGACTGCAGATCAAGAAGTCGCAGGTTGAAATCCCGCCTCCCCTAAATTGCTTTGGATGAAAGCGCCTGCCAAATAAACGATTTTTGTTTTCCGATCACGCTTGATAAACTAGGCTCTCCTAGAGAGCGATGACACATTTCTGTGTGAACATTATGAGGAGATAAGGAAGAAAGACTGTTGGAATGGAACAAGTCTAATGACATATTACAGGGCTCAGGGCCTGGGTTTCCCATGATGATCCTCTCCTGTTTACATCATGCAGACTTGCTCTATCCACCAATTTATGGTAAATAAACCATATCATCACAGGCTTAGAAACACTGTCTTCTAGAATAGTCTGTGATCAGAACTATTCTCTGTCAACGTCATGTTTTTTTAATCAGAGATTCTGGAAGCCAATGGAATGAGATCATTTAGGCCTCAAATATCTGAGATTAGGCTTCATTCTGCCATGGTCTGAGAATACACTGGAAGTAGCCGAACTATTAATTTTACTCCACATATCCCTCTTATTCTCTTCCTCTTCCTCCTTCACCCCTCCTCCTCTTCCTCCTCTTCCTCCTCCTTCACCCCCTCCTCCTCTTCCTCCTCCTCCCCTTCCTCCTTCACCTCCTCCTCTTCCTCCTTCACCCCCTCCTCCCCTTCCTCCTTTACCTCCTCCCCTTCCTCCTCCTCCTCTGTCTTGCATGTAGAACATCCAGGATAGTCCTGATCTCTTAGAGCTCACACAGTTGATGGTGGTTGTGCGTTTTATACATGGATGCTACATGTGGATTAAATACACCATAGCCTACTTCTTACAGTTTAGCGGTCTCAACGCTGGATGCAGTTCTGTGTGTGTCCAGTAGGTGGTGCTCAAATTCTTCTTTTGTCCTAAAATCCAAAGATTTCATATTTCATTTGGAAAGAGAAAAAACGGGACTTCTCTTGAGCTTGTAAATATTTTTGGCAACGGAAACCTCAAGCAATAAATGTTATTTTTCTGATTTGTTCCTCATGAACACTAAGTTATCTGAACCAACAAGATCAAAATAAACATAGAAAAACAGATGTGTCCAGCCACAAGTTTATAGAGAGAAGGGGGATGCAAAAAGAATCTGCAGTTCGGATCAACGTAGAGATATTTACTCCAGACTGTTCAGTGTTGGGACTAGGGCTACTTGTTTAAGCGAGAGTGATGGCTGGGTGGAGCTTCACAGTGTCTCAGACTGAAGCAGTTTCCCTGAGAACTCCTCACAAGAATATGCCAGGAGTGCCAAGGTGTTCAAACCCAAGAGGACGGAGGGCACCTTTCCTATAATGTCTTTGTAAACATTTAGTATGTATTCATTTGACTTTGAAAAGGTTTGATTAAAGATACAGACAAATGTACTTAGTTCCGAACGTTGAATCAGTGTGCGTTCTATATGACATATATTTGTATATTATATCTATATACACATAGATTGAGATGTGACCTGCTAGGTGATTGAGATGTGCTGTAGACCTGCTAGGTGATTGAGATGTGCTGTAGACCTGCTAGGTGATTGAGATGTGCTGTAGACCTGCTAGGTGATTGAGATGTGCTGTAGACCTGCTAGGTGATTGAGATGTGCTGAAGACCTGCAAGGTGATTGAGATGTGCTGTAGACCTGCTAGGTGATTGAGATGTGCTGTAGACCTGCAAGGTGATTGAGATGTGCTGTAGACCTGCTAGGTGATTGAGATGTGCTGTAGACCTGCTAGATGATTGAGATGTGACCTGCTAGGTGATTGAGATGTGACCTGCTAGGTGATTGAGATGTGCTGTAGACCTGCTAGGTGATTGAGATGTGCTGTAGACCTGCTAGGTGATTGAGATGTGCTGTAGACCTGCTAGGTGATTGAGATGTGCTGAGACCTGCTAGGTGATTGAGATGTGCTGAGACCTGCAAGGTGATTGAGATGTGCTGTAGACCTGCTAGGTGATTGAGATGTGACCTGCAAGGTGATTGAGATGTGCTGTAGACCTGCAAGGTGATTGAGATGTGCTGTAGACCTCAAGCAATAAATGTTATTTTTCTGATTTGTTCCTCATGAACACTAAGTTATCTGAACCAACAAGATCAAAATAAACATAGAAAAACAGATGTGTCCAGCCACAAGTTTATAGAGAGAAGGGGGATGCAAAAAGAATCTGCAGTTCGGATCAACGTAGAGATATTTACTCCAGACTGTTCAGTGTTGGGACTAGGGCTACTTGTTTAAGCGAGAGTGATGGCTGGGTGGAGCTTCACAGTGTCTCAGACTGAAGCAGTTTCCCTGAGAACTCCTCACAAGAATATGCCAGGAGTGCCCAGGTGTTCAAACCCAAGAGGACGGAGGACACCTTTCCTATAATGTCTTTGTAAACATTTAGTATTTATTTATTTGACTTTGAAAAGGTTTGATTAAAGATACAGACAAATGTACTTAGTTCCGAATCAGTGTGCGTTCTATATGACATATATTTGTATATTATATCTATATACACATAGATTGAGATGTGACCTGCTAGGTGATTGAGATGTGCTGTAGACCTGCAAGGTGATTGAGATGTGCTGTAGACCTGCTAGGTGATTGAGATGTGCTGTAGACCTGCTAGGTGATTGAGATGTGCTGTAGACCTGCTAGGTGATTGAGATGTGCTGTAGACCTGCTAGGTGATTGAGATGTGCTGTAGACCTGCTAGGTGATTGAGATGTGCTGAGACCTGCTAGGTGATTGAGATGTGCTGTAGACCTGCTAGGTGATTGAGATGTGACCTGCTAGGTGATTGAGATGTGCTGTAGACCTGCTAGGTGATTGAGATGTGACCTGCTAGGTGATTGAGATGTGCTGTAGACCTGCTAGGTGATTGAGATGTGCTGTAGACCTGCTAGGTGATTGAGATGTGCTGTAGACCTGCAAGGTGATTGAGATGTGCTGTAGACCTGCTAGGTGATTGAGATGTGCTGTAGACCTGCTAGGTGATTGAGATGTGACCTGCTAGGTGATTGAGATGTGCTGTAGACCTGCTAGGTGATTGAGATGTGACCTGCTAGGTGATTGAGATGTGACCTGCTAGGTGATTGAGATGTGCTGTAGACCTGCTAGGTGATTGAGATGTGCTGTAGACCTGCTAGGTGATTGAGATGTGACCTGCTAGGTGATTGAGATGTGACCTGCTAGGTGATTGAGATGTGACCTGCAAGGTGATTGAGATGTGACCTGCTAGGTGATTGAGATGTGACCTGCTAGGTGATTGAGATGTGACCTGCTAGGTGATTGAGATGTGCTGTAGACCTGCTAGGTGATTGAGATGTGACCTGCTAGGTGATTGAGATGTGCTGTAGACCTGCTAGGTGATTGAGATGTGCTGTAGACCTGCTAGGTGATTGAGATGTGCTGTAGACCTGCTAGGTGATTGAGATGTGACCTGCTAGGTGATTGAGATGTGCTGTAGACCTGCTAGGTGATTGAGATGTGCTGTAGACCTGCTAGGTGATTGAGATGTGACCTGCTAGGTGATTGAGATGTGCTGAAGACCTGCTAGGTGATTGAGATGTGCTGAAGACCTGCTAGGTGATTGAGATGTGCTGTAGACCTGCTAGGTGATTGAGATGTGCTGAAGACCTGCTAGGTGATTGAGATGTGCTGTAGACCTGCTAGGTGATTGAGATGTGCTGAAGACCTGCTAGGTGATTGAGATGTGCTGAAGACCAGTCGTGGTTAAAGGGAGACGTTCTAGCACACAGCTGCTGTCTTTGGACTGTGGTCTTGACTGTAAATTCCTCTTGTGAGTTTAACAGGCCTGACTGACTGAGGCCCAGACTGAACACACTGAGACTGTAACTCTCTCTCTCTCTCTCTATATACCTCTCCTCTCTCTCTATGTCTCTCTCTCTCTCTCTCTCGGTGTCTCTCTAACTAACCCTTATCTGACAAGGCCTATCTCAATGAAGCTTGGTACTGGCGAAACGCTGAATAGGTTACAGGCAGATTCTTTTAATGATATATTTATGTGTATATATATATATATATATATTCTTTTTTGCTCCTGCCAGTTTGAACAGCAGCCTCGTCCCCAGCCTCGTCTCCCAGCCTCGTCCCCAGCCTCGTCCCCCAGCCTCGTCCCCAGCCTCGTCCCCAGCCTCGTCCCCACTCTCCCCAGCCTCGTCCCCAGCCTCGTCCCCAGCCTCGTCCCCAGCCTCGTCCCCAGCCTCGTCCCCAGCCTCGTCCCCAGCCTCGTCCCCAGCCTCGTCCCCAGCCTCGTCCCCAGCCTCGTCCCCAGCCTCGTCCCCAGCCTCGTCCCCCAGCCTCGTCCCCAGCTCGTCCCCAGCCTCGTCCCCAGCCTCGTCCCCAGCCTCGTCCCCACCTCGTCCCCAGCCTCGTCCCCAGCCTCGTCCCCAGTGGGACATTTGGAGGACGAGTGTCTTCAGCTGCTCTGACATCCTCTGTTACAGATAATTGAATACCCTCAATCAAATCTGGCCAGAGGTTTATGACCCCACCACACACACACACACCCCTGACACACACACCCCACACACACACCACACCCCTGACACACACACCCCAGACACACACACCCCGACCACACACACCCCAGACACACACACACCACCCCCAGACACACCACCCCAACACCAGACACCACCCACCCCAACACACACCCCCCAGACACACACACCCCAGACACACACACACCCCCAGACACACACACCCCCAGACACACACACCCCATACCACACACACCCCATACACACACACCCCCAGACCACACACACCCCAACACACACCCCCAGACACACACACCAGACCCACCACACCACACACACACACACACACCACCCCAGACACACACACACCC